>VDFB02000002.1:209113285-209187896 GCA_007258455.2 Sequoia sempervirens | reverse complement strand
AAAATTCACCACCATTATCGGTCCTCAAACATTTTATTTTCTTTTTAGTATACAACTCAACCATTACTTTAAATTCTTTAAATCAACTGAAAACTTTAGATTTACTCTTTAGAAAATATACTCATGTCCTCCTACTATAATCATCAATAAATGAAATGTAATATGTGGATTTACCAATTGAAGGAACATCTACCTGACCAAACACATCAGAATGAATAAGATCAAATACACCACAAGATTTATGAGAACTCAAGTAAAACTTAACACAATTTTTTTTCTATAAATTCAATGCTCACAGAAATTAAATTCAAGATTACAATTAAACATACCTTCAACAAGGTTTTTATTTTTCAAAGTCCTTAGACCCCTTTCTCCAATGTGGCCAAGTCTCTGGTGCCATAACATAGTTTTCTCTACAAGTAACTTTGATTCAGAAGAAAAAGCACCCTTGGGTACCCAAAAGCCATGACCATCTACTAAAGGTGAAACCCTCACTTCTTCCATAGAAGTATTATGGCACTCAATAGTGCATGCATCAAGCTTATACAATATTCCATATCTGAAACCTCTAGCAATCACCACACACCTCTGACCATCTTGCATTCTACATCAGACACACTTGCATCTATTAGTTTGCTCACAGATAACAAATTTTGTGTTAAACTAGGGATATGCAACACACCATTAATATTTTTATTATACCATCAAGAAACTTGATTTTAACTTTACCACGGCCAAAAAAATTCTAAATGAGAATCATCACCCCAGTACACCTTACCTTTATCAAATTCTTCATATTCAAAAAACCAATCTCTATTAAATGTCATATGGAAAGATGCACCTGAGTCAATTAACCATGCATCATTACCTACTCGAGTTGCCAAAGATGCAATGAATTCATCACCATCTTCCTTCTTGGACTCATAATTAGAATCAAATTTCTTCTTTTTCTTCTTTGTATTCCTTATGAACATGTCCAAGCTTATTGTAGTTCTAGCAAATAACTTTGGACTTTTTGGGAGACTTAGATCTCCCCTTGGACTTGTATTTTTCATGCTTCTCATTCTTCTTGTCTTTTTCCTTGGGTCTTCCATGAACATTTAGGGCCTCCTTGGTACTGATGGATACCTTCCTCTTCATCTCTTCAGAAAGAAAAGAACCCACCACATCCTTAGTCTTTAATATAACAGTACTCCCAATAGTTATAACAAGAGAATCCCATGAATCAGGAAAAAACAAAGCAAGATCTAAAATTTCTCTTCCTCATCCATTTTGACACCAAATGATGTGAATTGAGCCACCGGAATATTGAATACTTCTAGGTGGTCTATAATTCATCCACCCTCTTTCATTCTCAAGGAATACAATTTCTTCCTCAAGAAAATCATATTAACTAAAGATTTGGCTTGATACATCTCACCAAGCTTTTTCCATAGTTTTTGTACATGGGTCTCTTCATGGACATTGATTAAAATAGAGTCTTCCTTGACTTATTAGACCCTTGGCTTTATGGTCCATAACAACATATTGAGCAACCTAAGTAGGATCTGCAGGCCTTGAAACATTCTCATTGAAACAACATCCCACATATCTCAATCTATCAATAGATCCTCCATCTTCAGCTTCCACATTTCAAAATTATTTCCAAAAAATTTGTCCACCTCTATTCTCCCTAATGAACTTTCCATCTAAAAATTCCTACAACAAGATCACAAAGTGTCCTCTACACAAGCCCCCACTCAAATCTAGATTAGTTCAAAAAAACCCAACAACCCACAACTGAAACCAAAGGTGATTAGGATCTTATACCACTTGTAAGGAAGCTAAGGTAGTAGAACAACTTCCTACACTAATCTTGAAAGGAGAATAATGCAGAACTTTTATAGATCTTTAATAGACACAATGATTTACGTGGGGAAAACCCTTTTGGGAGAAAAACCCCACACTCCAAAATCCACCCAATATATTATTCAAAAATCACAAAGATTATAATATACTTGCAAAGCAAGCTTCTCACAGGAGTATCACCACTCAGACATCTAGAGGCAACATAGGCACTATCAGACTCTGACAATACATCACAACACACAATCACAATAAAATTCCCTCATAAGATAGGGTGTCCTAGGGAAATTCAAGCTAATTAAATATCGACTATTAGATATGAGACATAATGATGAACGGTCCAGATTTACTATAATAAAATATAGATAAAATTTTCCTTTTGGGGGCGCTGCCCTCAAGCCCTCATCAAGGCATGTTTCCCTTGGACCTCAACTGAGGGGTTAATCCCCCTAGGCCCCTCATGGGGAGGATCCCCCCATGCCCTGACCCCCCAGCCCCCCCCCCCTTGCATCATCATCAGATGAATAGTACCTTCTATAATTGCAAGGTTGAGACACGTTTTCTCAACAAATTAAGAGTCAAGATGGCTTTGGTTAATCAATGGATAGAATTTGAATTAGATGGATCGAAACAAGGATCAAGGATTTCAATCCATGGATGATATTGACTAATCACATTGATTGGTGAAATCAATCAAGGGTTGAAATTAATCCAAACAAACACAAATCCTTAAATTTAGGAGGAATGTGCAAGATATTTCCATGTTGGAGGGAAATGGTTTGAATTTGAATTGGAGGAATATTCCCTGAGGATATTCTTTTGAGTGGGAAATTTTTCAAATTAAATAATTAAAACATTATTTAATTGTGCAAGGTAGGAGAATTTAGGATTTTAATTAAACAATTAGCTCATTTAATCAAAAGGGGAATTAATGACATTTAAATAAATAATTAAGATTATTTAATCAAATGAGAGGACTTAGGGGATTTAATTAAATAATTCTCATTATTTAATCAAATAAGATGAAAATTAATATGGAAAGGATGAATTAATCAAATAATGTTGACTAGTCAATTAATAGATGAAAATAATGAATTTAATTAAACAACTAAGATTATTTAATTAAATAGTCGAAAGAATTGAATCAGGATGAAAATGGTGTTAGTAATTGAATTAAATGTATGATATTGATCAAGATAATTTTAAGTGCCTACATTTTTCCCCTCTTTGAAGCAAGGTACTTTCTACATTGGTTCAAAGACTTGACACTTTTCAGATCAACACTACTGCTCAGATCAAAAATTTAAATATATTCATGATTTTTTTGAATGCCCCACAATGCCCTAGCGAAAGGAATTATGTTGGTGTTATTTCCCCCTCAAGAGATTGAACAAAAATTCCCATTTTTAGGTTGAGATCATGACAAGGATTCAAGATCAGTTCAAGTGATTAGAGGATGAAAGATACTTCTTTAGAAAGCTCAAGTGTTTAATGTAGACGGATTTTATGATGTATAGATAGTCATTGTCCATGGGTAACCTTGTGTATATTTAGATATATATCACACATATTCAATACTTGAATAGAACTGTTAGTAAAGATAGAAGAATAAGATAAAATGAGAATGAGATAGAAGTAGAAGAATGAGATGGATATTGATTAACCATTATTTTTTATATTGATTCAAAAGTCTAATAAGCCTATGATTATTCAAATTTTTATTGGATATGGTGATGAGAAAGATGATACTACTTTTTTTTGAAGTTTAGGAGAAAATTCATCATGTCCTTCCTTATTTTTGATATAGCAAATAGACATGATGCATCAAGGTACTGAAAACTAGGATGGAGTTGTATCTAATACGATGGACTTTGACTCTACAAACAGATAGGAGTATCCTTGTTCATACCTGACATATGAAAACCTTGTTTGATCATGAGAAAGAATAAGCCATCAAAGTAATAAGACTTGACACAAAAAAGGTATGAAGAAATTGATATTCCCTAGCCATTGTTTTACTTGAGACTACCATGCACACGCAAGGCAAGTATTCGCTGAGATAATATTACAAGAACATCCAACAAACACAACAAACAAAAGATAATGATCTATGCCCCATTCATTTCTCTCTAAGTGAATTTTGATAGACATCATTGAGAGGTCATTTGAATGGATCAATAAGATAAATCATAAGAATAAATCAAAATGAATAAATAATCAATGTTATTGATATCTCTTGCCAAAGTGATGTAACTAAGATGATTTTCGATGTTGATATCCATTGTAGGAAAGATGTATCCTGGAACATAAATTATCAAATGTTTGAGCTAAAACTAACTATTTGATATGTCATTGATACAAATATTAACTAACTTGTTTACTCATGATTGAGACTTAATATTTTTATGCTTTCAAGCTTATACTTCATTGGTTTCCATACTTGTTTCCCCTTGCATTATTAAAGGTTGAAAATGACGATTGCTTTATTGTGAATGGAAGTTTATTACAGGTAAAAGCAAAATGGGATGGGTGATTTTGGAATTTTTGGATTATTTCAAAAAAAGTTATATTTTGCAATGTTTTGAGGTTATGTTTGAACTTTTGAGTTGATGTGGATGTTTAGGTTTTCAAGTTATTTGAGGTTTGTTTAGGGTTTTTTGAATGTTTTGAAATTTTTTGGGTTTTCAAGCTTTTCCAAATGGTTTTGTGTTTTCAAAGGTTTAGACCAAGACCAAGATCAAAGAGGAAACTGACCTAATGCCTCGGGGGCTCATCAGTGATGACCTTTCCTACATTATACACAAAGAGACGACGTAGTTCGACTAAATTTAACTAGTAATATCTTATTCACGAGATAAGAACATTGATGCATTGTCAGTTTATTATGACGGACTTCTAACTTAATGTCTCAGGGGCTCATTGATGATGGCCTTGCCTACATTCAAGCTCAAAAATTATGTAGTTTGACCAGTGTTTTCGACGTTTTGACCTTTTTAGACCTATTTAGGGATTTTGATGTGATTTGGATGTTTTTTAGAGTTTCAAGATATATGGATGTTTCTGAGATATTAAGATAGTTTAAATATTTTTGGCTTTACTTTCTCCTAGCATATGGTGCTGCTAGGAGATTCTCCCAAATTTCTCACAAAATTCACCCAGCTTTGGCACACTTTCAGAGTGGAAATTCTCTTCAATATTTGGAAAGAAAGGAATGCTTACATTTTTTCACATCCTCAAATGGATATTCATGTATCTTTGTATGCTAAATCTATCATTTGTTCTAATGTGCTTCTACAGGTTCAGGTGCAAGCTAACAAAGTTGCTCACCTTTAGGTTCTTCTGGATCACTGGGGTAATGCCCCTTGTACTATTGCTTGGGTCCCCGCTTCGCCCACCTCTTCATGTGGTCGATCACCCTCTAGGGGTTGGCAGCGGAGTGGCTTTATGCGTCCCTGCTCCTAGCCTCTACTTCAATAGGATTCTCGCACTCTTCAGTGAAACCACTCTCCTCCACCGCGGGCTAGCTAGGGGTGGCCTTCTGGCAGTGTTTTAGGGAGCAGTGGTGATAGTTCTGGGTGGCCCTCTGATGACCCTCCTTCTAGCTTAGGTTGGCCAGCCACTGGTAAAAAAATTCTGCGTCTGGTGCTTGCAATCTTGCCCCGATGCAAGGATGAAGATAAAGCGAAAAAAGATGCTAATGATGGTTGGGGTCCTCCCCCTGACGTCACTCTAGACCCCATTGATGTATGGGGGAAAAATATGGATGACAGAGACCCTCCTGTCTTTGTTGGCACTTCTCTGGCTGCTTAATGGCCTTTTTATTTACTTTGTAATTTTGGACTTCCAAGCTTGGCCCATGTGATCTGTTGGTTTTTTTGGGTTCTGCCCATATGACTCTCGAGGTGTGCCTTTTTACCATCCATCCTTTTTTTGTGAATATATATCTTTATCTTTAAATTAATATAGATAGTTGCCTATTCATCGAAAACAAATATTTTTGGCTTTTGATATGTTTTAAATGTTTTTGGATTTTGAACTTTACAAGATATTGGATGTTTTGGATTTTTGATCTGATATTTTTGAGATTTTTAATTATTTTTCCAATGTTTTTTGAGATTTTTGGGATTTTACTACTATTTTTTATTTTGAGATTTTGTGAGTATTTTTGGATTTTGAGATTTTAGGAATAACCTTAAGGGGATATACAAGAACTCGATCCTATACAAGTATATGCAGATGTCCCTAGTGTGATGTGATAGACTACCTTCATATAGGTAGGACAAATTGACCTTAGGAATGTGCCAAGTAGTACTAAAGGGGAACATGATACTTACTCAATACCCAACTATGATATGGATGCAAATGGGCGAAGGATAAATAGGATAAATAAGAGGGAAGATGAGTGTGATGGGAAAAAAATGTAGAATAAGTTGAAGAATCAATGGTGGATGGAAGATGGTACTTATTTATGCAAGGTTCCTATTTTCCAAGTTTTCACCAAGTTACTTGCCCAAAGTGCCATTGAAGTGGTTTTCACTAGAGGACAATTTTTCTCTCTACTATTTTCAAATTTTTTTCTATTTTTTGGATTTTGTTGTTTTTCTAAATTTTTTTAGATTTTTGGATTTATACCCTTCAAGACCTAGGCATAGAACTTCTTGAGATGCATCCTATTTATTGGCTCTTGCAAGGGTTACCCTTCAAGTTTTGACAATTGATACACTCTAGAACTGTAATTAGCTATGAAAACAAATGGTCCTAACTAATTAGTTTCAAAATTCCCTTTGCTATTTGGATCCAACATATTCTTTTGTTTCTCTTTCAATACAAGATCACCCACCTAGAAGGATCAAATTTTGGTCTTCTTATTGTATCTCCTTTTAAGTTGGTTTTCATAGGCTTGTAAGTGATTCAAAGACTCAAGGCGACATTCATCCAATAGCTCTAGCTCATTCAATCTTCAAACTTTGTATTATTCATCTATAATGAGATGTTGTAATGACACTCTCAGTGATGGGAGCTCAACCTTGACAAGTAGGGTAGCTTCAGCTCCATAAACTAGGGAATAAGGTGTGGCACCTATAGGCATGTGAATATTAGTTTGATAGGCCCACAAGGCAAGGTTCAAATGGAGATTCCAATCATGGCTAGCTTCATTGACTATATTTTTGAGATTTTATCAGATAGTTTGGTTTGAATCCTTGGCTTGACTATTTCCTTGGGGATAGTATGGGATGGAAAAGCAGTGTTGGATATTAAACTTTTGGCATAGATCATGGACATCTTGGTTTTTAAAGGGTGTTCCATTATCTGTGATAAGGGCTTGAGGAAAACCATAACAAAAACTGAGATAGTTTAGGATGAATTTAGATATTTTATTTCCTATGATATAGGTCATATGTCTCACTTTAATCCACTTTTTGAAGTACTCAGTGGTTGTATTGATAAATTTATGACCATTGGATGAGGTGGGGGTGATTTTTCCTATGAGGTCGAGTCCCCACTACGAGAAAGGCCAAGGTGTAGTGGTTGGTCTGAGCTCTTGAGCCAACGCATGGATGAGGTCACCATGTTGTTGACATTGCATGCATTTCTTGACATATTGATGATCTTGATGTTCCATGGTAGGCTAGTAATATCCTATCCTCAACAATTTCTTAGCTAAGGTAATACCACTTGAATGTGACCCACAGATGCCTTTGTGTACTTCTTTTAACATAGTCAAAGCTTCATCTTGCTTAAGACATCGCAATAATGTCCCTTCAAAACTTCACCAATAGAAGGTGTCACCTAAGAGAACAAATCGAGATGCTCTTTTGATAACTTAGGTTTTCTAAGGTTTGAAGTAAGGTCATATGGGAGGATACCTTTATGTAAGTAAGTAAAGATATCATGGTACCATGGGGAATTGAGACTAATGATTTCACACACAAATTCAGATTTGGGTACCTCAAATGCTAGTATGATAAGCTATTCGATGAGGAATTCACATTTCAAAATTTTATGTGACATATCTAACAAAGACCCAATATTAGCCATAGCATCTATTTCTTGGTTGTTGACCCGGGGTATTTGCTCAAATGTTATGTCAATGAAGAAATCTTTGATACTTTCTACCATATTTTTATAAGGGGTGAGCTTGTCATCCTTGGTCTAGTAGTCATCATTAACTTGATTTACAATCAGCTAAGAGTCTCTATAGACCTTCAACTCTTGGATTTTCCATTGTATTGTGATCATCAATCCTATGATAAGAGTCTCATATTTAGTGATGTTATTAATGCATAGGAAAGATAAATGATATGACTTAGGGATACAACCACCTTGTGGCCATGGGGTGATGAAGAGGATACCTACTCTAGATCCATGTGTTGTGTGTGAACTATCAAAATACAACGTCCACTAGTCCACTGTGTTAAAGGAAAATACTGATACATTAAGAAATTTAGACACCAATAGATTTTTCATGTAGATAGGTGACTCTATCAGTTGATCTGTGATAACCTTCCCCTTGAGTATTTGATAAGTCGTACTAATAAAGATTACCTCCAAAGGAGAATGGTGATATAACAGAAGTTTAAGCTTCAGAGAGTATAGAAAACAAACAATACATACATCTATACTAAACAAACAACCAATATAAAAAAAGTCCATCACAACAAAACCAACATTATTTTCCTTTCCCTTTCCCCTTGGCAGTTTGACACTTCTTGATGCAAGAGGTTCCTCCCCTCTCTCATAGCAAAACAACCTTCATCAATTCTCACATAAACATACACACAACTCCAAATATCAAATACATATTGACATGGGCAATACTCTGCCCCTACACAATATAGGATTGCGGCAAGATAAAATTGATTTTATTAATTAAATTCAACACTGTGACTCTAGGAACAAAATTCACACTTGGTCTTCAATTGACCTTTCTCAACTTATGCATATTCATATACTCTAATGTTCAATCTAAATATTCACTCCCTCTTCCTCCAATTTGTAATGTCTTTTAGCTTTTGTATTTTCTAACAAATGTTTTATAAACCATTTCACCCTCCTCTATTATTCCTTTATGGTGCACCCTCTCTAGCTTGTTCCAGCATACATTATACACCATTCATGTGATGCCTCTTTTTTAAAAAAATCCTTCTTCTTGATGTATGGGCCTCCTCTTTCCATATGTCCCTTAACTCTCTGTACTTATCTTTTAAATTGATGTGGTCTTTATCCAGGCACAATCCTTGTTGTTATTCTCTGCTCACTCCAACAAAATCCACACTGATTTTTAAATTTTCCTTTTTGTTTCTATGTATCTGATGTTTAAAATTTTAGGATGCCTATCATGTGTGCACGGTAGCCCCTTATTCTTTGCACTTTTTTTTTAAGAAGTCATTTTCATGCAGCCCCTTGCACTTTGTTCCTCCACACACAACTTCTCTCTCTTGTTCATTCTAAACTCCATTGGTGTCTTTTCTCTACAATGTAACTTTTCATCTTCCTAGCCTTAACTCCTCTCCATTTCTTAAATTTCTTTATTTATTTTTTAAAAGGAATAAAATATTTTATTTCATATTTATTCTTTTGCTAATAAATCATCAACCATTGCCTTTTAAAAATCAATTCAAAAAAAGTTGATTATGTCAATTGACAAAGACGGTGTCCATAGGCGAAAAATTTTAAGTTCTCCATTTAGCCCAAAAAATTTCCCAAATGTGTGTTATGACCTCAAATCCTCGGCAAAAGGATTTCACTCCAACCCTCAAAATTTTTGAAAATTTAAACTTTTTGTAAACTAGCAACACACTTTTGACACTAAAATAAATATTTCTAGCATTAATTTCTCCCAAACAACAAAAGATGTGACTTTTTTTTTTCACATTCAATATGGTAGCTCCAAGAATACCCCTACAAAAGGATTCTACTGAGCTAGCTCTTACTTATTTTTGGGAATAAATTTTACAAAATTTCCTATGGAGTGTTGAAACTATGAGCTAGAAAAAGTTTGATTCTTGCAATTCTTTTTTGACTTTGAAGTTCTGTGATGTCGAGAGATGGCAATGAACATCAAACCAAAATAAAACTAAAAATCAAACCGGAAAATATTTTTGGATGATATCGATTGCTAGTCAGCCCAAATGCTCTTGTATCACTTCTTGAAGGTAGCAAAAAAATGTTGAAACTTATCCTCTGTAATTCTAAGCCTGAAGTCCACATGCTCATGTAAAAAGAAATTTTGGATCAACTCTAATAGGTATCACATCGACAATTTGTTATGCTTAGGAAAGCCCATTTGTTATCATATCGCACCCAACTATAAACACTCAAATTGTAGATTTTAAGGTCAAACAAAGAATAGATAAACTCAACCTAAAATTAGTAGGCACAAGATGTCTATATCTGAACATTTTTTCATACACATGACTGTAATGATATAAATTGCACGCCCTGCATTGTAGACCCCTCTATATTGCCATATCTCTATGAATGAAAATATAAAGTAAAACGATTCTTGATGGGATTAGAACTATTAAACAAAGTTAATTCTCAACTAGGGTAAATCTTAAACAACTCTTTTCCACCACTAAAGGATCAAATGTTCCTATATACTTTCAATCCTTCACAAACTTCTATTGGACATGCACATTCCGTCGACAGATAAACTAATCTTATTACTCGTAGAAGAGATCTAGAGTTTTTGAAATTGTTAAGGTTTAAGAAAAAACTTGGAGAGAATCTCTGTTGTTGAATATAAAGCTGAATTATTTTAAGGGCATACAATCAACAAAGAATATTTGTGCTCTTTTCCAGTGTCAAGGCTTTTTTAATTAACATGCAGTCAGTAAAGAAGTAGCCACTACATTTCCCAAGTCATTATCATCACCGCCTCTTTCACTGAAACGATTTGGTCTCTCATTGTAGGAGTTGTGGCCATTGAAGCTCAGACTATGTACAATTTTGGATCAACTTTAATAGAACGGGAGGATAAGGAAAAGACACTTCATTGGCATATTTAGAAGCATTGCGAAGGCCAAATGCTTCAACACCCACTTGCAGATATTATTTAAGGTGCGCCAGGGAATATTAAGAGATCTGTAAAATCATTGTACAATATTTAGTGCCGTAGCCATTTCGTAGTAAATACTAACTTGTTGCCAAAGCCGACGAAAGGTAAGTTGTATTTTGATATATGCATTTCGATATGATGGATGTACAATACAACTAGAAAGTTCTATAAGACCAATGACAACCACAAAATTTCGTATTAAATTTTTATGCTGAAGGAATTCCTTATTTGAAGATGATCAAGCTAAAACTTAAAATCGATGGTTCAGTTTATGCTAAAATGAATGCAAGATGATTCAAGTGTTATTGGTCATTCATTTTTTCTCACCTTCACTCGCTCATACATTTTTGTTGATACACAATCTTATAAACAACTTTAAAATAAAATCCAATGGGCCCAACATATATAAAGTACTACTCTTTTACATACCAAACTCCAAGTTGTAATCCGCTTCACTTACCTCCACTCGTCTACACCACTTTTTCATAAAAACCTTGTGTTGCATGTTCAAATACTTGAAACATCAAACTTGGAATGAAATTAAACTTCCTTTAAAAACCAGTGCCAAACTATGGCCATATACTGGGATTCAATACTCTTCGAGCTATATTTTTTTATTCATGATCTAGACTTATCCTCTTGTAAATTAATAAGTCTTGAAAAATTCAAGGCTAGATGAATAGAAAACTACAAAACAAGAAGACTTGAGTTCTAGTTTAACCATAGGTCTGAGCTTTCCATGATTTGATATTTTGTTCATTTTTTTGTGGATTCACAACATTTGTATAATATTTATACTGTATAAGATATGTTTTGATTTTATTTTAACTTTTTAGATCACCGCCCACACTAGGTATAACTACAATGAATAGAAAACTACAAAACAATTCCACAACCATTTGAATATGGGTACATTATGAGTATCAATAGTCAACATGAATTCAAGTGGATCTTCAGTCAACTACACATGTATTCAGAGGACTAGTGGACCCTTACTCCATGCAAGCCTCCAAGAAGAAATCGCATACTTATATATAGTGGTTGTGGTAATTATCCGCAAACATTTATTCCAAAAAAATGTATGAGAACTAAAGATCAATATGGAGAAAATAACTACATTTCAGGGGTTCTCCCTTTTTAACACATCTCTCTACTTCACCTTGACTAAACCAAGAAGCTTTTGAAAGAGATTATCCCAAGCAATAGAAAAAGAATCTCTTCTTCCCTCCTCATCCACCTCTATCATCATTCTATTTTCTTTATGAATTCAATTGTAGGAAACATGTAAGAAAAACACATTGAGCTTAGGAGGAAAAGAAAATTCTACCTTTAGACCTTGAAATAAGTAGCTAATGCTAAAAAGTACTTAAAAAATGCACTTGGATTTTGAGGGAAATCAAATTTGAACCTAAACAATCATCACTTATGCAGCTAGAAAGAGCTCTAGAAGGTGAGAAATTTGCAAAATCTTTGATTCAATAGTATCCCAACCAAAGTTAAAAGCTATATTATTTTTGTTAGTGTAGAATAAAATAAAATAAAACAAAAAATGATCCAATTGCGTGCAGATTCCCAAAAAATAACTCGTTGAAACCATAGCAAGTATAGTACCTCAATATTCTCTACCCAAATTGTGGTACTATCAATCATGCCAGTGATAAAAATGGGCATAGTTTGCAAATAAAGTATTACAAAACCTTACCAAAGCAGATTTTTTCTATAATGAGGTGAATCGAAGCCAACCTCTGTATAGTTTGCAAATAAAGTATTACAAAACCTTACCAAAGTAGATTTTTTCTAGAATGAGGTGAATCGAAGCCAACCTCTATATAGTTGTTGCTTCAATATTTTCACAATAAATGAAAAGTAGATCTAAAAATATTAGGGCTTGAGCTACAAGAGTCTTGAGCCCGAGATAAGATTTTTGCAGCCTTTTAAATGAAAATGTTGGTTTTTAGTCAAAAAAAAAATTAGGTGTGAGGCCAGGAATGTTTCAACTACCTGAAAGTTTTTTATATTGGCCTGAGACAACTTTGCAACTATGCCCCATAAGCCAAATTACTTCAGTCTGTAAATGAAATTACCTTCAAGAAATTTGGAATATGGAGGCAAACATATAAGAGAAGTTGTCATGTACATGTGCATGTGCAGGGGAAATGAAGTTCCACATAGCTCTTTCTATGCCAAACACATAAAAAAGGTTTGTCACTTTCCTCTGACAATTGTTTGAGAATGAATGTAGGTTCATAGTGTTTCTATTTTTTATTATTGAATATTGTGAAGATCAAAAAACATTATTAACCTACATTAAATCAAAAGTAAATATTTGAAAACTTAAATGCAAAGATATAGGGTAATTTTTAGGATTGGTGTGGAAATAGAATGTTGAATTTTTTTTAAATAATACCTTTAAAAATATCATAGATTGATTTTTAGTATTATAAGTTTGATTTTAATTATTGTGGTTTAGTATTTTAAGTTTGATTTTAATTATTGTTATTTGGTTAAACAAGTATGATTAATTTTTAAGTGAAAAAACACTAAAAGTTTTGAATTATATTTCCATCTATATAATATCATCACTCCCAAAAATGATGATATGACTTGTTAATATCTTTTTAAGTGTTTTGAAGGCATACATTGTTATGTTAAATAAAATGTGTCATATTCTATTGTAAAAAATTTGGTTTAAAGTTTTTTTTTCCTATTTTTTAAATGCCCTTGAAGATATCCTAACATCTTAAAAGAATCGTGTAATTAAAAAAAATTACTACAATAGTCTCCAAATAATCTTAGTTTAATATAAATACATGGTGCAAAATGTATGTCAATAAAAAGATAATCACATATGATGTTACTAATAGTGTCCCACCCCTTATATAGATGGTTTTTGGAAAAGATTCTTAAAATAAACTATAAAGTCAAATGTTTCTATAAATCCATTTTGGATAGCTCTAGAGAAGCTAGCCACCTCAAAGAGTAATTAGCCAAAGTCTTTGAAATATGTGCAACATATTTACTATATTTTTCCTTTGTCTTGCTCAAGTGTTATGCTTTATGGTGGTACACTTCATTTTGGTTTAAACATATTCATTGTTTACCTACTCTTGATCCCCATCCATTACATGCACTTGGTGAGTCTCGTGAAAGTTACACCAATATGCCAATTGACACTTGTAACATTAAGAAGTAGGGGTCAATGTAAATGCTTACAAAATTATTCAAAATTAATGATAACTTTTCCAAAGCTTGCAATGTCCTTACAAATCATTATATATGATAAATAAATTCAAAACAATACGAAAGATGCCTAAATTTCTAGCCTACATGGGATACGGTTTGGACATAACCAAAGAACCTCAAGAAAAAGCTTTGTGTAGTTAAGAGGGCAAGAGCAAGGAGGTGTCTTCTTCCAAGGAAAGTTTGCATTGATCAATTTTTTGGTCAATATGCTACAACATATGTGTTTTTATTTAACATTTATGCAATAGCTGGTAGATGGGATGATCGCACAAGAGTAAGAAAGCTTAAATGAATGGTGCTAATAGAATGAATGGTTTTGTGAAACACAAAGGTGGATGATTTTAGGCTAGAAAAGCTAATTTGGTTTTATTGGAATTACACATTTCTAAAAATTATTTGTTTTTTTCTTTTTCTTTTTCTATTGTGTATTGGAATGATTTGACACCACCTAGATTACAAGTAGTAGGGATTCAATCAACAAACATGATGGAAAAAAGGATTTCAAGAGTGGAAGCTATGAAGTATGACATGACTTAAAAAAATCTAAGGGTCATGTGAGCCCTAAGCTGGAGGAATTCCTATGCCAATATTCTACAAACAAAGATTTGATGCCTCTGATCATGGAGGGCATGTGTTATGGTTGTATTATAAATAGAAATATAGTACATGTTTTTATATTTCTCTAAATTCCAAATGGATTTTTCAATTTTTTGTTAATGGAATGTCTCATGAAATTGCTTGTGAAGTAGTCTGGTGAAACTTTTTGGTATTTTTTTATAAATTTAGTCATTTTATTTGTTGACATATTGGGCAGTGATCTACAATATAATGTATAAATGCATTTTCTAACTACATTGAATGTCAATCATAGAGAATACATTATAAGAAAATTTAAAGAAAACCAAACTATACTAGATATTTGTTATGAGTTATTTGATTTACACCTACATTAAAAACTCTAAGGATGGCCAAATGATTGGAAGGGACATTTAATATAAATACTAGTTGTATAGAATGTATTAAGAGAAAATTTATTGCAAATGAAGTAATGACGATTGCAACTATTCACTCGAATGACAGGTTTGACAATTGAAAAAATAAAATCTCTCAAATGAAATTAGATCTTCCAAATTAAATCAAGTTTTATCTCAAATCATGTATTTTGGTCTATATGCATTTTGTTAGTTTTGATTTAGTATATTTAGGTTTCTCATGTAGGGGCATAGACAGGAACAACTAGGTTAATTGGTACATTAAGTGTGGCCAAGTTTTTGGTGGGTTTCTTTGAAGATTTTTTTTTTATGACATTAGCTATATGCCGAAATGGGAAAAAATAGTTCTAGATAGTATGGGTAGTGTTAATAATTGACAAAAAGTATCTAGTTTTGTTGAAAGGGGGAGAGTTTTTGAATTTTGTAGGCATCACAAAAACATAAATACTGCATTTGAAGTTTTTGTTGTGAATGTAACATAGTAGATCTTTGAAGAGTGATGATAGAATGTTGTGAGAAGGTTAACTTACATCTATCAGAGTGGGTGATTTGGTGAATTAGTTCTATTAGTATTAGAAGGCGATTGGGGAGTGGTGTTGCAAGGCAAGAAGATAATGTATTAAAATTGACTTTTCAAAGGTTTGAAGAGATTGACTACGTGATTAGGGCCAATTTTTCATGAAAGGGAAAGGAGTGGATCTTGGAGTGTGTTTATTGAGGTTGGTGTTGCTAACAGGGGAAAGAATTGATTGAGAAAGATGTATGGTGCTTAAGCATCAAGGAAATTGAATGTGATCTGCACCAGATATGATGAAAGTAAGGACATCCTTACTAATATTTCTCTACCTTTACCATTTCTTTGAGTTGCACATTGCACAAAATGGGAAATATGACATGGATTTTTTATTTTTTTTAAAAGAAATAAGGAAAAAATATATATGGATAAATAGTTTATACTTAAGCACATTTTACTATGTGCATTTCTAAAGTAAAGTAGAAAAATTACTATCTACATATATGACAGTCAATCAAAGGTAAAAGTATGTCATCACGTGAGGAATATAAGCTTTTGACCTAAATCAAAATGTAAACCTATAAAACTAAATATATCTAACTATTTTGTATCTATACCCAAATAGCAGCTACAAAAGACTTCCACACACATTTTTACGTTACAATATATTAATTAAGAGAAATAGTGAGAAAAGGGCAACCAAAATCAAGGATATTAAAAAATTGTGTGAAAACATAAAACTTGCATTGTACTAGAATCACATTTCAAACCCATAAAAGAATGTATATGTTCATATGCCGCCTCATGATTTAGTAGACACTAGCCACAACAACCATAAAAACAAAAACAACAATAATAATAAAAACAAATGAAAATATGTGACCTATATCTAATGATCCCAATAGGATAAACTCACTACTTACTCCCTCTCTCACTCTTCCCCCCTTATCTCTCCCTCTTTCTATCCCTTATCTCTCCCTCTAAACAATAGATCTAAATTTTCCCTAATCAACCTTCCACACCTCTTTGGCATACCCATTCCACACCAAAATATGACTATTAATTTAATAAACACAAGATAAAAGAGCAGCAGAAAAATTGAGAAAAATTGACGCACACAATCACTTTGATCATCTTATAAGGTCGATGGAGAGCAATGAGCTGGATTTAACATTTAAAGTTGATCACCTTCACATTACATACGTCTTCAGCATAATTATTTGTTTAAGTTGTCCCGCTGAACACGGCACCGATAGTGGACAGTGTTTTCTTTAGATGTGGCCGAAAGAATCCCTATGTCCTTTCAAAGCCTTATCCTCCTTTTTATTGTGGATGTTTCGACGAAAGGACTGAACCCACCTTATTGTTTGGACAGATTGGGGATAATCCAATTCCTTATCATTTTCTACAGGTGGCGCTTGTCCAATTTCTCAGCATTTTTCTTCCACTATTTTTCGTCGAAACGACGAGTAAAGCAATGAACCCCAAAAAATGATCTATCTAACTCACTCTAGCCTTCCTCCGCCACAACAACTCATCTTTCATTACTCATACTGCAATCAAATCCTATTCGTCCTGTTCATTTCCTTTCTATTGTTCAGAACGGATTGTTAGCGTTTGAACTGGAACTAATGGCGTCTTCTTCATCGTCTCACCAGCAAAATCAGGAATTCAATGCCTTCTCTGGAATAGACCCTGCAAAGGAAAGAAGGAATGTTTGTGAATCTTCAACATTGTTTGATGTATTCATCAACCACAGAGGCCCCGATGTCAAACTAACTTTGGCTTCTCAGCTTTACAACTCCCTCGAGCAGTTGGGAATACGGGCATTTCTTGATTCACAAAAGAAGGAACTTGGAAATCCCTTTCCTTTTATTATCGAGACAGCCATTGTAATGTTCCCTTTTAGTTGACATTGACATATCAGCAGGATTAGTCTATTAACGGCTCTCGTAGGCTAATGAGGCATGGTGAGAGAGTCACTTGGCAATCATTTGGTGATTACTTGGCTCAGTATTTGGTTGGAATAAGGTTTTCCATCATATATCATTATTGTTTCTATTTATGGAAACCTTATTTTTATAATTTGCTATTGAGATGTACTTTATTAATAATATTATATTTTTATATCTTATAAAGTGCAAATTAAATTAAAATATTTGGAACCTTCTAGAAGTCAAAAATAATATTATTTTTGTTAAGGCCGACCTTTATAGGAAATGCATAAATAGACCTTGAGGTCTCACTATTGAGCATCGAGATTTGATGAATTGTTGATTGGTGATTTCTTCTTGAGCATTTGTGGAGTCAAGTGTCCGCAGATAATCAATTTGTCTTTGGAAACGAAAACTCCCATAGATTGCATAACTGAAGGAGTGAAATACCTCTTGAAGGGTTGCAGATTTAGAGGTGATATGTCAGTCACTTCATTTGGGCAAAATTGATGGCCAAGGGCCAATTTTGGAAGCAAGTTTAGTGGAGAAAAATAGAGTTTCTTACATGGTTGAGAAGTCTTCTCATTTTGATATTTTTTGGAGAGAAAAGATTCAGATTTCAATATCACCAAACTGAAGATTATGTCAGCATTCAAGGGCCACGATTTTGCATGAGGAGCCTCCCATAAAATTCAATTTCTCTCAAGGAGGGTGGCGCTTGGTTTGAGGAGGAGGGACGACCCTTTGGGAAGTGATTTGAAGTGCTAAAAGATTATAAATCATTTTATATCTGCCATTACATCTGCAGCAGGGGCGACTGGTCCAGGGTTCGATCTGCACATAAGAAGGCAGCTTGTGATGTGATATTGTTTGCTTCTTCAACAACATCAATAGGCGTCTTCATTCCAACCAGGTTCCCTTTATCAATCATTCAATTTAGCTTTGTATTTAGGAGATATAAGCTACAGCTGTAGGTGTGCATTCATATCAGCCATTGTCATAATTTTATGTCAAAGTATTTTGCCAAGAGTCTTGGCTATTTTGATATCAGCATTGTATTAGAAGAGGAGTAATAAATAGTGTTCAAATAATAGTTGTGATTGTGCAAATCAAAAGCTTTGTAATCAGATTTAGGGTTTGCAAGCCAAGTGTTTGTAAAAATGTCTTTGGCTATAGATCATCTTATTTTCTTAGTACTTCATTTGAATGCATTTAAAATTGAAAGAGAGCAAAGTATTTTATTTGGAAGATTGCACAGCAATTGTAGAAGTTTATTTAGCCTTCAAAAATATTTGGCATTCGTTCTTGCATCAAACAACAAACCGAAAATAACATATCAGCTTCTTCATACATTGCATACCAAGTGTTTGACGACATTGCAAAGTAGAAATTGAAGTGTTTTAAGGTCAGTTTTGAGCAAGGCTCATTACAGCCATCCGCTCTGCTAAGGTACACATAGCCATCTTTTCCAAAAGATATGTAGAGTCATCTTGGCGTTTGGCTGAGCTGGTTCTCATGTTACAAAGTCAGGCCAAAATTATACCCGTGTTTTATCAAGTGAAGCCTAGTGACCTCCGACACAGAGAAAAGGGAGCATACGCTGATGCATTCCTTACATATAAAGAGAAGGGCAGATACCTGGAGAAGCTTAACACGTGGAAGGAAGCCCTTCAGTCTCTTTCATCTATAGCCGGGGAAGAATTTAACAGGTAATATATTACTGTAATTTTGTAGTTGTACCTTATATAATTTTCGCTTCAAATCTGGTTTAACATCTTTCTCATGGAATCCTTCTCTTATTTTATAAAGTTTAGGTGACCGGCGCTGCCAAAGAGTTGTAGAAGCTGTACAAATAGAAGTACAGAGGAAAACATGTTTATATGTTGCTGAATACCCAGTGGGGTTTAACAAACTTGTGAAAGATTTTGGAAGGCACTACCTTGATGGACTTGTAAAAGATAATGAGAACAAGTGCGGGCTGGAGGATAAGTCTAAAGTGGTTGGCATTTTCGGCATGGGTGGACTGGGGAAAACAACTCTCACTAAAGAATTGTTTAACCAAAAGAAATCATAGTGCGATGATGATGGATCATGGAGGGTGATTCGAAACATTGATTCAAAGAAGCTTACACAATCGAATCCAGAAACAACTATTCATACTCTTATGAATTGTGGAAATCTAATAACTTTAATCGTATTATATTAAATCAAGGTTTTTGTTTGATGTCCAAGGAGCAGATGTGACAAGCCAATTACCTTGTTTGCAAGGTTAGCTTTTCAAAGATCTCTTCAACAGAGTTCTGAGTTTTAGAAGTGTAGAGGAAGGAACAAGCTCTCTCAAAGATCATCTAGAAAGGAGCCCCCTTTTAAACTTTCTAATTGTAGTGGACGACATCGATCATGTAAAGCAGTTAAATGCCATATTGGTCAGGGATATCTTAAAAAATCTGGTAATTGTCTGGTTATGGTCACAACCCGTGACGAGGGGGTGCCTATAACTGCAGGAATTACTGATCGTTATTGTTTAAAAGGAATGGATAGAAATGATGAGAGGGAACTCTTCTGTTGGCACGCCTTTGATCAATCCCGTCCACCTAGCGGGTACGAGGTGTTGGTTGACGCCTTTGTAGCCGCGTGTGGAGGCTCTCTTTCTCTTCAGGTTCTGGGCCGGCACGTTCATGGTAGAAATAAGGGTTACTGGAGCTCAGAATTGATTAAAGCTCCTAAAATGCTGCGTCGGGATGTAAAGCAAAGACTAAGAATAAGTTTTGAGTCATTGTATGATGAAGAAAAACAGGTTTTCATGGATATTACTTGTGTTTTTGTGGGCAAGCTGATAGATGAAAGAGTATCAGGATGGAATGCTCACAATGCAATTGAAACACTCAAAGATAAGTGTCTTCTAGAAACTAAAGATGTTTTTGGTAATGAGAAGGGACTTGTATTGAGAATGCATGACCACCTGAGAGACATGGGAAGAGAAATCGCACACGAGCTCAGCCATCCCCATCGCTTGTGGCGTCGTCAAGATCTGAAATCTTTGGTATGCTTGTTACCCCTTAAGATTTCTCCTTAGTATTGCAATGTTCATAATCTATACTTGTTAATACATAAATAGAAATCTGAGCCGCTTGTGTACATGCAGGAATCAATGGGTTTCAAAACAATACTCGCCAAAACCAATATCAGGTGTTTCCATTCCATTTTCGACAAATCAACGGGTTCTCAAGTTACATTCTTTTTAAGCCAACCAGATACCTGCCTTGAGACGTCAGCTTCCTTACTATGGCTCCAGCTTGAGGGCAATTTCACAGAACAACCAAGCATCCCTTCATGGATTCCCCTCCAAAATTTACAGTATCTGAACATCAAAGGCGGACGACTCAAAACGTTGTGGAAGAATTGTTTACATGTATTTTGATCTTGTCTCTCAATGATTAAATTTTCGTGTAGACTATGGTGGAGTGCGTTATGTTAGGGTTGTCTCCGGATTATTTTTTATCATTGAAAACTTTACACAAATTTATCTTGAATTTCAGGCGCCCTCTCAGTTGAAAGAGCTGCGAATTTCTGAAACCTCTTTGAAAGAGTTTCCAGATTTTGCAGAAAACGTGTTCTTAGAAAATGGGGGAAAGTCTAGTAGTGTTGAGGCTCCGATGAGCGGCCTTGAAAAGCTGGATATTAGCGGTGAACATTTTGTATCCAAGATATTAATTAGTGGAATTCACTATCCCAGCCTTAAGTCAATCATACTTCATGACATGGAAAATATTACGGAAGTGAAATTAACAAGGGTAAAGACATTAAATTGTCTAGATATTAGAAACTGTAAGAAACTCAAAAGATTAACAGGAACATCTGATCTTACAAATCTTGTGCTGTTAAACTTAAGTCAATGTCCAGATCTTGAGTTTAAACTCGATCAGGATCCCTCTCAGTTGAAAGAGCTGCAAACCTCTCAAAATTCTTTGAAAGAGCTTCCAGATTTTGTTGAAAAAGTGTTCATAGAAAACGGGGAAACTCTAGTAGTGTTAGCAGTGAGAAATTTATATCCAAGATATTAATTAGTGGATTTCACTATCCTAGACTTGAGAAAATAAAACTTCATGACATGGAAAAAGTTATGGAAGTGAATTTAACAAGGGTTAAGACATTAAATTGTCTAGATATTAGAAACTGTAAGAAACTCAAAAGATTGATAGGAACTGATCTTCCAAATCTTTTGATGTTAGAAATTAGTGAATGTCCGGAGTTTGAATACTTCCGTCTCAGGGGTCTGAAGTGTCCTTGGAGAATAGCATTTGATAGATCGGATATAAAGTTAAAATATTTTGAGTTGGATGGCTGTGAAAATTTGCATGAAATAGATTTTGGTTATGAAGAGCTTGTACAATTCATTAATGAATGGAATGTATGGTGGATGGTGTGTTACCTATTATTGTTGATAGGTTATATCATTAATAATGAATGGAATATACGGTGGATGGTGGTTTTTCTAATGAATGGATGCTATCTATTGATTATAGTTTTTTGAAAGAAAATAATTTTATTTATATTAATGAAAAATAATAATTTTATTTTTTAAATCTCATTAAGGCAGTTCAATTATTTAGATATGTAAAGTGAAGATTTATGTGAAAAAACTTGGTGTGCATGTATACCGTCAAACAAATTTGAAGGTTTTTTAATGTATTTTAAAACAAATTTTTAAAAGCAATATCGTTATTTAAAGGGATTGGTATATAAGAAGTTCTAAATAATGTTTGTAATAGTTATTAATCATTCTTTATATTATAATATATATTACAAAATTATATATTTAATGAGAGAAAAATTATATTTTTAAAATTTTATTTTGATTTAATGAAAAAATGTATTTAAAAATAGTATAAATTAACTTATATAAATGGGTGGGGGTTAATAATAGAAATTGTTTAAAATAAATGTGGAAAATAAAGTAATTAAATGTGATACTCAGCTTACTAATTAATTATGGAAAACTTATGTGGTAAATATTTTGATTCAATATGGTTTTAAAACTTTAGAGATTTCTATAAAAAATATCTCGAATTGTGAAAATTGATTGTATATTTTCTTTGGATTATGTCTAATATTCTAGAACTAATAATCTTCATGAGTGTTGAAATGATCCAATGCATTACATCTCTTTGGTCTAGATTAGTTGTGCTTGTATGTATGTATCTTATTGATTAGCCTTGACTAACCCTAGGGATTGTGTTTTTCCCTTTTTATTTGGCAAACCAAATTGAGACTACATAAGTTATTTTAATATTAAGGCTTTAGGATTGTTTAAATCTAAAGTTATATTTGATTATTTTATTTTCTAAATCATATTTTTTGTCATGCCCCAAGTTAGCAACACTAAAAATCAAAATTTCAAATGTAAATAGATAAATAAATAAAAATAACAAGATACATATTAAAAATATAAAAAAGAAATATTAGCAAAATAATATTATTATAATTATAATTATCAAAATAGCATAAATATTAACAATTTAAATATTATTAATAATACTATTAAAGAATTATATTAAATTGATATAAAATAAATATATTATATTAAAATAAAATACAAAATAATATAATATACATATAAAAAGTAAAATAATATAAATCATAGCATGCCAATGAGTAATCCTAATAAAACTTCAATACAAAGCCAACGATGGTATTAAGACTAACAAAAAGGTGTGTCTCTATAAAGGCAGTGATTTATTAAAAGTAAACATTTAAAATAATATAAAATAAAGATAAAACTCCTTAAGAAAAGGAATCGAGTGTTCCAAAAGACACATCCTTTGACTCAATAAATTATATTAATAAAGGATGAAAGAAGGATTTGAAGGATTAATATGGAAGGGATAAAAAAATATAAAGGACTTAGAAATCTAGGCACAAACAGCAAATCAAATAAAGGGATATAAGGGGATGGGACAATGAAGCCATAGAATACATGAAAATTTTGATATATGGGAGAAGACTCAAGAATGTATTTACATTTAAGGTAGCAGATATAAATTAATGAGAGAAGGTGAAAGGCAGATTGGAAGCAAGAAATCAAAGCCAATGCATATAAGAGTATTATTGGATTAAAGTATTACTATCAGAAATATGTTGGTAAGTTTAGATGTAACTATATATATATATATATTATTTATGATTATGCAATAATGATGCTTGTAGCAATTATTGAGCCTTATGAGTAATTGTGATTATTTGATATAAAAATGAATAGATTTATGAATGTCTTTATCCTATGATCGATCAAATGTAAGGTTGAAGGAAGCGAGCTAGGGGGATGCAGTTTACAAGCTCTCCCATGCTAACTAGTTGACTCCAAGAGTGGAATAGTCTTGGTTTGGATGTTCCTACTGCTTGGGGCCAAGGGATGGGTTGTCTTGGTTGGAGATTCATGCGCTTGGGCTTAAATGGGTTGAGTAGTTTACTAGCACCCCTTCCAAGGCTTTCCTATCAAGACAAACTATGATTGGTTTCTAGGATGGATTCAAAGAATGACAATCATAAGAGGGATGGGAAAAACATCATGCTTAGGGAAAGTAGATACAAGTGTATCCACTAAGTAGCCCACCCCAAGGGTGGAATAGTCTTGGTTTGGACATTCTTACCGCTTGGGTCCAAGGGATGGGTAGTTTTTGTCAAATGCTCGTGCTCTTGGGCTTAGATGGATAGTTTCGGATGAACTTATCATGATTCTCATCCAAGTCTTGTTATGATTAAAACTTCTACTATGCATTATGGATATTGGTAGTTTAGATAGTCTTGGAATAGTTAAGTATTTTTTTCTAAATTGAATATAGAGCATCAAAAATTACAAAGGACTATTGCTACAGTTCATGGAGATGGAGCAGTAAAAAAATACATGAATTTTTTTACATATGCTTTCAATTTGTTTTTACATGACCATTTTTACAAGGGAAAGTTTTATAAAAAAATAGATTGCGTCTAAATATTTTCCATATAAGCCTAGCTTGATTTACAAAGAGGTCAAAGGATAATCCATCAAGAATTTAGTTACTGAACATTGTTAGCCAACATCATCCATCCTGAATAAATACATCCACAAAACATTGCTCAATTAAAATCACATCTTCAACACCAATGCCTATTGGGTTTCCATCATGGGGACTTAGTTGTTGAGGTCCTCTTTGCCTATCTGGTCTGGTCGCCACCTCAATTTCTCTCTGTAGTTCCTTGAAAGCTCTTTGGAAAATATCTTCTCTTCTGAAGGATAAAACACCACCTCTTAATAATTGTGTGAACTTCGCCATTGAGGTTTCAGCATGTAGTGAGACCTACAAAGCATGTTCATTGGTATATGTGAGTTTTTTTGAAAACTCAGTAAGTACCCTCTTGATTCCCTTGAACTTATTGTCATTTCTCACTCTCCAAATATGCAACATTATCTCATTACACAAACAATAGTATAAATTCATGTAATCAACTTTAATCTTGAATATACAAAATAGTATATCATGCCAGCTAATTTTACCACTGATGTCCCAAATTTTCAAGTTATGACAGAATAAATCCAAATTTCTTGTGCATAAAAGCAATCAAAAAGTATGTGTTTAGCCATTTCAGGTATCCTGCAAAGAGTGCAAACATCAACATTTTCAAAATTAGTTCTGTAAGGAATCTTCTGAAGTAAAACAAGTCATCTAAAGCAAGATTTTTTTGGTTACATAGAAGAGTTCCAAACAAATGAAAGAACTTTTTTCCAATCCTTTATATCAAGTTTCAAGTCCCAGCTTTTATTAACATGATCAACAATAGAAGAATTATCAACCAGATCATTATAAATGGTTTTAACCTTAACATTAGCAATATTGATGCCATCTTTCTAGACCAAGCAGTCAACAAGGTGGAGCTCTTTCTCAACATCTTTGAGAAAACATGCATCTTTGTATGCTTCCAAAAGAGTTGAGTAGGTTCTCATATTAGATATAGGTAGATCAAAATGGTCTCAGATATTATCCCATTTTTTGATCTGACCATTATCAAGGATATCAACAAAAGTTTTGATGCCTTTCATATTCCATATTTTGGCTTAACATCCTTGAAGCAAGACAAGAACTTTACCTTTATGCTCCAAGTTCCACTAGATGGAGCTGTGGAGATGATACTTTATATTATTTTTGAGCAATATATTATAAGATATGAGTTGCACATTGTGTTTTATTAGGTCCCAAGCCTTCCACGAGCTTCTAAAAATAAATGACCTAGCTAGAACCATAGAGTGCTTGCTAAGGAGAATGTCAATTAGGGGTAGGTGTTTCCATTCCCTAGCTTTTTTAGGAACTACATGAAGAATGTTGTTTTGAACTAAGATCTTCCATGGTTCACTACCTTCCATTGACTTGAGAATCCACTTGGTTGCTAAATCTACCCCTTGTGCTCTGAGGTCTTTAAGTCCAATGCCACCTTGGGCTTTATGAAGACAATACTAGTCCCACTTAATCAAATTCCTTTTTCTCTTTCCTTTTCCATCAGACCAAAGGAATTTTTTAATTCTCTTTTAGATGTCATTGACCTAGTAACTGCTAAAAAGCCACACCGAAGCAAAGTAGACACTATAGGAAGACAAAAATTTTTGGCATACCCAAATTCTTCCAGCCAAAGAGAGGTACTTCCTATTCCACCCTTCAAGCTTTTTCTCAATCTTTGACTTAACCCAGTTCCACATTTCTTTGAGGTTGGGGTTGATAGCAAAGGGTATTCCAAGGTATCTTACCAGCTTATTGGGACCTCCCCATTGAAAACCAAATCTTGTAAGCCAGACAGGAGGATCATGCTTCCAACCTAGAAAGGTTGATTTGGCCTTGGATAGTCTAGCTCCTAAGGCTTGGCAGAAAAGATCAATTTTTTCCATTAGAGATTCAACATTGTCTTCATCCAGGCCCAAAAAAATAGTAGTGTCATCTGTAAAGTGAACATTTACAAGTTCATTATTGTAAGGTAAGTTGAATCCTTTAATTCTGGGAGAGAAGATGTGATCCCTTAACAAATAGAAGAGAGCATCTAAAGCTATGACAAAGAGGGTGGGGACTAACAGGTAGCCTTGTATGATGGACCTTTCTGGGTGAATTTTTTTTAGAGAACGTGTCATTTACATCAATTTGGGTTGAGGCATCCTTAAGAAGTGTATCTACCATGCCACAAAACTTGCCAGAAAAGCCAAAGGCAAGAAGGACAGATCTTAAAAAGTTCCATTCAACTCTATCATAGGCTTTTTTGAAGTCTAGAAGGAGCATTGTTGAATTCTATTTAGATTTTTTGGCCCATTCCAAGGCCTCCCAACTTGTGATTAAATTCTACAAAATGTATCATCCCTTAATAAATCCAGTTTGGGTGTTGTTGATAAACTTTGGTAGAATGTCCACCAGTCTTGTGGCAATTACTTTAGCTAGCACTTTGTAGGATACATTAAGCAAAGTTATAGGCCTCCAATTCTTAACCATGGTCTTGTCTCCCCCTTTCAGAAGGAGCCTGATAATTTCCTTTTCTTAACCATGGTCTTGTGTCCTCCTTTCAGAAGGAGCCTGATAATTCCCTTATTAATTCTCTCCCCAAGAGATCCCTTATCTAGAGCCTCTTTGTAAACTTGCAAAAGATCATCACACACCCAATTAGAAAACACTTTATAAAATTCCACTAGTAGCCCATCCCAACCAAGGAACTTGTCATTGCTCATTGAAAAAACAACATTTACAATTTCATCCTTCGTGATGTCAGCATCAAGAAGCGTCGAGTCTTCCTCCCCAATTTTTCTTGGAATGAGGCCCTTAATGATGGATCTTGTTGAAGGCCCCCCCCTCAGCTAGTCCTTGAAGGTAAATATTTCTTTAAAGAAAGTGTGGAATTCAGCCAAAATTTATTCCTGAGAAGAGCAAAGATGTGATCCATCCCAAATTTTCCCCACTTGCTCTCTAGCTTTTTTCTCTTTGAGGTAATTGAAGCAAAAATTTGAACCTTTTTCCCCACAGTTGATCCAATTCAGCTTTGCTCTGACCTTTTTCCCTTTAATTTTATGATTTTGAATTTTTCTCAGGTTTTCCTTGGCTACAATTAAGGTTTCAAAAAAGGTTCTGATCATCAAGCTTCTCTTGCAACCTCATTTCAACTTCAAGCAAGGAATCTTGGAGCTCCCTTTCCTCCCTTCTCTTGTCAAGGGCTTGTTTTTTGCCAATTATCTGAAAAGGGTTCTCTAGCCCTCCACATTTGCATTCCATCTTTTAATGGAGGATGCATCTTTCAACATCCACTTGTTTATTTCTATGAGTGAGGCAATGGCTTCTTGGCAATTAGGGTCCTTTAGCAGATGGGTGTTTAGCATGAAACCACCCTTAACTCTTCTTTTAGCAGTATTTTTCCCACATAGTAGAATGTTGGTCCTGATAGGGTGATGGTTCGAAAGGGTGCAGGAATACACTTGGACCTTTGAACCATCTTCATATGGGCAGAAGTTGAAGAAGTCTTTATTCACATAAAACCTATCTAATTTGCAATAGGTTCTACCTCCCCCTTTTTGGGCATTACACCAAGTGTACCACACAACATTGCATTGCTTTTTATTGCATTCTATGGGGTCTATCAGTCATTGCTTGCTTTTCAACCTTGTCCATAAATGTTTTTTGTTACCCTTCCAAGCCATATCTACTCCACCCCATGAATAGTTAAGTATTTTAAATTTAGGTAAGGAATTTATTATGTTTTGATCATATTAATTATATTTCCAATATTATCCAACATGATATGTTGGACCTAAAGTTCAGATTTATCTTGTTTGAAGCATTTAAGTGGCAAGTTATAACCCTAACTAGTTACATTAAGCTTATGATTCTAGGGTAAGATTTAGGGCAATCTCAAAAGGAGACATTACACTTTTTTTGTCTTCTTGTGTAACATACTAATTTTTAAAAGCAATATTGTTATTTAAAGGGATTGGTATATAAGAAGTTCAAAATAATGTTTGTAATACTTATTTATCATTATTTATATTATAATATATATTAAAAAATTATATATTTAATGAGAGAAAATTTATATTTTTAAAATTTTATTTTGATTTAATTAAAAAATGTATTTAAAAATAGTATAAATGAACCTATATAAATGGGTTAGGGTTAATAATAGAAATTGTTTAAAATAAATGTGGAAAATAAAGTAATTAAATGTGATACTTAGCTTGCTAATTAATTATGGAAAATTGATGTGGTAAATATTTTGATTCAACATAGTTTTAAAATTTTAGTGATTTCTATGAAAAATATCTCGAATTGTAAAAATTGATTGTATATTTTTTTTGGATTATGTTTAATATTGTATAACTAATAATCTCCATGAGTGTTAAAATGATCCATTGCATTACATCTCCTCGTTGGTCTAGATTAGTTGTGCTTGTGTGTATGTATCTTATTGATTAGCCTAGCCTAACCCTAGGGATTGTGTTTTTCCCTTTCTATTTGTTGAACTAATTTGAGACTACACAAGTTATTTTAATTTTGAGGCTTTAGAATTGTTTAAAGCTATAGTTCTATCTAATTATTTTATTTTCAAAATCTAAATCATACTTTTTGTCATGCCAACACTAAAAATCAAAATTTCAAATGCAAATAGATAAATAAATAAAAATAACAAGATACATATTAAAAATATAAAAAGAAATATTAGCAAAATAATATTATTATAATTATAATTATCATAGATGATATTATAAATATAATTATCGAAATAGCATAAATATTTACAATTTAAATATCATTAATAATACTAAATTAAAGAAGCATATAAAACTGATATAAAATAAATATATATTATATTAAAATAAAATATAAAATAATATAATATAGATATAAAAAATAAAACAATATAAATCATAGCATGCCAATGATTATTCCTAATAAAATGTAGTGATCCTAATAAAACTACAATACAAAGCCAACGATGGTATTCAGACTAACAAAAAGGTGTGTCTCTGTAAAGATAGTGATTTATTAAAGGGAAAAAATTAAAATAATATAAAATAAAGATAAAAATCCTTTAAAAAAGGAATTGAGTGTTCCAAAAGACACATCCTTTGACTCAATAAATGGTATAAATAAAGGATGAAAGAAGGATTCAAAGGATTAATATGGAAAGGATGGAAGAATAGAAAGGAGTTAGAAATTTGGGCATAAACAGTAGATCAAATAGAGGGATATAAGGGGACAGAACAACAAAGGCATAGAAATATATGAAAAATATGATATATGGGAGAATTCTCAAGAATGTATTTACATTTAAGGAAGCAAATATAAATCAATAAGAGAAGGTGAAAGGAAGATTGAAATCAAGGAATTAGAACCAATGTGTATAAGAGGATTATTGGATTAAAGTATTACTATCAAAAATATGTAGGTAAGTTTAGACTTAACTATATATATTATTTATGATTATGCAATAATGATGCTTGTAGCAATTATTGAGCCTTATAAGTAATTGTGATTATTTGATATGAAAATGAATAGATTTATGAATGCCTTTATCCTATGATCAATCAAATGTAAGGTTGAAGGAAGCAAGCTAGGAGGATGTAGTTTACAAGCTCTCCCATGCTATGTAGCGAACCCTAAGAATGGAATAGTATTGGTTTGGACATTCATGTGGGCCAAGGGATGGATATTCTTAGTCTAATGCTCGTGCTCTTGTGCTTAGATGGGTCGAGTAGTTTACAAGCACCCCTTTCAAGGCTTTCTTATCAAGCCAAACTATTACTAGTTGCAAGGATAGATTCAAGGAATGGCAATCATAAGAGGGATGGACAAGATAATATGGATAGGTAAAGAAGGTACAACTATATCTACTAAGTAACCCACCTGAAGGGTGGAGTAGTCTTGGTTTGGACATTCCTGTCACTTGGGGTCAAAGGATGCTTGTAGTATTGGTGAAATGCACATGCTCTTGGGCTTAGATGGATAGCTTTGGGAAGACATATCATGCTTCTCATCCAAGTCCTATTATAATTAAAACTTTCACTATGCATTATGGATATTGGTAGTTTAGATAGTCTTGGAATAGCTATTTATATTAAATAGATAAGGCATTTATTATGTTCTAATCACATGAATTGTATTTCCAATATTATCTAAATGATATATTGGACCTAAAGCCAAGATTTATCTTGTTTGAAGCATTTAAGTGGAAAATTATAACCCTAACTAAGCTTGTGATTCTAGGGAAAGATTTAGGGAAATATCAAAAGGGGACATTACAATGGTATCAGAGCATGTTCTTTCCATCATGTAGTACATACCCCCTTTAACCACCCTTCAATTGAAACTAACTAAATTCAACCTTCTTAAGTAAGCTTGTAATACATTTCTATATGTGTACACCTTTCATGCGTATTACATGTATTTGTGTGAACACCTTATGACTTTTCTATATTCATATATACCTTGTGATTTACATGTATACTTTCTAAACTCACATTTGTTCATATGAATACTTTGTGACTTATGTGTGTATACACATTAAATTGGTCATCACCTTGAATTAATTAAATACTAGATATTTAATTAATATTTTGACTACATATAAATAAATTCTTAATTTATTTATATTGTTAATTTTCTAAATTCTCTAAATCTAAATCATATTCTTCTAAATTAATTAAATAAATAAATTTCCATAAGCTTGTTTTATTTAATTAATCATCACTAATCTCAATTAAGAATTTGAGCACATGTCTACAACTTTTTATGCCACCTCACCAAGGTCACATGACATTAAATAACTCTAATTTTTAATTAGAATTATCTTCAACTCTTTTTAAAAAGCATATGGCTCATTCCTCACAGACTTCCACATATTTTGGAGGACATGGCTCATTCCTCACACACTTCCACCAATTTTGGAGAACATGGTCTTATCTTCCCACACTTGAATCTTCCATCCAAATGGCATGTTGCCCATGGGTCAGGAGATTCTTCCATCCAAATGGCATGTTGCCCATGGGTCAGGAGATTCTTCCATCCAAATGGCATGTTGTCTTTGGTCAAGGGGAAAATATCTTGATTCTCTTCATCTTCACCATCCATTCTTCTTGTTCAAATCTAGACCATTGATTATTTCCAACTCACTATATGCTTAGAAAAGGCTATAAATACAACCCTTGGGTATTGTATTTGCAATCCACATTTTGAATAGAGTTATTATGCAGGTTTATCATTGGAGCTTTGGAGAATTTTTGAGTCTTATAGTTACATCTAGCTTCATGTTTTTCTTTACATTTACATCTTAGCTTTAAATCTTGCTTCATAGTTGCATTTTGTGTCTCATCTTGCATCATAGTTGCATTTTAGATTAGTTCAATTTTAGTTTGCATTTGAGCATATGCAGAATCATATATAGATCATTCTAGTTCAATACCATAGTATCCACCTCCACTTGTTCATTTATCACACTCTCCGTTATCATTTCCATCACATATTTTCATATAGGAAATGCATTAGTTTGCATATTAAATATCAAATCTTATTTTATAAGTTGTCCTTTTAAACACCATTGTGCACATATAGAAATATGAGGTCCAAATGGTTTAATAAATCCTTAGGAATAGAGGACAATGAGACGTTCTCAAAAGATTTGTTGAAATTGTTAACCAGAGTAGTTTGCTTACTTGCAAATCATTGATATAAATTGTTTCATTGAGGTTTGTGTTGATACTAACTTTACACATTTTACACATGCACAATGTGTATGCTCCATGCTTCCTGTGTATACTTCATATATTCTTTGAATTCATGTTTCATGTGTATGCTTTATGTATTCAAGCATATTCTAGTGTATACCTTGTGATTTATGTGTATTCAAGTGTGTATTTGAGTGCATTCAAGTGTATACTGTGACTTATGTGTATTCAAGTGCATTCAAGTGTTTACCTTGTGATTTTTGTGTATTCAAGTGTATTCAAATGTGTATTCAAGTGCATTCAAATGTATACCTTGTGAATTATGTGTATTCAAGTGTACTCAAGTGTAGACTTTGTGACTTATGTGTATTCAAGTGTATGCCTTGCAACACATATTCATGACATGAATACTTTGTGACCTACTATTGGGTGAAAATTTTATAATCCCTTTTAATGGATTACAAAAACTTGATTTCAACCATAGTTATGTGAGTTAGAATCTCTCCTCTTGGAAAGGGGAGGCACCCTTCTTATTGCTTATTGAAACTAAGGAAAACTAATCAAATATTCACAATAATGTACACTACAATAATGACATGGGGGTGTGTTACATTCATGATTCTCTCTTTTTTCAAAGAATATGTTTTACAATGTTTCACAATTTTAATCTCTAGATGCAATACAACTTCAAATTAAAACTAATAATTAATTCCAATATTCCTATCTTGTCATAGAAAATTCTAGGAATACCAGCATGATAAAGACAAGTAACAAACAAGAAATCTCATGGAGGCACAAAGTCATTCCGTAGTTTCCAATAGTGAACTCTTCAAAATAGTATCCAGTGTTGTAAAAGAAGCACAAATTCTTCTCTATACTTCACAATTAATCCCACAAGCAACATGAGTAAATATAAGTGCAAAGTCGTATAGAGAAATCACCAATAATATCAACAATATCACAATTTCAAGCAATGGGTGTTGGTCAAAGTCTACATAGATTTACTCAAAATCCCTTCAATATCAATTACTTAACACTGTCAATTTCAATCAAATCACGAGATAATTGTTCCCAACACAAAGTATGGTGTGCAACATAGCTTCTTTATTGATCAAAAATAGATTCACAAAAATGAACTCAAAGTTTTAATATTTTCTTCACAATTGGGAAGCACTTTGTTGCATAAGACAAAGGTCCATAATACAAAGGAGTCATCTCAAATTTATAGATGGGAGAGGAGGGCTAATCTAGGAAAAATCCTAACCAACTTTTGACTTATTCAAAGATGTTGTCCATGAATGTAGGAGAACATCTTTGTTTTTACATGTAATTATTTATTTTCAAAATGACATGTAAAATGTCAAAACCTATCTGCATGAAGCATGAAAATGCTAAAACTGGGAAATCTAATCTAAGGAAAAATTCAGGTTCTTCAACATCTTTTTCCATGAAAACTTCATGGTGACGTGCACTACCATTTTCTGGCATTGGAGTGTACTTTGGAGATGACGAGTATTCTTGAGATTGACTCCTTCAATGAGATTGAAGGCTTTCTGGTGCCTTTCAAATATAGAATAAGTTGGAAATCCATCACTTTTTTCATTGCATCTATTGAGAAAGCTTCATCTTCAAATTATTCTTGAACCATTAACGAACACTTCTTTGAAAATTTGAAACATGGAAAGAACTTTCTCATTGTACTTCAAAGCCTTCTTGCTTGGTGATAGGCAAGAACTTGATCAAAAATGCTTCAGAATCTAGGCACAAGAGATCATAATGTATGCAAGAGTAGGCTTTAACAATTCTGATGCAAAGGTGGGAAAAACTAAGGTTTTAGCATGGGGTATTGCACTTCAGATGTAATTACTCAAATTTTCAAGATACTGTGCATATTGGATGTAAATCTGAGCAATTTCATGGGTTTGGGAAGCTTGAATGTGATGACGGCAGAGAAAAAAGTGGAAGCAAGAAAACTATAAAATGGATGTGAGCGATGGAGCAAGAAAATTTGAGCAAAGCGGGTGAAATGGAGCTCAGGATGCATTTTTGGAAGTTCCTGGGTGTTAGTAAAATTTTCAAAATTTTATGCAAGGGCATTATAAATTAGTGCCCTTACACATTGAGGAATTTCACTTGGTGTATTGGCACTGGAAAATGTTGCCTTTGCATGTTGGAAACACTTCACAAGCATTTTGATGTACGAGTGCTAAAAATAAGTGCTTTGGAATCTTGGGAAAGACTTAGTAGTTTCATGCATAGGAGGTAAAAAATGGATATTTTGAATGTAAATATGTAAAGGCGATGAGAAACAAAGCTTCTGCATGTCAATATGTAAATGCAGTGAAAAATAGAGCTTCTACATGTCAATATGTAAAGGCAGTCAAACACAGAGCTTTTACATATGACTTGTGGTTTGAGATGCAGAGGTGCTAAAAAACCTCAACATTACATGTGCCAAAAAATGACTAAGGCATGGAAATTATGCAAAAGCGCTAAAAAACTCCAACATTACACATGTGCAAGAGTGAAAAAATTCAACGTCATTACATGTTGGAAAATATGCAAAGGCACTAAAAAACCACGACATTACATGTGCTAGAAAATTACTAAGGCATGGAAAATATGGAAAGGCACTAAAAAATAGAGCTCTTGCATGTGCAGAAAATTTTCTAACTCCCAAAACTGAATTTTCACAACTTGGTTTAAAACACTAATTTTAATGAACTGGTGAAGGTTAATGCTTGGAATGACTTTTTGAGGATAGGGGACCACACACTAGGACCAATACAAATTTCCTCATTTTATGTGCTTGGAGTATGTGGGCTACAAAATAGACAAGTTTCATAAGGGTTGTCCCATGAATTGAGCATGTTGAATTCGAGTATAACACTTATGTATATGATTCATATTGTGTGAATGACATATATTCATGTGTATTTTGTGACTTTTGTTAGATTATTTTCTCATTTGATGTCAAGTTACTTAAGTTGGTTGGTTATTTTCTTAAGCTACTTGGTTGTGTGCTTGAGCTACATGTTTGCATGCTTGAGCTATGTGGTTGTGTGCTTGAACTAATTGGTTGCATACTTGAGCTAGTTGCCTACTTGATTGAGTTGGTTGTTGGCATGCATGAGTTGTCTACCTGTCTACTTGAGCTAGTTGCCTACTTGTTTGAGTTGTTTGCTTGTGTGCTTGAGCTACCTAATTGTCTACTTGAGTCGATTGCCTATATGGCTGAGGTGTCTACATGTCTACTTCACCCACTTGCTTGCTTTCTTTAGTTGCTTGCTTGTCTCCTTGTTAGTTTTGAATGGTTCAATTTATTTTAGTGAATAAGACTTTAGACTTAGGGAATTCCTACCTCATTTAATTTTAACTCATTGTACTTCATTTACGTTATTCATTTTGAAATTGACTATTTTCATTCTTACAATTATACTTTAATTTTATTATGTAATTAAAACAATGGCAATACATGTAACCTACAAATTGGTGTATTCAATTCTATATTTAACATCCAGAGGAGATCATTCCTCACCTTTCAACCTTTAGATAAGTTGGTATGGTTCAATAAATCAAATACTTTACTAAGATACTTAGCACCTAACTGTGTGAACCCCAACCTTGGTACTTGCAAAACAACAAGAATAAACAAGTTAGACAAGATATTGCAACCCAAAACAAGGATTCCCCATGAAATCCATTTACAAACTCAAAACAGGAAAGAAAATAATGAAAAGCATGATAAAGAGAACTCATGATCGCATGGGGGAATTGGTGCCAATTTGATGTGAAAATTGGCCCTTTCCCAATTCCTAAGATGTAAACTTGATGTATTGAAGATGATTGATCCACTTGGTTGATGAAAAATGAGAGCTCCAAGCCTAAAACCTCCAAAAACCTAGCTAAGAACTCAATGATAGTGGATGAGATTTGAGAGATATTTTAGCATGGTAACTTTACTCAGATTGTGGATGATCAAATGAGGAGATGAACCCTAAATTTATAGAATGCCAATATGGATGAATGTCCAAATTTGAGCAATGTGGGACTAACATTCATCCAATGGCATGATGCCACTTGTCAATTTATGAATGGATGAAGGATGTGCAAGATTTGGGGATTGTGCCAATAAATGCATAATTTTTAATTTCAAATTTGTTGAAATGACATGCAAGAGGGAAGAGAAAATGCAATAAATGCCACTTGCTCAAGGAAAAGTGTAAATGTAACCAAACCTCAATCAGACTAGGAGCCTAAAAACTAAGGAAAATCTAAGTGTAAGAATTCTACTTAAAATTCTAAGTCAGATTTATTTTCACTAATGTTGAATGTGTTGATTGCAGAACATTAATAATTTTGATGTTTGCATATCAATGATGGAACAATGTTAAATACCTTTGAAGACCCATCTCTAAGAGATGTGTCTCATGAGAAGACATGTCTCCACAAGTGGAGACATGTCCGCTCATGGGGCGTGTCCCTTTGGGTGCGCGGGTCTCAAAGACAACCGACTAACACTCAGTTTAACAAACTTAATACATATGCCCTCACATACACGACAGATATATATTATATGAGTTCTGATTTTATTCAATGCAAAATTTGATCATCATTTTATTATTTTGAATTTATGCATGCTTATAAATTTGTTTTACTTATTTTCCAATAATATGTTTAAGGATTAAATTCGATCACATATAAATGATGATGATGCTATTTAGCAATCATCATTTATATCTGACCAAAGCTATATCACATTAACACTCCCTCTTAGCTAGGGAAGATATTTCAAATCAAATAAGTGGATATATCGCCTTCACATGTGATATCGAAGATATGATATGTTTTCTCAATATTGTCAAGTCACATGACATTATTCATAACACATCTTCATTATAGTATGTGCACTGACATCAAGTCACATTATTTCTACCATAATTCATGGCATATCCACTAATATATAATTATCCACCATGATTATCTCTTAAGGATCACAATGATCTTCAAATGATATCAAGTCACATGATATTCATAAAAAGTGTCCAAGAGATACTATCATGGCATGTCCATAGATATCAAGTCACATGATATCTATCATGATAGTTCAACTCATCATTGTAGAGTTGTCAGTTTACAATGTCAAATACAAGTGTTCATTATTAGAAATATCGTCACCTTTCAATAATGTACACAAGGGGAGTAGGCCCATAAGGTCATGGAGTTGCACACATGACAAAAGATTTTACACATTAAACATCTTTATTTATTAGTACAATTTATAAACAATTTGAATTTCAAACAAAAATATCAAATTGCATTTCAACCATACCAAGTTTCTTCTTGAAGTGCTCTACCTTGATTCGGGAGATAGGCTTGGTGATAATTTTTGTAGTTTGATCATTTCTACCAACATACTCCAACTGGATCACTTTCCTTTCTACCATATCTCTTACATAATGATAGGGGATCTCAATGTGCTTAGATCTGTCATGGAAGACAGGATTTACAAAGAGTTTGATGCAACTCTAATTATCACAATGAATAATTGTAGGATTCAAGGGCTCACCAAAGAGTCCCACAAGCAATTTATGAAGCCAAACTACTTCTCTTGCTCCCATAGAGGTTGCAATGTATTCAACTTCTGTTGATCTTTGTGTAACTAAAGACTGTTTTCAGCAAATCCAAGAGATCGTAGCCGATCCTAAACTAAAGCAAAACCCTAATGTGCTTTTTCGATCAGTTACACTTCTAGCCCAATCTGAATCAGAGTACCCATGTAGATCTACTTGGTCATTTTTTTAAAGAAGACCATATCCAACAGTGCCTTGAAGATATCTCAAAATATGTCTCATAGCCATTAGGTGAATTTCCTTTGGCTCACACATGAATTGGAGGAGAACATTGACTACATAGCAAATATCAAGTTGAGTGTTAACTAGATACATCAAGGATCCACTCATCTGTCTATAAAGGGTTGGATCTCCACACTTGGATTTTGCTACTGCTTCTTTCAGTTTGTGAAGGTTGGTTTCCATAGGTGTAGACATCGGTATACAGTCCAACATTCAAAATCTCTTTAGAATATCAATAGTATACTTCCCCTGGTTTAGTATAATGCCCTCTAATTTCTACCATACTTCCAAACCTAGGAAGTAGTGTAGAATGCCCAAGTCTTTCATGTCAAATTCAGAAATTAGATCCTACTTTCCTTGAGCAATGAGGTGATCTTCTCCTATTATCAGTAGGTCATCAACATATAAAATAATTATTATCATATCACCTTTGATTACCTTGAAGTAGAGATTGGAGTCAGCATCATTCTTAGAAAATCTTAGTCCCAAGAGATAGTTGTCAATTCTTTCATACCAGACCCTAGGATCCTATTTAAGTCCATAGAGGGCTTTCTTCAGTCTGCACACATGTGAGTTAGGTTTATGTATCAAAAAACCTTTAGGTTGTTCTAGCTAGACTTCCTCTTCAATGATTCCATTCAGGAAGGCATTTTTCACATCCATTTGATGGATCTTCTAGCCTTTAGTTGTACCAATGGCTAACACTGCTCTCACCAAAGTGTAGCGGGAAATAGGTGCAAATGTTTCTTCATAATCAATGCCTTCCTTTTGAGAAAAACCTCTAGCCACAAAATGTGATTTATGTTTTTTCTATACTGCCATTAGCAGCATGCTTGATTTTGAAGACCCATTTGGAAGAGACAACATATTTCTCTTTTGGTCTAGGCACTATATCCCATAGATCATTCTTTAGAATGGACTGATATTCCTCTGTCATTACATCCTTCCATGCTTGATGTCTGAAGGCTTCTGTAACACTGATAGGTTCTGATTTTATGATGTTCATTAGAGCAACATAACTAGAGAACCATTTGGGTCTTGCATGATCCTCGGCTTCTTTGATCATCTTTCTAGCCCAAAGTGGCCTCTTTCTGCTATTTTCATTTGTATTCTCATTTGAAGTAGAAGGAATTTCATGTGGAATTTCCTTAGGATGCTCCCTCTAAATCTCAGAAACAGGTTCCATTTCAGGTGCTCTAGGGGAATAGGTATCTATCTCACTAGAACTTCTTGCCCTCTTGAATGCAATGTCCTCTTCAAAGATGGAATCTCTGCTCAATTCAATTTGTTTCTACCTAGGTATGAATATCTTATAGGCTTTGGAGGTTTCACTATAACCCATAAATACCCCCTTCTTTCCGGAAGGTTCTAGTTTGAATCTCTTCTCTTTGGGCACTAAACAGGACAGCCAAAAATCCTAAAATGACTAATGTCAGGTTTTATGCCAATAAAGGCTTCTTCAGGAGTTTTGTTATCAAGATGAAAATGAGGACATCTATTTTGGATATAGACAAAAATCCTAGAGGGTTATGCCCAGAAAGAAGTTTCAATGTTTTGGTCAAGCAACATTGCCTTAGCAGCTTCTACAATGGTTCTATTTTTTCTTTCCAATGGTTCTATTTTTTCTTTCAGCAACCCCATTTTATTGAGGGTTGTAGGCAACTGTGAACTCCCTCTTAATTCCAGCGCTCATGCAAAATTCCTTAAAAATTTTAGAGGTGTATTCTTTCCCATTATTTGTCCTTAAGGTTTTTATTTTCTTCCCTGAGAAGTTTTCAGTAAGGGTTTTGAACTTTTTGAACCTTGTGGGGATTTCTATTGACTCTTTACACTTAAGGAAATAGATCTATGTTTTCCTAGAGAAGTCATCTATAATTATGACATAGTATAGAAATCCTACTTTAGAGGGTATAGACATGGGTCCACATAAGTCTAAGTGAACCAGTTCTAACACATTTAGGGTTTTTCTCAAAATATTGGGAAAGGATCCCTTTGTATTCTTTCCTAAGGCACAACCTTTACAAGTTCCTTCATGAGATGGTTTTAACTTAGGTAAGCCTATTACAAGTTTTTCCACAAAAGGTAGGCCACGAAAATGAAGGTGTCCTAATCTTCTATGCCAAATCTCATTTGACTCAAAGGTGTCAAGGGTAAAGGCTTGTTTAACTTTAGTGCATAGTTTGTAAAGGCACCCTTGGCTTTCTTGATAGTTGAGTTTTTAGGCCATGCTAGAACTTTTCCATCCATAAAGGTAACTCTATATCCATTGTCTTCAAGGGCAGAGATGAATATTAGATTCCTCTTTATTCCAGGTACAAATAAGACTCCAGTGAGTTGAAGAGAAAGCCCAGATTTCAGTTTGATGGAGCAAGTTCCAACCCCTTTTACTAGGTGTGTAGAATCATCCCCAATGGTTACTTCTTCATTAGTCTTTTCAGTCATAGTGTCTAGGTGTTCTCTAAATCCTGTGATATGTCTAGAGGATCCACTATCAATTACCCAATTGAGGGTGTTGTTAGATACTTGACTAGATAAGGCTATATAGAACACAAAGTTCTCAGATTCATGATCAAAATTTTTCTTTCCTACTTTGGAAAAAGATTCTTGTTGCTTTGATCTATCAGGGAACTTCATTTCATAGTGGCCATATTGATCACATCTAAAGCATTGCACTAGAGAGATGTATTTCTTCTTAGAAGATCCCTTTCCATTGGAATTTCTCTTTCTTTTAAAAGATCCTCTCTTGTAGGAGTTTTTCTTATTCCTTTTATTAGACGATGTGTTGAGTACATAAATGTCTTCATCTATGTTCTTCTATTTATTTTCTTTTGTGGAGTCTTGTTTCTTCTTGAAGGAAGTTAGTTCTTAGCCTGTCAAACTTAGGGAGTTTAGATCTCACACTTATTCCTTGAAAAAATGACTCCCATGAGTTTGGTAGGCCTCCTAGTGCAATTAGAGTTAACTCTTTGCTATCAATCTGATATCCAATTGTGGATAATTGATCCCTTAGTTCAATGATCCTCATGAAGTATGCATTAATGGACTCTCCTTTGTTTATTTGAGCATTGTTGATTTGCCTCTTTAATGCAAGATTCCTACTGGTGTTGTTGATCTCATAGGTACTCTCAAGAGATTTGAACATATGATATGCAGTTTCATGTTTTGCTAGGATGGGCACTATATGATCCCTAACTGCATCTACTAAAATTTTCATGGCTTTTTCATTGTTTTCAATCCATTGAGTTTTCTCAAGATCAGCCTCTAGTTCCTTTTTATTTTCTCTCACAAGTGAGTCTAATTTATTCTCTTTAAGGATCATCATGATTCTAAATTTCCATGATGTGAAGTTGTCTACTCATGCAAGATGATCTTCAAATCTGATCACACTTGACATTATGAAGAATGTGATCTGAATTTGATTTTTTTTTTTAGAAAATACAATTTTTTCTAGAGAAATCTGATATCTAGATTTGATTTGGATTCACACAACCTAGCTCTGATACCATGTAAATGTAACCAAATCTCAATCAGACTAAGAGCCTAAAAACTAAGGAAATTCTAAGTGTAAGAATTCTACTTAAAATTCTAAGTCAGATTTATTTTCACTAATGTTGAATGTGTTGATTGCAGAACATTAATAATTTTGATGTTTGCATATCAATGATGGAACAATGTTAAATAACTTTGGAGACCTGCCTCTAAGAGACGTGTCTCATGAGAGGACGTGTCTCCACAAATGGAGACACATCCACTCATGGGACATGTTCTTTTGAGCGCGAGGGTCTCAAAGACAAACAACTAACACTCAGTTTAACAAACTTAATACATATGCCCTCACATACATGGCGGATATACATTATATGAGTTCCAATTTTATTCAATGAAGAATTTGATCATCATTTTATTATTTCAAATTTATGCATACTTATAAATTTATTTTACTTATTTTCCAATAATATTTTTAAGGATTAAATTCGATCACATATAAATGATGATGATGTTATTTAGCAATCATCATTTATATCTGACTGAAGCTATATGCCATTAACACAAAGGACATGTAAGATGAATTTATTGCCTTGTTGGATGTACATGTTGACTTGGAATTTTTGAATTCAAATTGAGAGAATATTCCAAAAGATGCCATTGTGAGAAAAATAGAGATTTAATAAATGAATTAAATCTATTTTCATGTGCAACTTGCATTATCTAGAGGATGGGACATGATAAGAGATTAAATTAATCAAGGGTTAATTAATTTAAAAGGAAAGGTTAGATGATGTGACCTATTTGATTCAGATTCATGGATTTATTTAAATCAAATAAGAGAGGAATATGATAAGAGAATAATTACATAAGGATTTTGATTTATTTAATTAAAAGAGATGGTGTTAGATTAAATCAAATAAGGTCTTAATTTATTTAATTTAATGGATAGACTTTAGAGATTTAATCAGATAAGTTGATTATTTAATTAAATAGGAATGATTAGATCAGATGAATTGATTTAATTAAACAAAATGATTTATTTAATTAAGGGATGAAAATTGATGAATTTAATCAAACAAGGGGATTTGATTAAATGGTTAGACTAAGGAATGATTTAGGAAGAAATGATGTTAGTAAGTCAGGATCAGATGCACAATGTCAGTCGGTATATTTTACATGTCTACACTGACAAAGAAGAAAGATGATAGCCTGCAATTGGATTAAAAGGTGGAACATGAAATTGGATAATAAAGTAAAACTATAAATTTAAACTATTTTCAACCACATAAATTTATACTTAAGTATGGGAGTGATAGATGCTTGACTAAAATACTCTAAGCTCCTCATTAAAACAAATTTTCTTCAAGTGTTGTTTGAATTTTTACCAAAATGAAACATAACTACCTAATCGCATGTATTGTAAACACTAGGTCAGTCATTACATATGTAAACACCATTGATAAAATAATTGCATGCTTCTCTTTTTATCAAGACAATATGTGAACCACATAACACACTTCTAGATTATTTGGAACAATCCATGAACCACTTGAGATCCAACAAATTCTTCACACCAACGCGTACCAGTAAAACACATTCATCATGAACACCTAGTTTACCTTCAATGCATACTAACATATGAAACTCACTTTGAACCACACTAAATCACAAACACTCTTGATTTATGAAAGATAAATAGTATTAACAACTTCCTAGATCCAAAAGACCAAAAATCAACATGCAGAGCAACACAAAGCAAATACATTTCTCCCAGACACCACTACAAGCTTGGTTCACAGATTGGTGAACATATCTCTCTCTACACATCAATCTAGAAGCCCAAATTCTAGATATAAAATCTTTGACCACCTTTTATCAACATATCTAAACCACACATGCATATCATCAATACAGAAGAAACACAAAGTAAAACCTAGAGCACATTTTGAACCTCTAAAAATACCTTCATCGCACTATTTTCTCTTTTGTTCTTGATTATCTCAAAATCACTTGAAAACAAAGCACCAGAGAAATCATCTCAGCTTATCTCAATATCTCACATCATTTCTATACTTGGCATCATAAAGATAGCTCCATGTAATTACAAAATTTCCTCAATATCTCAACTATACATGCACAACTAGACAACTCTATCAACAGCTCTTTCATCAACCAATTGACATCGATGACAACACCAACTACTCAAAACATGAAACAATCTCCCCCTTTGTCATTGATAGCAATACATGATGTGAAAAAACATTATAGAACAATAGATATGAACATAGTTGTTTCCTTTTATCTTTTCTCTTTACTCACTCTCCCCCTTACATGACTCTCTCTTCAACTAACTTTATCTTCCTAACAACTTGTTCCTTTTTCACATGACTCTCTCTCCCCCTTTGGAATCAAAGGAAAAGGATAAAATATTTTTCATTATTCTCCCCCTTTGACATTACACACTACTGACTACAACAATCTACAACACCACTACCTACTTCCCCTGAGAGGTAGTCACCAACATCAATCCAGAATAAAGGGTAGATCTTGAGATCCATTAGGTTGAGGCATCACCTTATGCATCTAGTTCAAGGAAGGAGGGGAAATAAGCCCCAAATTCTCTTGGAGATACTCAAAACTATCCTTAGGAAGATCCTTAGTGAATATGTTAGTATTCTAATCCTTTGTAGGCACATACTCAAGCTTCACTTCATTCTCCATAACCTTTTCTCTTAGAAAGTGATATATGATTAAAATATTTTTTTTCCTTGAATGCATCACTATATTTTTTGAGATGTTAATTGCACTTGTATTATCACAAAATATAGAAATAGGCTCCCCATGCACTACTTTGATATCCTTCAATGTTTGCCTCATCCACAACACTTGTGTTCAGCAAGATTCTTTTGCAATGTGATCAGCCTCTATTGTAGATAAAGAAACTAAATCTTGTTGCTTGCTTAGCCATGATACTAATCTACATCCAAGAAAGAATGCACCACCACTTGTACTCTTTCTATCATCAACACAACCAACCCAGTTTACATTTGTATAAGAACTTAAGGTGAAATCAGTATCCTTTGGATACCATAAGCCATAATCTAGAGTGCCCTTTAAATATCTAAATATCCTCTTCACTACTACAACATGTGACTCTTTGGGGTATTCTTGAAATCTAGCCATAAGACAAATTGCATGCATGATATCTGGTCTAGTAGCAGTTAGATATATTAGTCCACCAATCATATATTTGTACTTTATTTTATCAACCTTAGGAGATTCACCATTCTTGCTCAGTTTGCAACTAGAGTAACCATAGGAGTACTTACTAGTTTGGGGTCTTCCATTCCAAACTTCTTCAACTTTATTTAACATAATTTGACTATGAAATGAATATTCCTTTACCTATTTGATTAGTTTTTCTAGAACAAGGAAGAAATTCATCTTCCCAAACATAGACATCTCAAACTCTTTTTGCATCTCTTTTGCAAACTTCTTACACATAGCTTCATTGCCCCAAAAAAAATATCATCAGCATGCACAACCACAATCAATATTTGATCTTTCTCAACTTTGAACTAAAGATTACTATCTGTGGTGCCTTTATTGAATCATTGTTGTATCAAATACATGTCCAACCTTGTATACCAAGCTCTTGGAGCTTGCTTCAATTCATATAAATCCTTCTTCAACCTGCAAACCATATCCAGTTTTTTTGATAACTAAAACCCTCCCAATTGTTCCATGTAGACTTCTTATTCCAATTTTCCATTGAAGAAAGTAGACTTCACATCCATCGGATAAAATTAAAGTCCTTATGTGTTGCAAATTCCACAAACATCCGAGTTTCTTCCATTCTAGCCACCAGAGAAAATTTCTCCTCAAAGTCTATTCGTTCAACTTGGGAGTAATTGTTACACACAAGCCTTGCCTTGTTTCTTACCGCTTCTCCATTCTCATTCAGTTTGTTTCTGATTATCCACTAAGTACCAATTGTGTTCTTGTTTGTAGGTCTTGGTACTAGTTCCCAATTTTGATTCTTCTCAATCTGCATAAGTTCTTCCATTTCCTTCATCCAATGTTCATCTTTACATGTCTTAGTTATAGTTTTAGGTTCAAATTTAGAAAGTAAACACAAAATTACCTCTTATTTAGTAGCTCTTCTTCTTTTAAAAACACATTTTCTTTTGTCTCCAATGATTTTTTCTTTGAAATGATTTCTCTACACATACTTAGGGGTTTTAGGGGTCTTTTACAAAGCTTCTTTCTTTTCCTTAGCTTTTTCTTCTTCTTCTCTGCCAGCAGGTTCGTCTAATTCATATCCATCTATCACCACTAAATTCTTCAAATCTTCATCAACTTGGGCACTTGCACTATTAACAATCCTTCTTAGCCTTCTATTGTGGCATCTTAAGCTTTTATTTTAGTAGAATATCCAAGGAAGATACCTTCATCAAACCTTGCATCAAACTTTCCTAAGTTTTCATCATCTCTTCTAATATAGAATTTTCTTCCAAACACTCTAAAGTACTTGACAATAGGGGTCATTCTATACCACAACTCATAGGGAGTCTTTGTGTTCTTTCCTTTTTCTTGAACTCTATTAAGTATGTAAACAACAGTATGTATTGTTGAACCCTATAGTAGACTTTCAGTAGCTTAGTCCTTGTAGCTTCTTGAATAGTCATGTTTTTCCTTTTGACCACTCCATTTTGTTGAGGAGTCCTAGGGGTAGACAAGTTCCTCTTTATGCCATGATTCTCACAAAACATGTTAAATTCATTGGAGGTTAATTCTCCACCTCTATCAAACCTTAAGCATTTGATCTTCATATCCATCTCATTCTCAACCATAACTTTAAATTCTTTGAATTGATCTAAGACTTTAAGTTTTTCTCTAAAAAAAGTAACCCATGTCATTCTACAATAATCATTAATCAGAAGCATGAAATACTTGTCACCTTGAAGACTTCTCACTCTTGTAGGACCAAAAAGGTCTATATGCACCAACTCCAACAATCCAGTAGAAGATTGTTCTTTACCCTTGAAACTTATTCTTGTTTGTTTTCCAAACTGACAATCTCTATAGACAACATTGATAGGCTTTGTAATCCTTGGTAGATCTCTCACTGCTTGAACTGAACTGGTTATAACCAAAGAATCAAAATTGATGTGACACATACTCCTATGCCATAATGATCTTTCATTAATCTGAGTCATAAAACAATGACCATCAACACCCTTGACTTGATAAATATTTTCATTTTTCCTCTTTCCAGCAATAATGATAGTTTTGGACCCTTTTCTAATCTCACATCCATTGTCCTAAAACTTAAGATTATATCCTTTGCTACACATTTTTCCAACACTAAAAAGGTTATGCCTTAAACTCTTGACATAGTAAACATTGTCAGTATTATGCTTTCCATCAAAATTGATTAAACCTATTCCACAAATCTTAGAACCTAAATCATCACCAAATCTAACAAGTCCTCCATCATCCTTTTCGATTTTAACAAACTTACTCTTGTCTCTAATCATATGATTTGAGAATCCATTGTCTATTGAACAAGACAATTGAGAGGGGATTGAATCATTTGTCACAAATTTAAACTTTAATTCATTCACCAAAACTAATCCTTAACACCGATTAGTAGATTAAACATTAAATATTAGTGCAAAAACTGAAAACCATCACATAAACACAACACCAAATTTACATGGAAAACCCAATAAGGGAAAACCATGGTGATTATTAACTCACACTATAGATAATATCAAAACTAATTACAAGAGGCTCGCTCCTGAGAAATAATGCTCACTACCAAAATAAGGACTTTTTGTCTGGAACAAGGACTCACTGTCTAACAAGGCTAAAAACCCAGAGGGCTCACTACCATAGAGATACAAATAAGATAAAGAATACTTGTTAAAGAGAGAAGACAATCTCAATGCAACTGTAGGCATCCAAATTTAATCACTTCCATATGATTAAAATTACTGCCTTTCCATCTATCGTATTAATATTAATTTATTAAATTAATATTACACCTTTTGTCTCATACCGATAAAGTATTTAATTTAATAATTAATACTTTGTCTTTTACCTTATTCTTCTCTAAATTAAATAAATACACTAATTTATTTAATTTATTCATTCTTCCTCTTTTTGATTTAAAAATTAATTTAAAATTCCTCACTTTCTCTCTCCTTGTCACATCCTCCATAACCTCCCCCTAATCTGAATTAATTAATTCAGGGTTATGATGTGCATCCTCTTAATCAAAGATTAATGTCACATCCTCCTACATTTGCCACTTGCCTCTAATCTTCTGTTAATTAGCCTAATCCAATATTTGCACAACCTTAACCAAAGTCATTAGCTAAATTTAGCACCACTTTTTGGTCAATTCTTCCATTTTTTCTTTTTGGATATTGACCCCCTTTCCCATGTGAATTTTTAATTCACATTTATGTGCCCTAGATTCCTCTCCTTTAAATGTGAATTTTTAATTCACATTCCATTCTTCCAAAGCTTCTAGAACCTTGGACTTGTCACAATCTCCACATGTGACCAAGTCCCACCTTTTTAGAGCCCACCTTTTACCCTCTAGATCATCCTAAGAATGTGATTTTTTAATTCACATTTATATCCCCAACCACCTTTCCTTTTCCCATGTAGATTTTTGAGGAATTCTAAAATTTCTCAAATGTCCCTTTCGCTCCCACTTGGGGACAAAAAATCCCTTTTTGTGGAAATCTCCTCACTCCCCAAGGTGCATGTCATTTTCCACCTCATGTACCTTCTTGACACCTCATCTCCATCTCACATCCCCTTGTCCACTTCACCCTCCACATGTCAAGATGTGAGGGCTTGTGGGTTCTTAACCCACCATAGCCCTTCATCTTGTCCTTGTTGGAGCAATCTTGACCGTTGAATTCTCTAGAGAATTCAAATTCTCCTATAAATACCCCCTTCTCAAGGGCATTTCCAACACTTTGCATTTTGATAACTACATGCTGTCCATTTGAATCCTCAAGCCTTTTCAATCATTTAGCCATCTTTGTTGATCATTTGCATCACCAATCTTGCATTTAGACATTCAAGCAATCATCTAAGGAGCACACAACCAATCCAAGAAAGGGCCAATCAAAGAGGTATCAACAACAAGGGAGGTAAAATTATTTGTGTTTCATTTTAGTTACATTCATTTTCGTTGTATCACTCTTTTGGCTAATCTTGAGGTGTCCTTGATATTTTGTTGTTCACATTTTTTAGTCATTTTGCACATTTACAGTAGTATAGATATCAAGGTATCACATTTCTGGCACGCCCTGTGGGACCCACACATGGGTCTTGCATTTAACGTCTCTTTGAGTTAAGAATTTTGCAAGAAAAGCTCGCAGAAAGGTGGTAGCACCCCCGCAGAAACGCAGTAGCGCCCTCCGCAGAACCGCAAATGTGCCCCCACAGAAACGCGGTAGCGCCCTCCGCAGAACCACGGCAGTGCCCTCCACAGAAATGCGGTAGCGCCCTCTACAGAACCACGGCAGCGCCCCTGCGGCAGTGCCCTCCACAGAAACGCGACAGCGCCCCGCGGCAGCGCCCTTCACAGAAACACGACAGCGCCCTCCACAAAAATACGGCAGCGCCCCACACAGAACCGCGGCAGCGCCCCCGTGGCAGCGCCCTCCACAGAAACGTGGCAGCGCCCCTGGGGCAACGCCCTCCACGGAAACGTGGCAGCGCCCCCGCAGCAATGCCCCACACAGAACCGCGGCAGCACCCCCGCGGAAACGCCCCACACAGAACCGCGGCAGTGCCCTCCACAGTAACGCGGCAGCGCCCCCGCAGAAATGCCCCATACAGAACCGCGGCAGCACCCTCCACAGAAACGCGGCAGCGCCCCACACAGAACCGCGACAGTGCCCCACACAGAACCATGGCAGTGCCCTCCATAGAATAGCGGCAGCGCCCCACATAGAACCACGACAGCGCCCCCATAGAAACACAGTAGTGCCCCAAAACAGTACAGTTTGGAAGGTAAAATAAGTGTTTTGGCTTCGTTTTTACACTAATTTTTTGCAGTTTTCATGTGATAACTCTCTAACATTGTGGTGGCAAGGATATTACTGTTTTTCACTAACGTTTTGCGGCATATTGTGGCAAAATTTGACCAAAGACGAAAAAGAGGACAACTAATATTTGCTTGCAGGCTCATCTACATAATCAGACTTTCAAAAATTATCTTTGTTGTTTTCAAACATAGTCTAATTAGGGGGATTAAACCTCACTGTTTGCTGTGGTTGCTTATTTTTGTGTTACCCAAGGGGGCATTGATTTGTTTTCACTTTCCCCTTGCACTTTGTGTGAGCCTGGGGAGTAGTTGGAAACAGTTAGTGTCTTCCTTTTAGTGGGACCTGCTTGGGGATTTCATCACCCCAAAGGACGATTCCAACCATGTGTACCGGCGGGGTATATAAAGGGGGGAGAACGAAAGTTGTACCCCAATCTAGTTGCGTCATAATTGGCGGAGCGTCGAAGCTAGGGTGATACCTAGATAGACATGAAGAGTTGGTCTGAGCCTTTCAGTATCTCGCTAGGGTTCCCGACTCACGCTTGTGATGGACTGGTGTTCACGGTTGTGATTCACATACCGAGAGTATATCGAGGACTCCCTAGAAGCCTTGTGCATCCTAGATTAAGATTTGTCTTGCCATACCCGTAATATTAATCATAGGATTGTGCTTGCTCGAGGTGTTTTCTTGTGGAAATTCTGTCAAATCTTGATACTTTGGACTTATTTTATCATTTTCTGTCCTTGCCATAGCCTTTGCCATCAAAAACCAAGCTTTGTCCCCGAAGAAACATGGTAGCGCCCCTGCAGAAACGCGGTAGCGCCCTACGCAGAAAGGCAGTAGCGCCCTTGTAGAAACGCGGTAGCGCCCCTGATTTACTGCAGAAAGGTGGTAGCGCCCCTGATTTACTGCAGAAAGCTGTCTATGCCCCTGATTTTGCTGTCAACACCCTAATCTTTGCTACAGAAAGATGGATTTGCCCTCCTAAACACCCGAAATTCCTCCATTCGGACCCATTTAGTCTTTGAACCATCAGTTCACCATTCCCGACCATCACCTCATCATTCCAAACCTTCGTTTTGCCACTTTAAACCTTCAAAAACCTCCGTTTGACTATTTTTAAACTTCCATCTCCTCATTCCAACCTCTCGTTCAACCATCCTAAATCCCCATACATTCTCCACAATTATCCTTAACCCCCCATTCATTCTATTTCCTTTCTAATCCACCAATCATTTCTTACTATGTGCATCTCCAAACACCACCCATAACCAAACCGTCCTACCCTTGTATTACAAAGTGGTTATCTAAATTGACCATAGTGCTTGAACTTGATTATTAGTCCTTAACTTCGAACCCAATCAATTCGCCTCCATCTTGAGGTGAATTCGGTGTTGCAAGTTATCATCCTCGGCCCAATCAATCCATTCCTAGCTTAAGGTGGATTCGGTGTCGTAATCATCCTATTAATCAATCAAAGCTCTAGGGTTACTAAGGGTAATCTCACGTGATCAAGCTTAAGGTCTCTCTCTCAATCCAATCAAATCCAATCAAATCCAAATCCAATCCAATCCAATCAAATATGAATCCAATCCAATCAAATCCAAATCAAATCCAATCAAATCCAAATCCAATCCAATCAAATCCGATCAAATCCAAATCCAAATCCAATCCAATCCAATCCAATCAAATCCAATCTAATCAAATCCAATCAAATCCAAATCCAATCCAATCAAATCCAATCCAATCAAATCCAATCAAATCCAAATCCAATCCAATCAAATCCGATCAAATCCAAATCCAATCCAATAAAATCCAATCAAACCCAATCCAATCCAATCTAAATCCAATCCGATTAATCGAAATCCAATTGGATCCAATCCAAACTCCATCACAATCAAATCATTTGACAAAGGCATTAACCTACTCATCTAGCATTTGCATGCCCGTTCAGACCCGTTCACAAGCAAAGAAAATGGCCGACCATCAAGCTCAGAATGCCCAACCAAACAACTCCCAAGATCCCAAAAACACAACCAATATCTTATCAGATCCTAACAAGGGTACCAACATCTCACATGACCCTCACAATGGTACTTCATCGCACTCCAACATTGAGAATCAGAATAACTCGCCGCATAGGGAAGAGAGTATGGTTAATCAACCTGAACTCACACTTGAGGAACATTTTAGTAATCCTGCCAATGTACAAATGACTGACCGTTTGCTTGAGAAACATGGGGAAGAAATCCTAGCCCACCTAATTGAGAAGGGTGTTAAACCCCCCTTCAATGTTGACTTCTCCAAATATAGGGGCACCCCATCTAACGTACTCCAAGAGACCCAAAGTGCACCTGAAGGTTCATACTTCTCCAATGTTCCTCCAGTCGAGGGTTGGCATCAACCCGAATTTGGCAATGTCGTTCTCTATCAAGTTAATTATCCCCCACACGCTTCCACCTCAGCCATAGGAGGACCTCAAGTGCCTGATCCCAATAACCCTTTTGCTTATGGCATGCCACAAAGCGTTCCACAACCTCCTCCATTAACATTAACAACACCTTCCCCTTCCAGCCAACCTCCCATCAACATTGGGGGCACCTCCTTTGCCACACCCCTCTCACCTCCTGGGACCACCAATATACCACCTCAACAGGTTCCCCCACTTACCATTTCGCCTCAATTACCTTCACAAGGCATGCGCCAGCTGAACATTCCAAGCGGTATCCAACAACCCCCTTTACAAACTGCCTCTGTGCCACCTCCACCATCTCATCCACAACAACCTATGCATAATGCTTTGGCCTCTTCACAACAACCACCCCACCAATCACAAGGCAATCCATCTCGACCGCCTACCCAAACCATATCTCCCTTTCTTGCGTCCCTTTTGCGTCCAAAGGTTCAACCACAACATAATATCCTGCCTCAGTCCACGCCACAACAACAACCTCCACAACATTACTACTATCACAACCAACAACAATTTCCCCAACAACCGCTTTACACAACCTCCCAACCATCACAACAATACCCTCAATACCAACAAACTAACATACAACGTCCTATCCAAGTTCCCCAACAACCTACCCCGTATGTTTACCAAACAAATCCATATTACGCCCCACAACAACAACCCCCATTTCAACAAAACCCCTCATCCTACCAGCAAGCTATATCATCATCCAATCACCCAAACCTACATTTCAACAGTCCGACACCCTTTCAACAAGATCCCTCATCTTTCTACCATTAATATCCCTCCAACCCACCACCGGCTAGCTCAAATTTGTTGGAAATCAAAGCCACACTTAAGGATCTTCAAGCAGGGGCTACAAAACAATCATTCAAATTTGAAGATATATGCCCATATCCGTTTGATCCCTCCATCTCACTGATCCCATTTCCTAAACATTTCGAGATTCCAAAATTTGACAAATACAAGGGAGACAAAGACCCCAAGGCTCACTTGCAGGAGTTTTATTCACAATGTCAAGAAGTCATGTACAGTGATAACTATCTCTTGTGCTTGTTCCCACGAAGCCTAGCAAGCCATGCCCTAGATTGGTTCATGACTCTCGAAAAGGGGTCCATAAAAACTTTTGCAGACTTATCAGAGAAGTTTGTATCCTACTTCTCTTTCAATTTGCAAAAGGATATAGACACCTTAGATCTCCTAAAAGAGAAGCAACGGGATGGAGAGACCTTCACCAGCTACCTCCAACGGTGGCATGCATTGGCCAGTCGAATGAAAAATCCTTTAAAAGAAAAAGACATGGTCGCCCTTTTTGTGGAAAATTCTCATCCTGACATGGCCCACAATTTTAGACTGCACTATGTCACCACTTTCGCCGAGATAGTGGAAAAAGGACCTATCCTTGAATGAGCCCTTATTGCCAAAGGGCACATCAAAATACACAGTCATGATAAAGAACGGTCATTCGGAGATAAATCACGATTTTGGAACAAGAACAAAAATGCAGTGAATGACAGAGTGACAAATACCAAACATGTCCAAGTGGCTAACACATCCCAAAGTCAACAACAGTCTATACCCAACGCCATATCAGTACCCCAGGGGACACCACATCCCCCTCAACAGTCAAACCAAAGAAACCAGGCGAATACCAAACGTCAATACGCCCAATTGGGTGAACCCCTAAGTGTTGTTTTTAACAAATTGTTACAAATCGATTACCCCATCACATATCCTATCACCAAACCATTCGATGAGTCCAAACCCAAGCCGGCATGGTTCAAAGAGAACGAGTATTGTGATTTCCATAAAATCAAGGGACACTCCTTGAATAAGTGTCAGGGTTTGAAAAACTATGTCCAAGATCTCATCGATCGAGGAGATATCAAGGTCGACCCCAGTCAACCTTCATCATCCAATGCTTAGCTGCAAATCTATCAAAATGCCTTCCCAAACCATAGTCAAGGCCCTAGCACCTCCAACAGTAATCCCTAAAACAACAGCACAAATAATGTGAATTACAAGAATACGCCCTTCAATTATGAAGGTGTTATTCATTACATTGAGCAGGTGGAACCCCGAGTGTCCATGATACACGTTAAAGCCAAAGACCCTCAATGTGTTGTGACCACACGACGAGCCCGTATTACCGTCCCCGCAGCTGCTACACTCATCCAACCCACTCCCGTAAACTCTCAATATAACATTCTTGATCACCTAAGGAAGACCCCCACTCACATATCCATTTTGGATTTGCTTAAGTCTTCCCCAGTACATCAAGAGATCCTCAATAGAGCCTTGCAAGAGACCCATGTACCAAATGACATCGATCCCACACAATTCCAAGCTTTGGTGGGACACTTGGCTTTGTCTCATCACCTTCACTTCAGCCAAGATGATATGCCTAATATCGATGTTAATCACAACCATCCCCTACATATCGAAGTCATAGTTGCCCGCCATAAAATAAAAAGGGTCTTGGTAGATAATGGCTCTGCCCTCAATCTATGTACTTTGAAGTTCATAAAATAGATAGGGTATTCTCAAGCGGACCTAAGCAACCAGATAATTACAATCAAAGCTTACGACAATGCAGAGAAATTCAGAAGGAATCATCAGTCTTCCTATCCAAGTGGGACCTATGCTCCAATATACTACATGTCATGTCCTTGATCTGGACTTACCGTATAATCTCCTCCTTGGCTGCCCATGGCTCCATGCTATGCAAGCCGTCCCATCCATGTACCATCAATGCCTCAAATTCCCAGTCAATGGACAGGAGGTCACCATCTATGCCGACCCCCAATCGTTTGAGTACTGTCGAGCTTTAGAAGCATCTTTTCCACATTTACATTATTGTCTAGGGGTCGAAATGGGGGCATCCCATCCATCATCCTCAAATCCGTCATCCTCCAATCCATCATCCACCGCAATCACCACTCCATCCTAAACCACCAATCCTTCGGTCACTAGAGTCTAGATCATTGACAAAGGGTGCAGTGAGTATGAGATGCATATGGCTCTCAATGTAGCCACTATGCCACCGTCACCACATGAGTACGGTCAACCTTCACATGCTATAAAAAAGGAAGACAAGATCATCACCTTCAGCGGTAAAAACATTCCTACTACCACCTTCAGATCTCTGAGTGTCAAGGTTGATGGACCAGAGGAAGACATCAGCCAATGGGTCTACCGAGAAGAGCCTGAACTAGAAACCCCTCTAAAGAAATATTTTCAAGAAAAATACCCTTGGCCAGCAAAGTTTGTGGAAAAGCATAACTACCAAGGTAGAGGCCTAGGTAAAGAGGAACAAGGGCTATTGCAACCCATTGATACACAACAGTTACCAAAGAAGGTAGGACTTGGGTATGACAGCAAGCAAAAAAGCCCTGCAACGTCATCTAATACTTCCAATAGTATCACCATGGACGATGGCTCATTGGAAGACGTACCCAAGGAGGAATCCATCATACATGCATATGATGATGTTGATCACACTAATTTTTCCTCCATGTTTGAATGCCTATCTGTTTGCACCATCAACCTGTCCCTTCATCACCCTGAACTCATTGATTGGGACCTACACAACACCACACCTGTCAGTATGTCTGCAGACACCTACGTCAACCTTATGGGATTGGGGGAGGATGAACACTCTAGTCGCAAAAATAAAAATCAGAAAAATAAAAAGAGGTCATCTAGTGAAAACCTCCTTGAGGTGCTTCCTGACCTAGAAAAAGTAAAAATAAAGGATGCATCTGAAGGCGAAAACCTCGAAGAGGCACCAGAAGATGGAGATGTTCATCTTCCCCTTATGGGAACTCAGCTATCTACCAGATCATATATCCTAATTGAAGAGACGCAAGAAGTTAATTTGGGAACTGCTGAAAATCTGAAGATCACCTATGTAGCCAAGTCACTCTATGAACAAGAGCATCCGATTTTTGTGCAGCTACTACAAGAAGGAATCATCAATTTTGCCTGGTCATACTCAGACATGCCAGGCTTAGACCCTGCTTTAGTGGTCCACCACTTAGACATTCACCCAGATGCCAAACCCGTCAAGCAAAAACTTCGTAAGATGCATTCGCAAGTTGCATTGTTAGTAAAGAAAGATTTGGAGAAGTTACTGGATGCGGGTTTTATCAGACCTATTGACTACTCCGAATGGATCTCCAACATAGTGCCGGTTGCTAAACCAAATGGTGACATTCGGGTCTGCACAGATTTTAGGGATCTCAACAAAGCCTGCCCAAAGGATGATTTCCCTCTCCCTAATATTGATATGTTGGTTGACTTAACAGTAGGACATGAGATGTTGTCCCTCATGGATGGCTTCTCCGTTTACAACCAGATCCGAATTGCACCTGAAGACCAACACAAAACTGCCTTCACAACCCCTTGGGGCACCTTTTGTTACAATGTTATGCCCTTCGGTCTCAAGAATGCGGGGGCAACGTATCAAAGAGCTATGACGGTTATCTTCCATGACCTCATCCATATCATCATGGAAGACTATGTTAATGACCTATTAGGGAAATCCAGAATGCGAGCAGAGCATCCCACCATTCTGAAAAAGATATTTGAGCGATTAGAGCACTATAAGTTGTGGTTGAATCCCAAAAAGTGTGTCTTTGGGGTCACGTCAGGGAAATTGCTGGGTTTCATAGTCTCTCGCAGGGGTATTGAAATTGATCCTGCCAAAGTAAAGGCTATTCTGGACATGCCGCCTCCATGCAATCTAAAGCAGTTAAGGAGCCTCCAGGGAAAGATGCAGTCTATCTGTCGGTTCATAGCCTAGCTCATAGATAAATGTCAGCCATTTACCCATCTCCTGAAGAAAGATTCCACCTTCCGATGGACCCCACAGTGTCAAATGGGTTTTGACAAAATCAAGGAATATTTAGCTCATCCACCAATTCTGATGCCGCCTATTCCAGGAAAACACCTCCTGCTTTATATCTCTGCTACTTCAGTCACACTGAGGGCATTATTGGCGCAGCATGATGAGTCACTCAAAGAAAGAGAAATCTACTACATCAGTAGAACACTAGTCGGCTATGAGTTAAATTACTCTCCTATGGAAAAAGTGTGCCTTACGCTAGTCTTCAGTATACAGAAACTCCACCATTACATGCTCAGTCACCCAGTCAAGTTAATTGCTAAAATTGATCCTTTGAAATATCTATTATCTAGAACCACTTTGACTAGTCGCATGGCCAAATGGGTCATGCTACTAAGCGAATTTGACATCGAGTATGTAGAGCACAAAGCTATTAAAGGACAGGTTATTGCTGATCAATTGGCTAAAGTACCACTAGTAGATGCCTACCCAATAGACACTGAATTCCCGGATGAAGGAATCTACACAGTAACAGAAACACCAACTTGGACATTATACTTTGATGGCTCATACACTCACAGTGGATCTGGAGCAGGAATTCTATTAGTCACCCCTCAAGGTGACTACATCCCAAAATCATTTAGAATAGTGTTTCCCTGCACCAACAATATGGCAGAATATGAAGCTCTCCTCACCGGCCTTAGAATTGCAAAACAGTGGCACATTACACATTTGAAAGTCTTTGGGGATTCCTTGTTGGTTATCAGACAAGTTAATGATGAGTTCCTCACAAAGGATGACAAACTGCTACCCTATAAATGCATGGTGGACGATTTCAAGAAATATTTCACCTCCATACAGTTTGACCAAATCCCTCAGGTGCAGAATAAAGCAGCAGATGCCATGGCCACTATTGGCTCTTTGATTGACATGCCCAAAGATCGAATAGAGTGTGAGTTTCTCATCGAACAACTGTTAATCCCTGCATATGATGTTCCTGACACTGACATGGTGTGCGATGTTGTAGGTCCTGCCTCCCCGTGGTACCAAGACATATATACTTACCTCCGTGACAACACCATACCCCCAGAGCTTACACGCAACCAACGTAAATCCTTTATCCATCGTTCATCCTGATACATCATCATCAGTGATATGCTTTATCGTCGCAGGTATGATGAAATCCTCCTGAGATGTCTAAATGAGACCAAAGCCCAAACAGTACTAACGGAAGTACATAGTGGTATTTGTGGGGCTCACTCAAATGGTATGGCTCTGGCCAAAAGAATCTTGCGGGCTGGATATTACTGGCCTACATTGGAACATGATGCTTGCGGATTCATGAAGAAATGCCTTCCGTGTCAACAACATGCGGATTTGATCCATGCCCCGGCACAAGATCTTCAGCCTCTATTAGCACCCTGGTCATTTTCTCAATGGGGTTTTGACTTGATTGGCAAGACTCACCCATCATCATCTGACGGCCATACATTCATCATCACCGCAACTGAGTACTTCACCAAATGGGTGGAAGCAATGCCACTCTCCCAAATCACCAGTACTCAGATTTCTAAATTCATCCTCTACCATATTCTCTGCAGATATGGTATCCTATCCACCATCATTTCTGATAACGAAAAGTCATTTAAAAATCAAGCCATGAAACACCTATGGGATACTTTCCACATCCAACATCGTTGGTCAATGCCTTACTACCCTCAGGGTAATGGCCAGGCGGAAGCAACCAACAAAACCCTCATCCGCATCCTCAAAAAGGTGGTCAATAACACTGGACGAGATTGGCACCTTCACATACATCCCGCCCTTTGGGCATACCGCACATCTATTTGTACCCCAATAGGCGCCACCCCATACTCTTTAGTATATGGAGCTGAAGCCATCTTGCCAATCGAAGTTGAGCTCCCCTCATTGAGAATTTCTTTGAAGAACCTCATCAACGAAGAAGATGCTCGCGTTGCTCGGCTTGCACAACTAGAGTTACTGGATGAACGCAGAATACGAGCCTATGATCACCTACAAGTATACCAGAATCATCTCAAATGTCATTACAGTAAAAAGGTCCACCCCAGGCAATTCTAGGTTGGTGAACTTGTGCTCAAGGAAAATCACCGCACTCAGCAAGACCATGACAAGAAAGGAAAATTTGAGGCAAATTGGCTAGGACCGTATATCATAACCGCCAAATATGGATCTGGAGCCTACAGGTTGACTACTCTGGATGGAGATCCCCTTGACGAACCTGTCAATATTCTCCATCTAAAAAGATTCTACGCTTAAAGTCCGCTTGGTCTACCCTATCAAAAAAAAAAATCAAAAAAAAAATAGAAAAAATCAAAAAAATCAAAAAAGTGACAAAAAAATCCAAAAATAGTAAAGAGAAATAAATCCATCCTATGGTGAAAACCACCTCTTGGTGGCGCCTTGGATAAGTATGGATGGTGAAAACCTGGTAACAGGCATCATCCATAGAGGGCTTAATCATTATCTACCTGGCATCCTAGTTACTTTATGTTGCCATCCGCACTTTCCCCCCACGCACATCAGCCTAGGCCGCTTGGTATTTGTTGATTGAGCATTGGACGACTCACCTTACCTATCCCTCATCCTGAGCTTCCTTATATCCCACTTTGAGCTTATGTCTTTCGTCCGTCGGTCCGTGTCGTCATATAGGATCATCCATTGTGTCGGTCTCCACCTAGATCACATCCTCTTGTCCCACTTCCATCTTCTTATCGAACTACGTTGCCCCTGCGCTTTCACGTAGGCAAGGTTGGTCATTTGATCCTCCCCCGGGGCATTTTTCAGTCACATCTTATGTCCATCATCGGTCACCATTGTCCTCTTTCCGCTTTATCCATGGTCTTTTTCCGTGAACTACGAGGGCTCTACGCTTTCACATAGGCAAGGCTAATCTCTGATCGGCCCCCAAGCCCCTAGGTCTTTAGGTTGTGTCATCAAGCTATGCCCTTATCTTGCTGGTTCTTAACAAACAAGACCCATTCATACCAACAAATCTAAACAATTTCGAATATCCTATATCATACCGATCTTTTCGCTTAGCATCTATCATAGGTCTTAACCGGATACATCTTTCCTAACAGACCTTGTCGATTCCACCCATCCCTTGGATCCTATGGCAATGGACATTTGAAATTGATTGTGATCTTTGATACTCTTGGTTTTGTTCATCATTTTGGCTCCCTATCGTCACTTATCAAGACCGCCATGATCCATCGTATTATGGTTTTTTTTGATAGGGGAATATCTTGATCTTTTCTTTGATTGTGTCTTCTTGGTTGTCCCACATAGTACCCACCAAGATCCTCGAGGTCTTGTGTTATGTTGGGGCATCCTTCTGTGTTTGCGGTTATCCCAATACTGGGCCCGACTAAAGTCTTTCTTTGAGACTTTGGGGTATTGGGATAGCCTTCTTGTCTGGCATGTTTGTCTCATGCATTAGACACTGAACTACCTCGGTCCTCTATACCTTGGTGTGTCATGTCTTATGCTATAGCAAAAACCAGTGCTCCAAAGATGATAACTTGAATTAGGATTGCATTTCTCATAATCATTGCATTAACACTCACCCTATGGATTTGGTTGTGCAAATACTTGCCCTCATTCTCTTCCATTCCTCTCAAGATATTGATACCTTTTGATAGATGTCAGACTACATCCATCAGCACGTACCCACCTCCACTTACCCTACCAGTTCTTATTAGCACTTATAGCCACGTATTGTCCATGCCTCCATCGCCACCTGCATCACCATACGTTAGATCCATACATACATCATTACTTGCATCACCAAATATTAGACACATAATATACCACATCTTGCATTCATAAAATATTCATACAAAAATCTGTCATACACACATCCAGGACAAACAAGTTAATTAGGCATCCACATATCTAAATCCTCATAAATCCCATAGGTACACATAACATATCACCATTATCATGCATCCATAAAATAAGCACACATCTCCAATCATCCATAAACATAGCATAAATAAACATAAGCATGATCATTCATCTAAAATCATTAACATCCCAACCATCTAGGTGAACATTTCATAAATATGAGCATAAATAGACCAACACATGAGCATGCATAAATCACTGCATCCATCCACAAAAAACATATAATGACATATACATATGCATATAGTCATCCATCATCCATAGAAACATATGGTGCTAATAAGAACTGTCCCATATCAAAATAATATAACATGTGTCACATATACATCATACATATATCCGTCACATGACAAAGTACAACATCCAGGGATATAGAACATCCCTGATCTCTATCAATCCATCCTACACAGCCCATCCTGCATCTGTCAAAAACTCAGTAGCCTCTCACCTCCCAAATGAACTCCCCACGTCTGATCTCTGTGGAGACTCAGGTCCTGCCCCTCTGCCTGGTGAAAATCCTGGTGCATCACTGAAACCACGAGTCTGTGCCCGAATGACTGGGATGGCACTGGCATCTGAGGTGCCTGCCGGGTATAACGGAATCTCCGCTATGCTGGATCAAGAACCGCATCATAATACGCTGTCATCCAGAAACCTGCCTCTCTCGTGCTATCCTCTCTCTCTGCCGCCTGGACCCGAGTTGCATTCCGCTCATATTGATACCTGTCTCAGTCTCTGGTGATAGCCCTCCTCTCCTGCTCCCATGCCTCCTGAGCCAACCGACTCTGTGCCAGCTCTGCCTGTAGTCGATCCCTCTCTCTCGTCACAACCTACACATCCGCTCCTGGCATCCCACCCACGCCTTGACCTATCGGAACACGAGCCATCGCTACATCCATCTCAGCTTGTAGGGCCTACATCCGCATCTCTGCTACATCCCTATTTCTCTCAGCCCCCTGTGCTCGAGCTACTGCTGCATCTCTATCTCTCTGGAGAGCCTGTGCCTGTAACTCTGCTAAATCCCTCTCTCTACAGAGAGTCACTACCTCTGCCAATGCCTCGTCTCTCCCCCTCTGTAATGTCTATATCTCTGCCTCTACTACCGCCCTCTCACTCTGAACAAGTGCCTGTGTCGGATCCCTCTCGGTCTCCATCACCTGTACTTGAGCCTGCGCTGTGTCCCTCTCAACCCGCATAATCCGTGCCTGCTCTACTGCCACAGCCTCCCTCTCTTGCATCAACCCCATATCTCCAAGTGCCTGCTCAAGACAATGTACCCTGCCCTGTAGCTCGTCCTAGTCTCACTGGGAATCTCCTGACGGCTGACTGGTACCTCCTGACCCCTACTCAGCTCCCTCCTCTATCCTCTCCTCGGGCTCTCCCCTAGCCTATAAAATCACGACCTCTGCCTGCAATCTATCACGGTCTCATGTCATCCTAGTCAGCTCCCCCTGTATCCTCTACACCTCTGCCTGTGCCCTGTCTCTCTCCCTCAGTACCCCTCCTAGCTGGAAAGTAATAGCATCATAATCTATCAGGGCCTCCCGCTCTACTCTAGCTAGCTCGGCCTCAAGAGTCTTCACTCTCTACTTTGCCATCCGTACTCTCGCTTCTGCCCCTCTCACCTGAACAATGGGGTCCTCTGGAACATAAGGAACTAATGCTAATACATCTGCTGCCGCAACATCCTCTGTCCCCACATCTCTGTCCACATCCATCACATCCTCCTCCCCAACTATTTCCTCTATCCCATCATCCCCATCATCCTCCCCATCCTCCTCCCCAACCACCTACTCATCCCCCTCCTCCCCACCTACTGACTCCTCTCTCTCCTCCTGTCGCTCCTCCTGGCCCTCTACAATCTGGCGCACCCGAAATCGCCTCACCTCTCCCTGTCTCTCGACCACGAATCGATGTCGTGGTGACCTCCTCTCCTCTCCTGGTGTTGCCCCCACCTCCTCCTCTCTGTTCTCTGGCCCCTAATGCCCCTTCTGACTCTCTATTGATGGCCGAACCCGTAACCGCCGTGGCTGTCCATGTCAACCGACCACATACTGTCTCCTCCCCTCCTCCGTAGCACCCCTCACCCCTACCACCTCTACCTCCTCCATATCATCCACCTCCAACACCTCCACCCTCTGCCCTTGGGCTCTCTATGGCTGCCTCCTATCCTGCTGCTGACCCTCTTTGCCCACCCTCTGCCCCTGGGCTCTCTATGGCTGCCCCCTATCCTACTGCTGACCCTCTCTGCCCACCCTCTGCCCATGGGCTCTCTGTGGCTGCCCCCTATCCTGTTGCTGACCCTCTCTGTCCGCCCTCTACTCCTGGGCTCTCTGTGGCTGCCCCCCTCTCTCGCTGCAGACCCTTTCTCCGGTCTCGCCTCTGATGCCTCCTCCTTCTCCTAGCTCTACCTGTTGGCTCTCGCTCATCCCTCTCGGGCTCCTCTTGTCCCCCCTCGCCTCCCAATGCCACACCCGCTACCCTTAGCGTAGGATGAACAGGCGTGATCCTCTCCTATAACTTGTTCTGGAACCACCTCTGATACCGCTCTGTCACCACTGGTATCTGCTCTCCTCCTGTCCTCCCTGGATAAGCCTCATGTCCTGCTGCCATCCATGATGCCCTGGCCATCACTGATGATATGTGACCTCCCCATGGCACCTCTCTGCTATACCGCTGATACAAGATAGGTGCCGCCGGGATATCCTGTATCCTCCCAAACTGTCTCAACACTCTGTCTGGTCGATGACACTCTACTATGCATGGTAGAGTCCCAATAATGAAACATCAGCTCAAAAAATATCCCTCATGCCTCCCCATATCTGACCATCCCCTGAACTGACGTAACTTATATGGCCGCCACTCTATCTCCCTTGAGCGAAGATCATCAAACACCCTCCTCCATCCCTCCATATCACCCAGCGTCTCATAGCGAAAAATCCACCCTCTCTCCTCCCCATACTCCCAAGCCACAAGCTCACGGTCATCCACTGTCCCTTCCCTCACCACTACTGGTCTGGTCACGGCAATATGCTCCCACGCCCAAATCTGCAATAATGTCCCATGCGTCACACTCGAGATCTCCCGATAACAAATCACATGCATGTCCCTGTACAGCTGCGCCAATACACAGGAACCCCATGAAAATGCCCCCCCCGCCACTCAATAATGTGGCGGATCACCTCCATATACCGCAAGCTGCATGTCCATCCGTTCCGGTCTGGTAGCAGTATCCCACTAATCAATCCACACAAGAATAATGGTAAAGCTGGCACCCCTATAGTCAAACACTCATCCAAGTCCAAATTCCCCTTCACTAGGGGCAACCTCACATCCCCAAATAAAACTCTCAACGTCTCATCTAACGCTGCCCCTGTGGACACCACCTCACTCACTAACCGGCCAGCAATCGATAGTCTCAAAATACGCCACATGTCTTCTAGGGTCACGGTCCTCTCTCCTGTAGGAAGATGGAACATCGATGTCTCTGAGCTCCATCTCTCTACCAGTGCTGTCAGCATCGCCAGATGGGCTCTCACCACTGGAAACTACACACAATTCCCTAATCATGCGTGATCCAACGCTGCCTAGTCCTCCCCGTTTATCGCGGCTCTTGTCACCGCCAACACCTCCGACCGCCGCTCGTGCACTCGTAGTCGCTCAAAGCTCTGCATACACGCACATCTTACCATTAGACCCTTTTTTTATTTGTTCCCTTTATTTCTTATTCCTTTTACTCTTTTATTCCTAACCCCTCCCCATCCTCCATCCCTCCATCCTATTTTCCTAACCCCTCCCCATCCCCCATCCCTCCATCCTATTTTCCTTACCACTCCCACCCCCATCCTATTTTCCTAACCCCCCATCATATTTTCCTATCCCTCCCATTCTATTTTCCTATCGCTCCCATCCCCCCCATCTTATTTTCCTATGCCTCCCATCCCTCCCATCTTATTTTCCCCCCAATCCTATTTTCCTACCCATCCCCCCATCCTATTTTCCTATCCCTCCCATCCCCCCTATCCTATTTTCCTACCCATCCCCCCATCCCAACCCTCCCATCCTATTTTCCCCCCCACCCTATTTTTCTTATCCCTCCCCATCCCCCATCCCCCCATCCTATTCTCATATTCCCCTCCTTCCGTATGGCGGCGCCCGTGCCCGGTAACGCTGGCAGCGGTGGGCCTCATGCTGTCGCGGCGGCACCGGCCCGTGACGACACCGCTTGGCCTTGGTGATTGAAATGCATCAGCCGGTGGCGCCCGGCCGGGCGACACCCGCCTGGCGGTGGCATCTCCACCGGCCCGTGGGGCGGCCAGGCAGCCCGGTGGCGCCAGCTTCGAGGCGGTGACGTACTCAGCCCGACACAAGGCGTGACCGCGCAGGCCGGCCAGCGGCGCTGGTGACGGCCAGCGAAGTGACCTCTGCCTAAGCGGTGCCTCGCCAGTGACAGCTGGGAACCCGCTCCGTGTAGGATTGGCGGCTCCACCCGATGACGATGCTTGCTGTGGCGGCCAGCCCCAGCTGGTTGCCCCCCACTTTTTGGCATCCGTTTAACTTTAGCAGCATGAATCAAGCGTAACCCATTTTGATTTTTCCCGTCCTCAACCAAACCCACTTTTTTAAATTTGAATTTTTTACGTAAAAACTACGTAAATCACATAGGGAGGTTTTTTATTTCTACTCACCTATTGTCCACTTGCGCCCTCACGGTACATTGCCTGTACTCCGTCCGCCCGATGCACGATCGTGGTGTCGTTGTCTGTCGGCATCGTGTCCCCTCGTTGATTTTCTCTCCTCTCCTCTCTTTCTCTCAACTGCTACAGTGACAATAACCCAGGTAATTTTTCAAATTACCTTTTTAACCCCCCTTTTCCAACAAGGTATTTTTTTACCTTTTATTTAACCTTTTATTCCTTTAATTAATCCCAAACTTCCCGAGGCTGCCATTCGCAAACCGTATGTCCAATCCACTCTATTCAAAAGGCAAACTTGCTTAATTTTTCACCCTCTATCCAATGGTCTCCTCCATTTTTTTCTATCGAGATGTCGTCTGGGGCCCCTCCTTTCTTCTCCAACCGCCCTCTCGAGGGGGCATACCCTACCACTTCCTTCCATCTATTTCAAACCAGGCGCTGGGGCATCCTTCTTCTTCTTCGTCAAGCCATGGCATCAATCCTCATTCCTTTCTTCATCCCTGACATTCACTTTTCTTCGAAACATTGTTATTTCAACAATATTTTGAAGAGGGGCAAAATGTAGGCATCCAAATTTAATCACTTCCATATGATTAAAATTACTGCCTTTCCATCTATCGTATTAATATTAATTTATTAAATTAATATTACACCTTTTGTCTCATACCGATAAAGTATTTAATTTAATAATTAATACTTTGTCTTTTACCTTATTCCTCTCTAAATTAAATAAATACACTAATTTATTTAATTTAGTCGTCCTCTTTTGATTTAAAATTGATTTAAAAGATTCCTCGCTTTCTCTCTCCTTGTCCATCCTCCGTAACCTCCCCTAATCTGATTAATTAGTCGAGGTTATGATGCATCCTCTTAATCAAAGATTAATGTCACATCCTCCTACATTTGCCACTTGCCTCTAATCTTCTATTAATTAGACTAATCCAATGTTTGCACAACCTTAACCAAAGTCATTAGCTAAATTTAGCACCACTTTTTGGTCAATTCTTCCATTTTTCCTTTTTTATATTGACCCCCTTTCCTATGTGAATTTTTAATTCACATTTATTTGCTCTAGATTCCTCTCCTTTAAATGTGAATTTTTAATTCACATTCCATTCTCCCAAGGCTTCTAGAACCTTGGACTTGTCACAATCTCCACATGTGACCAAGTCCTACCTTTTTGGAGCCCACCTTTTACCCTCTAGATCATCCTAAGGAATGTGATTTTTTTTAATTCACATTTACTTATCTAACCACCTTTCCTTTTCCCATGTAGATTTTTGAGGAATTCTAAAATTTCTCAAAAGTCCCTTTCACTCCCACTTGGGGACAAGAAATCCCTTTTTGTGGAAATCTCCTCACTCCCCAAGGTGCATGTCATTTTTCCACCTCATGTACCTTCTTGACAACTCATCTCCATCTCATATCCCCTTGGCCACTTCACCCTCCACATGTCAAGATGTGAGGGCTTGTGGGTTCTCAACCCACCATAGCCCTTCATCTTGGCCTTGTTGGAGCAATCTTGACCGTTGAATTCTCTAGAGAATTCAAATTCTCCTATAAATACCCCCTTCTCAAGGGCATTTCCAACACTTTGCATTTTGATAACTACATGCTGTCCATTTGAATCCTCAAGCCTTTTCAATCATTTAGCCATCTTTGTTGATCATTTGCATCACCAATCTTGCATTTAGACATGCAAGCAATCATCTAAGGAGCACACAACCAATCCAGGCAAGGGCCAATCAAAGAGGTATCAACAATAAGGGAGGTAAAATTATTTGTGTTTCATTTTAGTTACATTCCTTTTCATTGTATCACTCTCTTGGCTAATCTTGAGGTGTCCTTGATATTTTGTTGTTCACATTTCTTAGTCATTTTGCACATTTAGAGTAGTATAGATATCAAGGTATCACAGCAACAAAGAAAAATCCACCACAATTCACTCAATCCACTTGTAGACATGCATGAATGATAGAGTGCACCTTCAGCTCACTACTTCTAGAAACTCAACATTTAGGCTTCGCATTGATCTACCATACTCACATCATACACACATCCCGATTCACTTATCTCTATTCTCTTTATGCTCTTTTCTATATTTTCTTTGTTCTCTTTGCTTCTTCCCTAATCAAATTCAAATTCAAATTAGGTTGGCACCAAAACATCCTAGGGTGGAATTAGAATGAGGGTAACCCAAACATAGGCTTTATAAGGATCCAAATAGATCCAACACACTTCACTAAATCCAAAGGTAGTATTCCATACAAGGTCAACCAAACTAGTGTAAAAAACATACAACAATTAAACATGAACTTTCCAGATACAAAAATTATCTTCAATACAATCAAAATAACTCAATTCTAGAACTACAAGTCATAAGACTTCATCAAAGATAAATTCAAACCAACAATATTTCTCCTGGACCTCAACCAAAAACACATAAAACCACAGTTCATAGATGGTGAACATAACTCACACTGTATAATGAATCAACAACCAAAAAATAGGATATAGCAGCTATTGTCAATAGATTTGCACCCCACTGAATGCAATATTCAACAACCTACTGAAACATGGAAACCTCCTTCAGATGTGGCTGATCTGAGCGAAGGAGGAATCTCCACAGTGAGCTAGTTCTCTGAATGATAAATCCTATTCTAAATAACTTCCGAGGAAAGGGATAAAAAGGTGACTGAAAACTAAAACCTATTACTAACCGATGACTTTCAAAACCTGATAATGATTCAATGATGATTATGATCTCTTCCTCACAAATAGTTTTTAGAAAAACACAATATTTCACAACTTCTCATGAACAATTGATACATGAATAATTTGCATGAAGGCCTGACCTAAAGCACAACATGCAACTTGTATTCTGAACTTTCTGCATTAAGAATTACAGTTTAAGGACAAAATAAGGACTCTGTAAACAGAAATCACAAGATAAAATCAAACTGAAACTGCAAGTAAACACAGAAATGAGAAGTAGGAATGTTGTCTTTATTCAACTAAAGGAAGATGCCATAATCTGAAATTGAGTACAAAATGTGTTCACAAACTCAAGATGTGTCTAAGCAAGAACTTTGATCTCAACTAAGAAGGAGAGCTAAAAAACTAAGTCTATCAAAACATAACTCTCAAGAAACCCTAATCTAAGCTCAAAAGAAGCTCAAGGAAAAAGGCTTCAAACTGTCTCAAAAATTGCCTAAAAGCGGAAAAAAGCACATTACTTTTATGATGAACCTGTCAAGCCTCTAAAAATAGGTTGAATTTGCTTTAAAAGCTAGAAAAACACCTTATCTCTCCAAGATAAGACCCAAACTCAACCAAGAGGAAAATTCAACAATAATCTACTAAAAATAGCAAGAAATCATAAAACAATTTATAAAAGATTGTTTACGATTCTGCTTTACAAGATTGCAAATTTTCACAATTTGTCTATCTTTTGCAATTAAAGATTAAAAATATTTTGCAAAAAGAAAATCTTCTTATCTCTCCAAGATACAATATCTGATTTTCTCACAAAATCATAAAAATAAATACACATCATTATCTTTTCATCTTTGTATGAAAATTTTTTCATTGATTTCTTTAAAATCAATCAAAATCAGAAGTTCTAAGTGTATAATCATCAAAACCTAACCCTAAATTATAAGGCATTCACTATTACATTTACATTTGATAATCCATATTCAAGCCTTCATATTTCTCTAAGGCAAAATAAAAAGTCTTAAAGACTTAACCATGACCTAAGCACATAAAATAAGTCTTAAAAGACTTAACATATCTACCAAACACACAAATTTCAGCCCTGCCTTAAATATCAAAATTTAGACTTAGATTAAATCATAATGCAAGGGTAAAAGTCTTGGCCACCATTTGAAATTTTCCACGTGCTTTGACCGAACATTCTAGATGATCATGATGTTGCTTGAATTAGGGCATGAGAAAAGAATGCCAAACCCTAAAAATGATTCATTTTGCATTCATGACCTTGAGGAAAAAGAGCTCTGTCTGGAAAGAAAATGCCACCATGATTGTGTTGAACTTGAGATCATGCGCCTTGGAAATCTTCCCCATGCTCTTCAGTTAGTTGAATATCATCTGGGTAAGCTTGGTTCATCTGTTATTTGAGCTCTTCTCTTCATTCTGTGATATCAAAAAGACCTTAAGGCCGCCGCCTATTTATGCATATTTTTTATTTCCTCCACACTCTTGTGCTTCGCTCTTCTTTGGACGTCATGACCTCAAACTTGGCCTCTATCAGGATACTCCATGAGAGTGTTCGCCTTGTATTTTTTCTTTAACTTTTGCGCACAGGGTAAGCTATTCACTCATAGGTTCATAGCTTCATATTTTTGTACATTCAGGCCCTATGGTCGCGGCTATACACACTCTAATATCTCTATTTTTTCATTATCTGTGCTTACATTTATATTTTTGTGGGCTCGACCCACATTGAGAGCTTGACTGCTATTTTGAGAGCTGGAACTCTTGGCTTATGGATGCTTTATGGAGCTCTTGGTCGTGGCTAGAGTGCTCACTTTCAACCTTGAAGTGGTAATCTTCCCTTCAAGCTCGTATCTCCTCTTTGTTCTGTAGAAACCTAAGGAGTCTTTGTTTTATTTTATGAAATTTTTGCCATGTTCAGGCCACATCAAATGTGTATTATGGAAATCATTGTTAGAAGTTTTTTCTTTTGGCTTGGCCCAAAATAGGAAAATTCATCTTTATGTCTTTTTGAAGATATATCCGCTTGTGGGTATCATGGAAATTTGAATAAATCTATATTTTCTTTCTTCTGATGCTCGACCCACCTTAGGAAACTTACATTTAAATGTCTTCTTGTTGTCTCATGTAAAATATTCACATGGGTTATTGTGATTAATTCATTTTTTGTACTTTAAATGTAACCCTGAAAATGGGTAATTGAGATTCAAAACAACAAATATATTTGTATGATTTTATTCTTATAGCTCGACCCAAAACAACCAGTAGTTTATTTCGAACTCTCAAAACAAAAGAATGACTTGGATGTTTGTATAGTCATTTTTTATCTCCTTGGCATTCTACATTTCATGAAAATAATGTATCTCCATTGCATCACTGCTAAAAACCATCTCATGGCCACGACTATTCAAAATTTGAATAAATCTAACCAAACACCCAGCTAGAAACAAGGAAAAATAACATTCATTTGAAACCCCAACGTGGGTATTTGCTATTTGTCTTTATTTACCTTTAGAAATGAAAACTCATGGTGAAAATAACAAAATATGTGTGTTTATTTGCACTTAGTTTATTGCTCGACCATTGCAAGTGACACCTTACTTTGATATTCTATTTTGAAAAGAAGACTCAAATGGGGAAGCTAGAAAAATATCTATTTTGTTTTCCTTATCATACAAAATCAGCTCGACCACCATTGTTTCTTTTGAACTTTCAGCTGCAAAAACTCATACTTGGCATTTGTTATTAAAGCTGGGCTTGACCTCTCCCCTATTTATACATTTTCAATTAATCATGTAAAACTAGGCTTCTGAAGCATTCGAATTTCTTAATTTCAACATAATTTTGTGCTTGTCCATTGTGAAGAGAAAGACTTCTTAATGTATAATGTCCCCATGCTTGTTCTCTGTACACACAGCAGTGTCTTTAGATTTTTCTTAACCTTATTACAACAACTTTTTCCTTTTGCTCTTTAATTTCGTAGAGATTTTTAAATTGAAACACTACAACACTATTATGGACTACACCTTACTTGACCTTTTTTGTGCATGATTAACACCTTTTGAAACACCTTTATTATGCTCATTCTTTCCTCATCATTCTGAAATGATCATTTCATATTGTGTGCACTAATGATGTATTCTTCCTAACACTTGTAATTCACTGAAGATAATTTTGGATATACATTTTACTTCAATTGTTGTCTTCAGCTAAACACTGATGCACTGTTCTATTTGAAACATTCTTCCAGCAAGAATGAGTTGTTTGCTCCTGCACACTGCTTTCAATGAAATCCTACATGTTTCCTTATATAGATAATACCTCAGAAACTCCTTCTAGAATGAAACTATTATCATTTTATCCTGTGATTCTTAAAGTTGTATTTGCTTATCAATCAACTAGAACTGGTGATTCATTTGACACTTGAATGTATTGTCTGTCATTTGTATTCTTGAGAAACATGGTACTCTTCATGCATTTTTATGTTTCACTTATCAAACTGTTGCTTTAAATCTGCTCTCTTTCATGATGAAAACCAAAACAAAACTCCTGATTAAGGCATAATGTATGCCTATTCACTATCCTTAACTGTGAAAAGAATGAATTGATGAACTGGAACTTGCATGACATATGATTATGAAGAACATAGAACATGAACTACACAGCAATATCAATGTACTCAACTGAATCGATTGAGTGAACTAAACTCATTGTTCACCTGTAGCCTTGAAAAAGAATAACCTGATCGTTATGAATGCATAGTTGATTTAGTAGCTCGATAGATAAATTTGTTTTACTCCTTTAGTTGTATTTCATTCCACTTGATGAATATGATGATGTATTCTCTAAATCATCCCATTAATGAATAGGGAAGCATGTTGAGCTCTACCCTTGTGTGAGCCCATTTTTCTCCACATGCTTGGTCTTCGAATAATGATCAGTTTTGTGACTTTACCTATACCTGCACAAGGAAATAAACAATGTTAGCATAAAAAACATAATATGATGATCATGATATTATTGTTTCTCCTTCAACTCATTTCTTTCATACTACACTTGATTGATTGTTTCAATGCATGATTAATAGTAGGTTGCACTATTATGGGTGCCTCATATCAGTTACTTCATAATCAGAGCCACTAACACCCCCTGTTTTCCCTCTTACAGGTTGACGGAGCACAAGAAGACAAAGGTGCACCATTCAGCGTCAACCATCGATAATTAGGCAATGATAATTATGTCGTCACTTATATGTTTTATTTTTTGCATCTTTAGTAGTGTAATGTGTTATTAGTTACACACTGTGGTAGTTACATCCACGGCTTGTGTGGATATTTGATTTCAATTATTTTATGCTTTTCATTGAAAAGAAAATGCATTTAAATGCAAGTTGTAATATCTGATTCTTGAAATCAAATGAAGCCTTGTAAAGTATGAGTCTTTTCATGAAATATAAGAAAGCATCTGAAATGCTATTTTGCTCATTTGCTCAATTATGTATTTCTTTTAATTCTGGAATATCCGAATGGCATTCTGAAAACTCTATTTCTTATTTAAAATGAATAACTGTCATTCAATGCATAATGATAAAAGAATGCAACAGCACTTAAATTCAATCTACAATTTCACCCCATGATGTAATAACGTTCAGCCATCTCCACCAATTGAGCTGAGAAAAATTTTGGTAATAGCAGCTTCCAACAACCATGATCAACATATCTAAACCATAAAAGTATAAGAGAAAATTTGGAGCAAAACCCAAAGCAAACACTGAACATCTGCAACATATCTTCATTAAAATTTTATCAATATCCTCAACATATACAGCCAAATGACAACTAAAATTAGTTGATAAATAATTGACTAGTTGACATCAATGACAACACCTTCAATCTTTCCATTCTTGCAATAATCTCCCTAATTATCATTGGTGGCAACACATGATGTTAAAAACCATCGAAGACACCATACTAGCTCTGAATACACTTCTCAACAATTTTATTTCTCTTTCTCTTTGTTTCTCCCCCATAGTGTTGGATATTGCCAATATGTGGTTTTCATTGATGTCAACACTATTGCTATTAATTTCTTTAAGGTTGTATATGTCAAGCATATTGAGAAAATTGTAATAAAATAAGTTACAAGTTGTCAGTGATGCAGTGAAGTTCAGTTTAGCCACCATACTATTGGATAGCTCTATATATTCATGATAAGAGGTTGTGGATTAAAGGGTTTGTTGTCAAGTATATCTAGTTTATCCACATGAAGTTTTAGAGGTTCTCATGAAGATTTAATTGAGTTATGTGTATCTATGTTCTGAAAGTTGTTTTGTTGCTTTAGTTGGTGTTCTTGAAAGAAGATGATGTGATTCTAGTAATTTTAGTTGTTGTGGATACTTTTGCAGTGATTCATGATGCTTGTGGATGTTTCTAGATTGTGCTCTATCTGTGTTGTTGGTCCACATTGATCGTTGTGCTCGCAATTGGTGATTTTCTTTTGTGAGTTCATGTTTTTCATGATCTTGGCAGACAAGATGATTGTAGCATGTTGTGGATCTTCGAGGAATAATTTTTGAAGGTTTTTCATATTTGAGGGCATTGTTTTGGGTCCTTACTATGTTGTGGCTGACTTTTTTGGTTCACGTTGATAAAAAAAATAAAAATTGGCGAACAGTTTGTACACATTTAATATTTTGTTGGGTTGACATGTAGATGATGTTATCCTTGATTACGAATATATATGATCAATTTTTTATACAATTTGAATGTGTGGTGTGTGATGTATGCTCTTTGCTAAGTGTGAATAATGTTCTAATCTTTGGAAAGAAGAAGTAAAGTGTGAAGAAGAGTCAGCATATGAAAGTGTGCTTAACTGGAACTGTAATCAGGCATTACAAGATATTATTTTCTCATTTCAAAATCTTCTGGATGTAATCTAAATGTAACTATAAGACAGTGAGTCTTCCTTTGGGTAGTAATCCTTTCGTATTTGAGTAGTGTGCTCTAGGAAGTGTGCCTAAATGCATGTGCATTCCCCATTCACAATACTTTTAATCAAGTATAATCTTATGGACTAACCTCCACCGTGGTTACTCCCCTTATAGGGTTTCCATGTAAAAATATTGATGTTTATGCTTTCATGTTTATTTATAAGATCTGAGAATAATTTTAATAAGTATAAT
>VDFB02000002.1:209012576-209110111 GCA_007258455.2 Sequoia sempervirens | reverse complement strand
TGACATGAATACTTTGTGACTTATTTTTGGGTGAAAATTTTATAATCCCTTTTAATGGATTACAAAACCTTGATTTCAACCATAGTTATGTGAGTTAGAATCTCACCTCTTGGAAAGGGGAGGCGCCCTTCTTATTACTTATTGAAACTAAGGAAAACTAGTCAAATATTCACAATAATGTACACTACAATAATGACATGAGGGTGTGTCACATTCATGATTCTCTCTATTTTCAAAGAATATGTTTTACAATGTTTCACAATTTTAATCTCTAGATGCAAGACAACTTCAAATTAAAACTATTCATTAATTCCAATATTTGTATCTTGTCAAAGAAAATTCTAGGAATACTAGCATGATAAAGACAAGTAACAAACAAGAAATCTCACGGAGGCACAAAGTCATTTCGTAGTTTCCAATAGTGAACTCTTCAAAATAGTATCTAGTGTTGTAAAAGAAGCACAAAGTCTTCTATATACTTCACAATTAATCCCACAAGTAGCATGAATAAATATAAGTGCAAAGTCTTATAGAGAATTCACCAATAATATCAACAATATCACAATTTCAAGCAATGGGTGTTGGTCAAAGTCTACATAGATTTACTCAAAAGCCCTTCAATATCAATTACTTAACACTGTCAATTTCAATCAAATCATGAGATAATTATTCCCAACACAAAGTATGGTGTGCAACATAGCTTCTTTATTGACCAAAAATAGATTCACAAAAATGAACTCAAAGTTTTAATATTTGCTTCACAATTGGGCAGCACTTTGTTGCATAAGCTAAAGGTCCATAATACAAAGGAGTCACTCATATTTATAGATGGGAGAGGAGGGCTAATCTAGGAAAAATCCTAACCAACTTTTGACTTATTCAAGGATGTTTTCCATGAATGTAGGAGAACATCTCTATTTTTACATGTAATTTTTTTTTTCAAAATGACATGTGAAATGTCAAACCCTATCTACATGAAGCATGAAAGTGCTAAAACTGGGAAATCTAGTCTAAGGAAAAATTTAGCCTTATTCAACATCTTTCTCAACTTCATGATGGCATGCTCTTTACCACTGTCTAACATTGGAGTGTACTTTGGGGATGATGAGGATTCTTGAGATTGACTCCTCCGATGAGATTAAAGGATTTCTACTGCCTTTCAAATCTAGAATAAGCTGAAAATCCATCATTTTGTTCATTGAATCTATTGAGAAATCTTTGTCTTCAAATTCTTCTTGAAACATTAATGAACACTTCTTTGAAAATTTGAAACATGGGAAGAACTTTCATGTTGTACTTCAAAGCCTTCTTGCTTGGTGATAGGCAAGAACTTGATAAAAAAATGCTTCAAAATATGGGCACAAGAGATCAGAATGTATGCAAGAGTAGGCTTTAACAATTTTGATGCAAAGGTAGGAAAAACTAAGGTTTCAAAATGGGGTATTGCACTTTAGATGTAATTACTCAAATTTTCAAGATATTGTGCATATTGGATGTAAATCTAAGCAATTCCATGGGTTGCAGAAACTTGAATGTGATGATGGCGGAGAATAGAGTGGAAGCAAGAAAAATATAAAATGGATGTGAGAAATGGAACAAGAAAATTTCAGCAAAGCAAGTGAAACAAAGCTCGAAATGCATTTTTGGAAGTTCCCATGTGTTAGTAAAATTTTCAAAAATTTGTGCAAGGGCTCTAAAAATCAGTGCCCTTACACATTGAGGAATTTCACTTGGTGTATAGGCAATAGAAAATATTGCATTTGCATGTTGGAAACACTTCACAATCATTTTGATGTATGAGCACTAAAAATAAGTGCTATGGCATCTTGGGAAAGACTTAGTAGTTTCATGCATAGGTGGTAAAAAATGGATATTTTTCATATAAATATGTAAAGGCGATGAGAAACAAAGCTTTTGCATGTCAATATGTAAATGCAGTAAAAAATAGAGCTTTTGAATGTCAATATGTAAAGGTGGTGAAACACAGAGCTTTTGCATATGACTTGTGGTTTGAGATGCAAAGGTGCTAAAAAACCTCGACATTAAATGTGCCAAAAAATGACTAAGGCATGGAAAGTATGCAAAAGCACTAAAAAACCCCAACATTACACATGTGCAAGAGTGAAAAAATCTAGTGACATTATATGTTGGAAAATATGCAAAGGCACTAAAAAACCCCGACATTACTTGCGCCATAAAATGACTAAGGCATGGAAAATATGGAAAGGCACTAAAAAATAGAGCTCTTGCATGTGCAAAAAAAATTCTAACTCCCAAAACTAAATTTTCACAACTTGGTTTAAGATGCTAATTTTAATGAACTGGTGAAGGTTAATGCTTGGAATGACTTTTTGAGGATGGGGGACCACACACTAGGACCAATGAAAATTTCCTCGTTTTGCGTGCTTAGAGTATGTGGGCTACAAAATAGACAAGTTTCATAGGCGTTATCCCATGAATTGAGCATGTTAAATTCGAGGATAACACTTACATGTATCATTCATATTGTGTGAATCACATATATTCATGTGTATATTTTGTGACTTTTGTTAGATTATTTTTTGGTTTGATGTCAAGTTACTTAAGCTAGTTGGTTGTTTGCTTAAGCTACTTGGTTGTGCTTGAGCTACGTGTTTGCATGCTTGAGCTACATGGTTGTGTGCTTGAACTACTTGGTTGCATACTTGAGTTGGCTACCTACTTGATTGAGTTGGTTGCTTGCTTGTCTACTTGAGCTAGCTACCTAATTGTTTGAGTTGTTTGCTTGTGTACTTGAGCTACCTACTTGTCTACTTGAGCTGATTGCCTATATGGTTGAGGTGCCTGCATGTATACTTCACCCACTTGCTTGCTTGCTTTAGTTGCTTGATTTTCTGGACTTGTTAGTTTTGAATGGTACAATTTATTTTAGTGAATAATACTTTAGACTTAGTGAATGCCTACCTCATTTAATTTTAACTCGTTGTACTTCATTTACGTTATTTCATTTTGAAATTGACTATTTTCATTCTTACAAGTCTACTTTAATTTTATTATGTAATTAAAAAATTGGAAATGCATGTAACCTACAAATCGGTGTATTCACTTCTATATTTAACATCTAGAGGAGATCATTCCTCACTTTTCAACATTTGGATAAATTGGTATGGTTCAATAAATCAAATACTTTACCAAGATAATTAGCACCTAACAAAGAAGAAATATGATAGCCTCCAATTGGATTAAAATGTGGAACATGAAATTGGATAATAAAGTAAAACTATAAATTTATACTTAACTATGGGAGTGATAGATACTTGACTAAAACACTCTAAGTTCCTCATTAAAACAAATTTTCTTCAAGCGTTGTTTGAATGTTTAAGAAAATGAAACATAACTACCTAATCACTTGTAATGTAAACATTAGGTTAGTCGTTACCTATGTAAACACCATTGATCAATTAAGTACATGCTTCTATTTTTATCAAGACGATATGTGAACCACATAACACACTTCTAGATGATCTAGAACAATCCATGAACCACCTCAGATCCAACAAATTCTTCACACCAACTCGTACTAGTAAAACACATTCATCATGAACACCTAGTTTACCTTCCATGTATACTTTACTCAAAACTTGAAACAATCTCCCCCATTGTCATTGATGGAATTACATGATGTGAAAAAATATCATAGAACAATATATATGAACATAGTTGTTTCCTTTTATCTTTTCTCTTTACTCACTCTCCCCATTACATGACTCTTTCTTCAGCTAACTTTATCGTCCTAACAACTTGTTCCTTTTTCACATGAGTCTCTCCCCCTTTGGAATCAAAGGAAAAGGATAAAATATTTTTCATTATTCTCCCCCTTTAACACTACACACTACTGACTACAACAATCTGCAACACCACTACCTACTTCGCCTAAGAGGTAGCCACCAACATCAGTCTAGATTAAAGGGTAGATCTTGAGATCCATTAGACTGATGCATCGCCTTATGCATCTAGTTCAAGGAAGGAGGGGAAATAACCCCCAACTTCTTTTGGAGATACTCAAAACTATCCTTAGGAAGAGCCTTAGTGAATATGTCAGCAATCTAATCCTTTGTAGGCACATACTCAAGCTTCACTTCATTCTCCATAACCTTTTCTCTTAGAAGGTGATATATGATTGAAATATGTTTTTTCCTTGAATGCATCACTACATTTTTTGAGATATTGATTGCACATGTATTATCACAAAATATAGAAATAGGCTCCTCGTACACTACTTTGATATCCTTCAATGTTTTCCTCATCCACAACACTTGTGTGTAGCAAGATTCTTTGGCAATGTAATCAGCCTTTGTAGTAGATAAAGAAATTGAATCTTGTTGCTTGCTTAACCATGATACTAATCTACATCCAAGAAAGAATGCACCACCACTTTTACTTTTTCTATCATCAACAAGACCAACCTAGTTTGCATTTGTGTAAGTACTTAAGGTGAAATCAATATCCTTTGGATACCATAAGCCATAATTGGAGTGCCCTTTAAATATCTAAATATCCTCTTCACTGCTACAACATGTGACTCTTTGGGGTCTTCTTGAAATCCATCCATAACACAAATTGTATGCATGATATCTGGTCTAGTAGTGGTTAGATATAGTAGTCCACCAATTTAGATTTGAACTTTCTTTGATCAACCTTAGGAGACTCACCATCCTTACTCAGTTTGCAAATAGAGTAACCATAGGAGTACTTACCGGTTTGTGGTCTTCCATTCCAAACTTCTTCAACATTTATTTGACATACGTTGACTATGAAATGAATATGCCTTTACCTATTTGATTAATTTTTCTAGCAAAAGGAAGAAATTCATCTTCCCAAACATAGACATCTCAAACTCTTTTTGCATCTCTTCTGCAAACTTCTTACACATAGCTTCATTGCCTCAAAAAATTATATCATTAGCATGCACAACCACAATCAATATTTGATCTTTCTCAAATTTTAAGTAAAGATTACTACCTGTGGTGCCTTTATTGAATCCTTGTTGTATCAAATACATGTCAAACCTTGCATACCCAGCTCTCAGAGCTTGCTTTAATTCATATAAATCATTCTTCAACCTGCAAACCATATCTAGTTTTTCTGATAACTAAAACCCCCCCAATTGTTCCATGTAGAGTTCTTCTTCCAATTATCCATTTAGGAAAGTAGACTTCACATCCATCTACTAAACTTAAAGTCCTTATGTGCTGAAAATTCCACAAACATCTGAATTGCTTCCATTCTAGTCACCAGAGCAAATGTCTCCTATAGTTTTTTCCTTCAACTTGTGAGTAATTGTTACACACAAGCCTTTCCTTGTTTCTTACCACTCCTCCATTCTCATTCAATTTGTTTATGATTATCCACATAGTACCAATTATGTTCTCATTTGTAGGTCTTGGGACAAGTTCCCAAGTTTGATTCTTCTCAATCTGCATAATTTCTTCCATTTCCTTCATCCAATGTTCATCTTTGCATGCCTTAGTTATAGTTTTCAGTTCAAATTTACAAAGTAAACAAAAATTTACCTCTTATTTAGTAGCTCTTTTTCTTTTCAACACACATTTGCATTTGTCTCCAATGATTTGTTCTTTAAAATGATTTCTCTACATATACTTAGGGGTTTTAGGGGTCTTTTATAGAGCTTCTTCCTCTTCATTTTGCACTTCCTCTTCCTTAGCTTTTTCTTCTTCTCTGTAAGAAGGTTCATCTAATTCATATCCATCTATCACCACTAAATTTTTCAAATCTTCATCAACTTTGACACTCACACTATTAACAATCCTTCTAGTATTCTATTGTAGAATCTATAAGCTTTTCTTTTAGTAGAATATCAAAGGAAGATACCTTCATCAAACCTTGCATCAAAATTTCCTAAGTTTTCATCATCTCTTCTGATATTAAATTATCTTCCAAACACTCTAAAGTACTTGACAATAGGGATCATTCTATACCACAACTGATAGGGAGTCTTTGTGTTCTTTCCTTTTTCTTGAACTCTATTAATTATGTAAACAATAGTATGTATTGTTTCCCTATAGTAGACTTTCAATAGCTTAGTCCTTGCAACTTCTTGAACAGACATGTTTTTCCTTTCGACCACTCCATTTTGATAAGGAGTCCTAGGGGCAGACAATTTCCTCTTTATGCCATCATTCTCACAAAACATGTTAAATTCATTGGAGTTGAATTCTCCACCTCTACCAAACCTTAAGCATTTGATCTTCATATCCATCTCATTCTCAACCATAACTTTAAATTCTTTGAATCTATCTAGGGCTTTAGATTTTTCTCTACAAAAAGGAACCCATGTCATTCTATAATAATCACCAATCAAAAGCATGAAATACTTGTCACCTTGAAAACTTCTCTCTTGTAGGACTAAAAAGGTCTATATGCACCAATTCCAACAATCCAATAGAATATTGTTCTTTACCCTTGAAACTTCTTCTTGTTTGTTTTCCAAACTGAAAATCTCTATAGACAATATTGATAGGCTTTGTAATCCTTGGTAGATCTCTCACTTCTTGAACTGAACTAGTTCTAACCAAGTTATCAAAATTGATGTGACACATCCTCCTATTCCATAATGATCTTTCATTCATCTAAGTCATAAAACAATGACCATCAACACCCTTGAGTTGATAAATATTTACATTTGTCCTCTTTCTAGCAGTAATGACAGATTTTGACACTTTTCTAATCTCACATCCATTTTCTCAAAACTTAATATTATATCCTTTCCTACACATTTTTCCATCACTCAAAAGGTTATTCCTTAAACCCTTGACATAGTAAACATCATCAGTATTATTCTTGCCATCAAAATTGATTAAACCTATTCCATAAATCTAAGAACCTAAATCATCACCAAGTCTAACAAGTCCTCCATCATCCTTTTCAATTTTAACAAACTTACTCTCATCTCTCATTATATTATTTGAGAATCCATTGTCTATTGAACAAGAAAAATGAGAGGGGATTGAATCGATTGTCACATATTTAGCCTTTAATTTATTCACTAGAACTAATCCTTAACACTGGTTAGTAGATTAAACATTAAATATTAGTGTAGAAATTGAAAACCATCACATAAACACACCACCAGATTTACATGGAAAACCCAATAAGGGAAAACCATGGTGAGGATTAACTCACACTATAGAGAATATCAAAACTAATTACAAGAGGCTCCCTACCTGAGAAATAATGCTCACTACCAAAGTAAGGACTCATTGTATAAAAAATTGATCATATATATCCACAACCGAGGATAACATCATCTACATCTCAGTCCAACAAAATATGAAATGTGTACAAAATGTAAAAAAAAAAACAATTTATCAATGTGCTAAGTGTGAATAATGTTCTAATCTTTGGAAAGAAGAAGTAAAGTGTGAAGAAGAGTGAGCAGATGAAAGTGTGCTTAACCAGAACTATAATTAGGCATTACAAGATGTTATTTTCTCAATTCAAAATCTTCTAGATGTAATTTGAAAGTAACTATAAGATAGTGAGTCCCTTTGGACAGTAATCTTTTGTATTTGAGCAGTGTGCTCTAGGCATTGTGCCTAAATGCATGTGCATTCCCCATTCACAATACTTTTAATAGAGTATAATCTTGTGGACTAACCTCCACCGTGGTTTTACCCCTTATAGAGTTTCCGCGTAAAAATATTAGTGATATGTGTATTTCTGATGTGGAGATGGTTTATGCTTTCATTTTTATTTATAAGATATGAGAATAAGTTTAATAAGTATAATGTATGTGACAACTGATTCACCCCCCCTCTCAGTTGTCTACCCTTGTGTTTCCAACAATTGGTATTAGAGCAGGTTCCTTAGAAGAAGTTTAATAGCTTGCAGTGATCAAGGATGGCAACATATAAGAAGGATAGTTTTAGATTTGATGGAACTAATTATTCCCTGTAGAAGGCTTGAATGGAGTGTCATATGAGATGCATTGCTCAACCTTATTGGACAATTACAAAGAATAGGTATATCATCTCACAGAATGTTCCTTCTATTGCAGGTGAGATTAAAGATGTTGAGTACAATATCAGAGCTAAGGAAGCATTGTTAAGTGCTATGACTGATTCTGAGATGACAAATGTAATGGATTTGAAGACTTTTTATGAGATCTAGAAAAAGTTGGAAATGTTGTATGAAGGGGATACCCATGAGAAGGTTGCTAAGTTGCAAAGCCTGAAAGGGAAATATGAAACGTTGATAATGGGTGAAGATGAGAACATCATTTCTTTTATGCAGAGAGTGAATGAACTTGTGTGTAGTGTCAGATGTGTTGGTGGAACATTGGATGAATCAAAAATTGTTGCTAAAGTGCTCAAATCCTTGCCTGTTGCATACAAACACAAAGTTGTTGCTATTGAGGAGATCTAGAATGTGACAAATGTAACCAAAGAAATGTTGATTGGTAAGCTGGTTGCTTTTGAGTTAAGTGAGTTTGGTGAATCTCTTCCTAAGATAGAATCTACATTTAAATCTACTATCTTTGGAAAAGATAAGTAGAGATATGATCTAGGAGAAATTTTTTCTAGAATTTAAATGTCCAAGTATGAGCTAGAAAAAAGAGAGAATGAATAATAAGAGAGAAAACTAGATGAGCTTCAAGAACTTCTTGTCAATAGGGTAGCCAGAGGAGAAGGTAAGTATAAAGTGAAATTTCCTCTTAAATGTTTTTCTTGCAATAAGATAGGTCATTTTGCCTCAAGGTGTCCAAAAAGAGTTCTTAAGACAAAATCTAACAAGCCTAGATTCTAAAGAAAGTGTTATTATGTTGTTGATGAAGGTGTGACAGATGATGAATCTGATAAAGGGAATTTAAGAAAGGATGAATGGGTATTTATTTCTATCCACGAAATTGATCCAATACCTACTGAATCTGTTAGTTGCATAAATGTGGAGAAATCTCTGGTTGCCAGAGTTGAAGAAAAAGATGAATGGGTGTTTGGTAGTGGATGCTCTCATCACATGACATGTGATAAAAGAAAATTTGTGACCTTTGAAAAGTATGATGGTGGTGTTGTAATATTTGGTGATGACAAAGCTAGTGTAATTCATGGCAAAGGATCCGTATTTCTCTTTATGGTAAGAATAATACTAATGATGTTCTATATGTGGAAGGTTTGAAGCATAATCTCTTAAGTTTTGGATGGATGGTTGACAAGGGATACAATCTTCAATTCAAAGATGGAAAGTGTAGAATATTGGGGAGTTCAAAAAATATGATTGCATCTTATAGAAAAACAAAAGGTAATATCTTTCACCTAAGTGCCATTAGTAAAAGTTGTCTGATTGCTCAAGTTGATGAAAGTTTGTTGTGGCATAGGAGATTGTATCATGTAAACTTTGACAATATTATCAAGATAAATTCTACTCAGGTAGTGAGAGATCTTCCTAAGTTGAAAAATCCTACTAATACTATATGCAAGGAATGTCAGTTAGGGAAGCAAACTAGAGTTTCATTCTGAAGTAAATAGCATTGTTCAAATGAAGTGTTGGAGCTTGTGCATATTGATCTATGTAGTCCTTCTAGAGTCAGAATTTTACAAGGAGACATGTATTTCATGTTACTTATTGATGATTATTCTAGATTGATGCGGGTTGCTTTCTTAAGGTAAAAATCTAAAGCTCTAGAGAAATTCAAGATATTTAAGGCTATGGTTGAGATAGAGATAGGTCTGAAGATTAAATGTTTGAGATCAGATAGAGGTGGTGAATTTTGGTGTAATTAATTATTTAATTACACTTGCATAAGTTTACTTAGGTAATATTTTAATTCCTAAGTTAATAGTTGTCACCCTTATCTTGTTGAGCTATCTTGTTGCTCAAGATAAGATTAGGGTTATGCATACATTGCTTTTATAAAGAAAATCATCTCATGTAATTAAAAAATTCCTGAATAATATTATTTGCACATCTTCATACAAAGCTCTACTTTTATTTGCTTTTCTCTTCTGTGGAAGGTGTTTTGGTTTGCATGTCTAATCTTGGTTTCTAACATGGTATCAGAGCCTTGATATGTAGCCCCTTCTTAGATTGTTGGAGAGATTCAATGTAGAGTACATTCAAGGTTCCTCGAGGGATCTAATCTTGAGCATTTTTTTTGGTGCATTCTAGAGCAAAACAAACACCACCATCACGTTCGCAATGCCCCAAAACCCTAAGATCGCCTATCGTTTTGCTCAAATCTAAGAAGTTGCAATAAAAGGAAAAAAAAATAGAGGCACGCAGATCCATATAGATATGAGTGCCTCATTTTTTGTGCACACAGGTATAGGGCATCATTCTGGTTTTTCAAAAAAAAATCCACCAATCAAAAAAAAATTATATTCAGGTTTTTTTCATTTTTTCACCTCCAAAAAATAAAAATAAACTTCATTAGATTTTTTTGTCAAAAAAAGAAAAAAATTTTAAAAAAAACCTTTGAAAAGGCCTTTTTACAAGCCTGTGCAAACTATACATGTCGCGTACCCTACATAGAGTTGCGTGGGGTTGTACACCACATGGCAGGTCTTTAAGGCCACCAGTGGCTGCCTCCACGATGGCCCTCATAAAATAGTGGTGGCCTTCTTTACTTCCAGTGGAAAATTCCAACCGCTGGCAATCTCAACCTCCCAATAGACTTATTGCAAATAGAGGCAGAAAATCCAAGGAGAATATTCTCCTAAAATTTCTAATCACTATCCCAAGGGAATATTCTGATGCATTTAGAGAATATACTGATGACTACAAAAATTTTCCGATAGGGGGGAACTTTTTGCCTTGATAGCCTCTAGCTCATCAAATTTTTACTTGTGAAGTGCTAACATCAACATGACTTCAGCGGTCGTACAGCTCTCCTAGCCCCCCTCCTAGCCCCCATTTTCCCTAAAGGAGCACTTTTTTTCTTTTTGGCATAAGTTGGGCATACATAGTCAAAATTGGGCAAACAAGATATCGTCGAAAAGCTGGTTTCAAGCACTATCATGTGGTACATTTTGTTTTTCAATATTTTTTATTTAACTGTATTTATTTCTTTTTGAAGTTAGGTGTTCATTTATGGCCTCTAAGTTCACAACTTTTTGCCACGATCTCTGATTTTTGCCATCTTTGCGGCGTTGGAAATGTATTGAGGAGCTCTATGTTGTTTTCCATGCATTTTTTTTTGTATATGTCCCAGGTTGATCATTATTCCATATTTTTCTGAATGGGTGTTTTGGAGATTACTTGGATGTTTTAGCAATTGGAAGGGTGAAAATTGAATCTTTGCACTTCATTTCAGTATCACATCATTTTTTTTTGTTTATGCATGTTTAGAATTCTCTCATTTTACAATCATTGGGTTATTGTAATAAATGAATTGAGATAAAGTTCCATCAGGGGGTTTCTTGCATAATAATCTGATTAGAGTTGCATGCACTTTGATCTCCATCTTGTTATTGATGACAACTCGCATGGGTTATATCTAGTTTCTTAGTTTCTTTTGGCCACATCTTGCTCTAGCTTGACACATATTAGGTTCACACTTTAGATTAGGAGCCCATGGTTCTTGATCCACATTGGTTCAAATCCATCTTAGTTTAAGGGCCATGTTTTTATGGTTAATTTTCTAGAGTCTTTATGGTACTTGTTCCCATGGAAGAGTTTTAGTCTCAATTTGGCATCAGCATCAAGATACACGGTTTTTAGATTTTGTCATCATACCATCTATTGTTGCTTCGCAAATTCTAGGGTTGTTCCAATTTGTGATTTTTTTAGTGTTTTGTGGCATCGAGTCTGTTGTTGTATTATTATGATTCTACTTGAGTCCTTCAGTGACTCTCATTTGGTTTCTTGTAGACAGAAGTATCTTTCCTTGCTTGACGTATTCTGGTTCTAGTGTTCTTCTAGTGCTTATTTGCAGCAGTCATCTCATTGTAGGAGGATTTTGTCCCATTGGGTTTTCCTTCTCTACCTCATTATTTCATTTGTACATTGGTACCTGATTAGGCCTTGTTGTCAAGACCCATTCAAGCTTTCTTGCATTTATGACGGGGTGTTGGTGTAATTATTTAATTACCCTTGTATAAGTTTACTTAGGTAATATTTTAATTCCTAAGTTAATAGTTGTCACCCTTATCTTGTTGAGCTATCTTTTTGCTCAAAATAAGATTAGGGTTATGCATACATAGCTTTTATAAAGCAAATCATCTCATGTAATTAAAAAATTCCTAAATAATATTATTTGCACATCTTCATGCAAAGCTCTAATTTTATTTGATTTTCTCTTTTGTGGAAGGTTTTTTGGTTTGCATGGCTGATCTTGGTTTCTAACAGTGAATTCACCTCCCATGAGTTTAATTATTTTTGTAAAGAGCATGGGATAAAGAGACAATTATCTATCCCCCAAACCCCTCAACAAAATGGAGTTATGGAAAGGAAGAATAGGACAATTCAAGAAGTTTCTAGAACCATGATGCTAGAAGGAAATGTTCCTCATGTCTATTGGAAAGAAGTTGTGAGTACTGCCATTTACGCTCTCAACTAAGTACATATCAAAGGTGATACCGGTAAGACCCCTCATGAGCTATGGTTTGGTCATAAGCCTACTATTAAGTATTTCAAAATCTTTGGGAGTAAATGCTATATCAAAAGAGATGAGGATATAGGAAATTTTGATGCTAGAAGTGATGAAGGAATCTTTCTTGGTTATTCTACTAAAAGTAAATCCTACCAGTACTACAATAAGAGATTGAGGAAAGAAATTGAAAGTTATAATTTTAAGGTTGATGAAGACAAAATTAGACCATCCAAAACCTACATATATGATTCAAATGATCATAATTACAGTTTAGATGAAGGAAACAAATTTTAGACTCTAAATCAAGTTTAGATCATTCCAGAGGAAGAAACTAGTGAAAGTGCGGAAGTGAGATTACAAGAGCCTGAAGTTCAAGAACACCCTAAGACTCCAAGTTATGTAATACTAAATCATTCAAAAGATCAAATTATTGGTGATAAGAACAAAGGTATTCAAACTAGGAGAAGAATTGAAAAAGAATATTGTTAATAAATATTTAACTAGCTCCCTTCAGGTGTATTTTCCCTTTATACGTCAGCCCACACATCACAAAGTCGGCTTAGAATTTTATCTAGGTTTTTCTCTTTCACGCCATGTTTTTACTCCTCGCAACCCCAAGTCTCTACATTCCTTTGCATTCTAGGAAACTCCATTATGCTTCCACGTGTTGTGGTTGTGGGATACTTTTGGTCATATTTTCTTGTTGCCTCATCAAGCCCCGAAAAGCTGCCACAAAGCCCTCATTCCTAATTTTTTTGGGAGGCCCCACAGTTGCTATCTATGGTATATACTTGCTACGTGTTTTCTATTTGCAAATATTTCCACATAGAGATGAAGTAGCAACCATGGGAAATGAAGCGCTACCACACATCTCTTTTACACTTGGCTGGTACTCGTTCCCTCCATTCTTGGTGAAGTGCTCCACCCATTTGACACGTGTAGCATTAACACAAGTCCTTAGAGATGAAAGGAAAAGGTTCACACATGTAGTGAAAGGCTACCACGTGCCTAGCCAGTAGATCTCATATTTGGGCGATGGACTAGATGAATCGAATGATGTTATTGGCCACTGCATGTCATAATCATTGGCACAGGAGAGTGACACTTGTCTAATCGGGCCTTGTTGGGACCATCGCCATCATTGTAGAGGATGCACCTATGCCTAGAATGACTAGATGCTTTGTTCCAAATCAATTCTATTGTAACAGCCCTTGGAATATTCTAATTCCTGCATCATTGCCAGGGGATTATGAAATCTTTTTGGTTGCTACTCTCTGAAGCGATGGGGGTTTTTCCTTGCTATATATACTTTTCTCTGTTGAGAGAAAAAGGTCTAGAATTTGAAGGAAAATGTTGGTTTTAGTAAAAAGATGCCACACCTTTATTGTTGTTTTAAGTTATTGCAAAAACTCTCAGATTGTGCCAATTGTTGGGCCTTTCTATTTTTTATGCTATTTGATCAAACTATAAACTGTGTTTTTTATTGTCTGGACATTTCATTTTAAAACTTCTATATATGTTAAATGCAAGTTTGTTGGCCTAGACCATGTCTAATGGCTCTTCTTGGCAATAGGAATGTGTGCAATATTTTTTATGTCAATGAATGGATTGTCTATGCTATAATCTTAAGTTTCTGATGTTCTAGAACACTACAACACAATTTAGGCTCTTAGATCTATGATTTATCGTGCCTATCATTAAGTCTTGGCGCATTACCTTAGGTTAGACTTCATTTTATTATATCCATTTCCTTTTCCCTTTCAAACCCCCATTATAGAAGAAGTTGGCTTCTCTAAAAACCCGGAGGTCACTCAGTTTAGCGCAAAAGGTCCCCATAAACTGAGTTTCCCATAAGACACTGTTGCCTTCTCAAATTTTGGTGTCAATAGTTTGTTTTTTTTCTAGCATGCCCAATGGGACTGAGCTTAAATGAAATTTCATTTTAGAAGGGTGTATCATCCATCGGCCTATAACTAGATCCCAAACCGCAGGCAACCCTAGTTTACTAGTACCTCCACTAGGAACAGTGTGAGTTGCAAACCAGTTGGTAAACGTTCCATTCATGCCACTTGTTCCTCTCACCATGTTGCCAGCTGCAAATAGGAATTATGTGGCATGGGATGTCAGAAGTCCCCTAGTAGCCCTGGTAGCACCCGCTGCCTAGGGTGCTATCTCAGTTTCAGCTCTGAAAGCTATACCCAAATTTATCGAAGATGGCTCAAGAACACTAGTAGAACATTTACAGGATGTGGCAAATGTGTGTCTAGTACATGGGATTATAGCACAGAATGTAGCTCTAAGGCTTCTCGCTGCATCTTTTAAAGAAAAGGTGCTAGATTGGTACTGAACACTATCGTCAAACACTATTCGCACCTGGGATGAGCTAGAAGATCCGTTCTATGAGAGGTTCTCAAATGACAGAGATTGTTCTTCACTGTATTATCAACTATTTGTCATAAAATGAGCCCCCTAGGAGGCTTTGACGGACTTTAATGCTCGATTTCACACAAATTGGTAGAGGATTCATGTTACTATACACCCGACTCCTAAGTTGGCATTCATATTTTATCTAAAGTCCATCAATTTTGACATTTCTGTGATGATCAAGTCTTTGGAAGGAGCTACTCTACCAAATGCTTACAGTGTTGCTATCAAAGCCAAGAATCATTTAATAGATTGCAAAAAATTGTGTCCTCAACCTATTATGTTGATATTCCCTTAAATATTGATCCCCATGCAAAAGGTGGCATCAACTAGCGTGCCCGCAATTGCACAGTCAATGTACGCATATGCGGCAACCCCACAAAATGTAGCCTCTACATCAAGTTCTTCAAAGGATGAAATAAGCAACCTCAAAGAGATGTTGTGAACCATGGTGAATGATATAACCACTCTTAAACGAAACCAATCAACACCTCTGAATCTTGCATATGAAAACTATCAAGGTGGATGATCCTCATATCAGCAAAATCAATACCAGGGTGCACCTCACACTAATCCACTAGCTTCAACCGCAAACCAAATGGTGTCAGTGCCTACTCCACTGATGAGCACATCGCCAAGCTCGAGTAGGGAATTAACTATAGGGCAGAACAACCTTATTGATGACATCAATCTATGGTGCTTCCCTTGCAGTGATGTGCATATACCCTGGAACTATCCATGTGGGAACTTACAAAAAAAGGTGGTGGAGTAATGCAGCCAAGGAACTACAACAGAACATGGAGGTTATATAGATGCCTCACCACAAATGGAGAGTGCGGTTCTTACTGTGCAAATGCAAGAAATGTCTTTAGAACAAGAATCCAATATTGCTCTTGATCATGCACTTTTCTCCTAGATGGAGGAAGAAGAAACGGTGTTTGTTAATGGCGTGTTCATATCCAAAACACCGCAAGTGCAATCTGATTATAACACTTTCTCAAAGAGGAGATTCATCGATGAGTTAGTTGTTTCACATCCAGTTAGCCTAAAACTCAAAAAAAAATTCAATCAGACTCCTAGCACTTCAAATATCTCGTCACCATCTCAACCATGGAAGGAAATTATTATAGCAAGAACCAAGGAGAAAAAACCTCCAAGCTTGTCACCTTTTAATGTCATTGAACAACTGAAGAAATCATCCACTAATGTGTCTCTATGGGACATTCTAGCTATCCTAGAGAAAAAGACATTATTATAGAAGGCGCTTCAAGAAGAGGTCAACATGGAACCAATAGATTTGTTTTCCAATATAGAGGTTGTGAATGAAATACCGCCAACTAAAGTCCTTACAAACAATACAAAGGAATCCCCTATTGAGGTTAGAGAGAAGTTAAAACACCAACCCTTCTTCTTGACTCTCATTATAGTAAAGAATTTATTGCATAATGTTATGATTGATTCTAACGCTAGTACCACAGTTATGCCTAAATAGATAGCCGAAGCTTTAGGACTAAGCTATGAACCTATGAAAAGAGGGGTAATGTAGCTTGATGGGAATAAAGTTGAAACCGTAGGTGTCATCAAAGTGCTTCCTTTAACTCTATTTTCTTTTCCCAGTATCACGGTGTTGCAAGACACTATGATCATAGATGTTCCTCCTATGTTTGGTCTTTGTCTATCCCAAAAATTTACTTCAAAGGTGGGTAGATACTTGTCTTTGGATTGGTCACATCTAATACTCAGAACCAAGCATGGTGCAAAAATGAAGATAGAATCGAAGTCTTTGCATTCTAAACATGAAGCAGATGAAGCCTTGGTCAATTTTGAAGTCGCACATACCTATATCACCAGGAAATAAATGTATTGCATTGAATTACTGGAGGAAGAGAAGGTGAGTGGAGACCAGAATGACAAAGAAGATGCTTGGTTGAGTGAATACATGGACAATGATCCTTTCGGAAATTATCATGCTACAAAATTGGGAACGTATGTAATTTATGATGAAGACCAAGTGCTTCCAAAGGTCACCAAGGAGTCTAAAGGTAGCTAAGCAAGTGAACTATGGACACTATTCTTTGATGGGGCAAGAAGCAAAGTGGGTGTTGGAGCAGGGATATATCTAATATCCCCACAAAATAAAAAATTGTTAAGAGCCTTCTATTTTCATTTCACCTGCTCAAACAATGAGGCTGAATATGAAGGATTAGTTCAAAGGTTTAAGCCTTGAGGAACAAATGGGCATTAAGTAATTAACGGTGTTCAGAGATTCCGAACTTGATGAGGGCATAGCCCGAGACATAGAAAATAACCCACAAACAAGAGAATAATTTTATTATTCAAAAAATGGAGCTTCTTACATGTAGAGGATCTCAAATCCCCAAGTTCTACAACACATGCAAGCTATAGAAAGCTACAGAATAACCCTTTTGCAATATGCGAGATTGTCCCCAAAAAATTACCCAAAAATTAGAAAACCTACCCATAAATAGACCTCCTCTAGTTTGAAGCCAAAACAACATTAAAATTTGAGTTTAGGCAGTTTGGCACTGAAAATTCACAACATGAAATTCAAATTTCAAAAGAGCATTTGCAATTGTATCTTCTAGAAAGTGTGCCAACTTCTCGGGGCCATAACTTTTGATCTAGGGCTTCAATTCACAAACTATTTGAACCGTTGGAAAGGTCTCGAAGTCAAGAATGTGCTCAAAATTTTCTATGCCAATTTCAGAAAGTTTTGGGGCCATTTCAGGAGCTCTAAGTGCCTCAAATCCAACTTGGAAGATTTTCAAGTGCAAATCTAGGAAACTAAAATTGCAATATATTTCAACCCAATAATAGAAAATAAAAACCATAAATTGGGAATTTCATTATGACGAAAAGGGTATCCAAAAATGTAAAAACATCTAAAAATTGAGAAACTTGAAATTTAACTATTTTTGGGTGATGCAAGATTGCCCTTACACCACTGGATGCTCCTGCGTCAGACACCCAGGGTAATTTGAGAAGTGACCCTATCACATCTCAGATGTTTGAGGAAAACCCAACCGATCAACTGCTACCTCAGATAGCCAGGATGAATCTTCCATAGGCCTTCCTCTCCATTTCACTAGATATTATTCATATTGCCTGTTTCTGGTACTCCTTCCCACACGAGTATCCAAAATTGCTTCAATCTCCTCCCTTTCTAAAGTAGGTGCTAGAATGTCATACTACCCTATTGCTGGTGCTTCCTCCGTTCCACCTTCATGATACTCTATCAAATCTAAAATGTTAAACATAGAGGAAATGTTGATTCCATTAGACAACTCTACCTCATATGCATTCCCTGAATCATGCTTCTTCAAAATCTTACAGGGACCGAACTTCTTCATCTTCAATTTGTTATATGTTCCCACTGGAAACCTTTCTTTCTTCAAGTGGACCATCACTTCATCACCAATCTGAAACTCCTTATACCTCCTCTTCTGATCTACCTTAGCTTTATACTGCATATTCATCTTGTTAATATGTTCTCTTACCTTCTCATGTATATCCTTGATGTGTTCTACAAAATCTTCGGCTTCAGCATTTATTTTCTTCTCTTGGTCCATCTTTCTCAATTCTGGGGTTGTTCTGGGGCTACCTCCATACACAATCTGGAATGGTGATCTACCAGTGCTTCTATTGACAGAATTGTTGTAAGAAAATTCTACCTGGGGTAAGATCAAGTCCCATCCCTTGGGTTTATCTCCTACCAAACATCTCAGTAGGTTATCGAAACTCCTATTAACAACCTCTATCTACCCATTTGTTTGTGGATGGTGTGCAAAACTAAACTTCAACTCTGTCTTTAGCATCTTCCACTAGGTCCTCCAAAAGTAACCCAAAAATTTGGTGTCACGATCTGAAACAATACTCTTTGATAGACCATGTAGCCTCACCACCTCTTTGAAGAACAAGTCAGCAATGTGGACTGCATCATGGGTCTTCTAACATAGAATGGAATGTGCCATCTTCGAAAACCTATCAACCACCACAAAGACTGAATCATTCCCTCATTGTGTCCTTGGCAAACAAGAACAAAGTCCATACTTATATCCTCCCATGGGCTCTCTAGTATAGATAAGGGCTAATATAAGTTTGTATTTTGGCTCACTCCCTTAGCCATCTAACATACCCTACAGCTTTATACAAACTTCTTCACATCCTGTGACAACTGAGGCCAATAATAATGCTCACTGATAACAGCAATGGTCTTATCTCGACCAAAATGTCCTACCATTCCTCCACTATGCTTCTCCTTTATCAGGTTCTCCCTCATGGAACTCCTTGGGATACATAATTGACTTCCCTTAAATAACATGCCATCCTAGATTATGAAATCCAGCCACCTTGTCCTGTCCACTGTAACAGGTTCCTTGCAAGCTTTCCAAGCCTCTACAAAATTAGGATCTTCTGCATACAGTGTCTTGATTTCATTGAACCCAACCACTTCAATCTGCATCTTTGTCATCAATTTATGCCTTCTACTTAAGGCATATGCAACCCTATTTGACTTCCCACTCCTATGTTTCAAAACAAAGGTATGACTCTACAAAAACTCTACCCATTTTATATGCCTCTAATTTAATTTTCCCTAACTATTTATGTACTGTAAGGCCTGATGATCAATATATAGAAAAAATTCCTTCAGCAACAAATAATGTCTCCATTTCTTTAATGCTTGAACTATTACATAAAACTCTTGATCATATACAGAATACTTTCTCTTGGCATCATTTAACTTTTCATTGAAATAGGTAATGGGCTTACCTTCTTGGCTCAATACTGCTCCAATGGTACAACCACTAGCATCACAATCCACCTGAAACACCTTGTTGAAATCTGAGAGGGCTAGAACAGGTTGCTCTGTCACCTTCTGCTTCAACAGTTCAAAACTTTTTGCCGCTCCAGTGCTCCACTTGAATTCTTTTTTATCCCCTCTCATTGTTTCAGTCAGGGGTCCACAAATACTACTAAAGTTTCTAATGAACTTTCTATAAAAACTAGCAAAACCATGGAAAGATCTCACCTTGGTAGCAATTCTTGGGGTAGGCCATTCTAGAATATCCTTCACCTTCTATGGGTCCATCTTGAGACCTTCTGCTAAGACAACAAACCCCAAGTACACTAACTCCCTCTTCACAAAATTGCACTTCTTTAGATTAATCAATAGTTTATCTTCTCTTAACTTCTTAAAGGCTCTCCGAATATGCATCAGATGCTCATCCAACGTCTTACTGAAAATCAAAATATCATCTAAATACACAATAACAAAACTTCCCTGAAATTCTTTTAGTACCTCGTTCATGAGACGCATGAATGTGCTCAGTGCATTGGTTAGCCCAAAAGGCATGACTAACCACTCGTACAGGCCCTCTTTGGTCTTGAAGGAAGTCTTCCATTCATCTCCCTCTCAAATCTAGATCTGGTGATATCCACTCTTCAGATCAATCTTTGTGAAGTATTGAGCTCCACTCAAACAGTCCATCAAGTCATCCATCCTTGGCAAGGGAAATTTGTACTTGATTGTTATCTTGTTTATGGTTCAAGAATCTGTACACATCCTCCACTCCTCATCCTTCTTTGGTGCTAGTACTATAGGTACTACACATGGACTCAAACTCTCTCGTATCAAACCCTTTCTCAACAACTCTCGAACTTGTTTGTTCAACTCCTCATTTTCTGCTAGAGTCATTCTATGAGCTGCCTTATTTGGCAAACTAGCTCCAAGAATCAAGTCAATCTGATGACTGATCTTCCTTATTGGTGGTAAACCCTCAAGTACATTATATGAAACAATATCCTAAAACTCATCCAACATCCCAAAAACTTCTTCTAGAACCTTCTCACTATCCTCATTACTCACTCTAGGAATCAATGCATAACACACACGCTCATGCTTCATACCTTCTAAAAATCTTCTTCCATCTACATAACAAATTCTATCACTACTGCATACCTTTTCTTCGGTCTCCTTTAGGGGTTTCAACTTGTGATGAACCCCATCCTTTGTCAAGAAATAAGTGTTTGCATGGCCATCATGTATAGCTCACCTATCAAACTGCCATGGCCTCCCCAACAACATGTGACATGCATCCATGGAGATGATATCACAGAGTACCTCATCATGGTAGCTCCCGATCTTGAACTTTACTAGGCACTGCTCATTGACCAAAACTTTGTGGTCTTTCTGCAACTAGGCAATTTGATATGGATGTGGGTGCCTTTCCCTCTTGAGCTTCAACTTTGTGACCATCTCCTCTGACACTAGATTATCGGTGCTCCCACCGTCAATAATGACATCACAACTATTTCCTTCACACTTGCACCTTGTACGAAATAGATTCTTCCTTTGTTCTGGTTCCTTTTCCTCAATAACTAGGGCTCTCCTAATCACTAGGGCTTCTCCCCTTTCGGCATCATCTGAATGTTCAGATTGGGCCTCCTCATCTACATGTGCAACCCTTCCACGACCTTCTGGCATTTTGTCTACCCTTCCTTGGTGTTGTGGACATTCATAGGCTCAATGCCCTTCTTCACCACACTGGAAACATGTTCCTTTGAAACCACCTCTTCCAAATCCTTGTCCATATCTCCCTCATCCTCTACCTCTTTGATCACCACTGTTTTGATCATAAGGGCAGTAGAATTTGTCATTCCTTTGGCTTCGGCTGGTACCCACATCTTCACTTTTTTTTTCATCATCATTTCGGCTTCCTGAAGGTCTACCATTGCCTGTTTTTCTTTGACCTCCTCATCCTTTTTGCTTGCCATCAAATCTTTTGTTCAGCTTCTCTTCCACCTTTAGAGCAAACTAATACACATCCTCAATGGTTGTTATTCTGAATAATGTTAACTCCTCCTAAATGCTCGGTCGTAACCCATTAAGATATCGGGCTACCTTCTCCTTATTGGCCTCTATGTGACCCATTCTGATGATTATCTTGTGATAATATTTAGTATATTCTTTCACAGATCTGCTTCCTTGCTTCAACCCTTGCAATTTCTTCAATAGATCTAACTCGTAGTCCACTAGTATGAACTACTTCTTCAGTTTCTCTACCATGCAATCGCATCTGGTGATCTTGACTTTTCCTCTTTGATTTTTTTCCAGCTGAACCCCTTTCCACCAAATACTGGCATGGCCCTTCAGCTTCATTTTTGCAAACTTAACCCGATCTGGGTCCTCTATTTCCTCATGCTCAAAATATTCTTCTAGCTCATTGATCCAGTCGATCAACTCTTCTGGGTTCAGACTTTCAGAATAACTAAGGACTTCTGCTCTGGGTCTTTTCTTGATCTTTGAAATGGCCCTTATTAGCCACATTTGGTCTTGATCAATTTCTCTTCTTCCTCTTCTACATTTGAACCTTCTTCCTCTCCTTCATCCTCACTTTCCTCCCTCGTGTTTAACCCTCTTCTCAACTACTCTTGTAACACATCAATCTGTCTCTGGATGGCTGCCAGTGCATCTCTTCCACCAGCATCTCTACTGTCTTGACCACCTCTGGCATCACTCTTGGAGGCATCTTTCTTGACCTTGACCCACAACCACAGTCCTGGTGGGAACTGCCTCACAATCGGCAATCTATCCACATGCTCAAGAAAACCTCGCTCTGATACCACTTGAGGAGGGCGCAGCCTGAGACATAGAAAATAACCCACAAATAAGAGAATAATTTTATTATTTAGAAAATGGAGCTTCTTACATGTAGAGGATCTCAAATCCCCAAGTTCTACAACACATGCAAGCTACATAAAGCTACAGAATAACCCTTTTGCAATATGCGAGCTTGTCCCCAAAAAGTTACCCAAAAATTAGAAAACACACCCATAAATAGAGCTCCTCATTAGTTTGGAGCCAAAACAACATTCAAATTTGAGTTTAGGTGGTTTGGCACCGAAAATTTACAGTATGAAGTTCAAATTTCAAAAGAGTATTTGCAATTGTATCTTCTAGAAAGTGCGCCAACTTCCCGAGGCCATAACTTTTGATCTGTGGCTCTGATTCGTGAACCGTTTGAACCATTGGAAATGTATCAAAGTCAAGAATGCACTCAAAATTTTTTAAGCCAATTTTGGCAAGTTGTGGGGCCATTTTGGGAGCTCTAAGTGCCTCAAATCCAACTCGGAAGATTTTTAGGTACAAATCTGGGAAACTAAAACTGCAATATCTTTCAACCCGAGAATAGAAAATAAAAATCATAAATTGGGAATTTCATTATGATGAAAAAGGTATCCAAAAATGTAAAAACATCTAAAAACTAAGAAACTTGGAATTTAACTATTTTTGGGTGATGCAAGATTGCCCTTACACCACTGGATGCTCCTACATTAGAACTAGTAGTCAACCAAGTCTGAGAGATTTTTGTGGCAAAGAATGTCCACCTGAGATCCTATTGGCACTAATTCTGGGACCTGGTTGAGGGTTTTGAAGTCTTTAACATCCAGACTATTCCCTAAGGAAAAAATAGCGATGTAGATCGCATGGTTGTGATTGGTGCCTAGTTTGATCCTACCTCTAACCTTATACATAACGAACATTTAATACGAGTACTGGTTCGACCAGCAATTCCCAACAATGATCAGAGTTGGAAATTTTTTGAAAGTGATGAACACGTCACCTTGTTCATCTAGCAGTCAGGAGAATTTTCTGATCAACTTCAACTAAAGATTGTCAAACCTTATGAAGGAAAAATTATGCAGCTCAAATCTAACAAGCTTCTAAAAGGATTGGTTACTCTAAAAAAATTGATTGTGATGATGCCCAAAATGATAGATAGAAGTTCGTAGTAGACACAAATGATTATGTGAACCTTCACTTTGTAGATGGCAAGAATTTTCGAGTTAGGAAAAATGTCCCGCACCATGATAAAGTAAAACTCATCAGTTTCTGCAAAAAGTATGGAGTAGTGGCCTAGTCCTATGATGATCTAGAAGGATATGATCTTGATATCATTCAGCACACTATTGAGCTAACAAAAGGTGCAAAACCAATTTGACAAAAACACAAACCATTCAATCCCAAAATTGAAGCGCTAATGATGCAAGAGCTAACTAAGCTCATTGAGTAGTGCATCATCTTCCCAATCAAGCATAGTACTTGGGTATCAAATTTAGTTCTAGTTCGAAAGAAAAATGGAGATATTCGTTTGAGACCTAAATAGAGCATCTCTAAAAGACCATTATCCATTGCCTTCAATGGAGTCGATCCTACAAACGATTACAGGATCAGAAATATTTTCTCTACTAGATAGCTTCTCCAGCTACAATCAAATTCGAGTTAAGGAAGAAGATCAACACAAGACTATGTTCACCACAAAGTGGGGAACATTTGCATATGCTAAAATTCCTTTTGGTTTATCCAATGCAGGGGCAACATTCCAGTGGGCAATGGACATCGCATTCACTGAACTAATCAATAAGTTTATTCTAATTTACTTGGATGATCTTACTGCATTTTCTAAATCCAAGGATGATCATTTTGATCACTTAGAAATAGTTTTTCAAAAGTTCCAAGAGTTTGGGGTTTCCCTAAATCGGAAGAAATGCTTATTCGGAGTACCCCAAGGCAGGTTGTTAGGACACATGGTCTCTACAGAAGGAATTTCAATTGACCCTAAATGGGTGAAAGCTATTAAGGAACTTCCCCTTCTGGTGAATAAGAAAGGTGTTCAGTATTTCCTAGGCAAAATAAATTTTGTTAGCAAGTTTATTTCTGACTTTGCAGGAATAATTAAGCTGATCACCCTGATGTTGAAGAAGGATCAAACATTCAAGTGGATGACTGAAGCTCAAGAAGCCTTTGAAAAGGTCAAGGAAGCTATTTCCATAGCTCCAGTATTGGTTAATCCAGATCAATCTAAGGATTTTATAATGTATGCATTCAGTAGCAAGTCCAATATTGCTACTATCCTAACCCAAAATGATGATGAAGAAAAGTGGGAACATCCAGTAGCGTTCTACTCCTGGACCCTAAAGGAATATGAGGTGAATTATAATTTTGTCGAAAAGCAGGCCCTTGCAATATTGAAGGGACTTAAAAAGTTTCACCATCTAATTTCTTGCAACAAGGTACTTATGTATGTCACACATTCCAATGTGTGTGAATATATCATGGAAGGGGAGATCACAAAAAAAGAGCTAATTGGATCACCAAGATCCTGGAATATGACATTGAGGTCAAACCTACTAAAACTATTAGAGGAAAAGGATTATGTGAATATATGGCACAAAACAAGGAGATTCCTGCCGTAGAGGAGCAACCAGAGCTTGTCTTGGTAAATGAACCAGAATTGAAGGGTTGTTGGTTGACTGATAGAATGAGGTTCATGCAAACCGGAAAGTATCTACCAGGTCTCTCATCCCAAAAAAGGAGATATTACCAGCTACAAAATTGTGGATATACGCAGTAGAGGGAGTCATTTTCAAAGGGAATTTCAATGGTGTTCTCCTGTGATGCGTTACTTCATAGCAAGCAAAGAGGATCCTTGACACATTCCACAATACCGATGTGGGCAGACACTTCTCTATTAAGACCACTACCATTAAAATCATGTGTGTCGGTTACTATTGGCCTACACTGTTTAATGACTCCCACTCTTTGGTAAAATCTTGTAGAAAATGCTAGTTCTTCACTGACAAAAGGGAGAATTTTGCCATGCCTCTCAAACCCACAATGGCAAACGAACCATTTGTGCAATGGGGCCTGGATTTCATCAAGATGATTAACCCAGCTTCTAGTGCCAGACACAAGTGGATTCTGACTGCCACAAATTACTTCACTAGATGGATGAAGGTTGTTTCACTGAAAAGTGCAACAGAAATAGAAATTGTAGATTTCTTCAAAGAGCTGGTGACAAGGTTTGGTCCTCTAAATACTATCATTTCTGATAATGCTAGAGCTTTCCTAGGCACAAAGGTATGTCACTTCACATTAACTAATGGCATATTCCTTAAGACATCATCAAATTATTACCTATAAGGAAATGGCCTAGCAGAGTCAATAAACAAGAGCCTAGTCCAACTCCTTAAAAGGATTGGTTCAGAACACCAATGGGAATGGCATAAAAACCTCTGAGCAGCACTCTAGGAAAATTGGATAACTCCTAAGAAAGTCCTTAAGACTTCACCTTATGAGTTGGTATACGAGAAAGAAACATTGTTATGCGGCATGAGCAACAACTTCACCAAGGCCATTTAGGTATTTTTTGGGAAACATTTTTTTTACTAGCTTTAGGATAAGAAACCTGGGGACGTTAATGTCTAACATGGATGCCACAAAATGGGAACATATGTCAGTTTTCACCTGATACTTGTCCTCATATTCTATGTAATCTTTACCCAAAACCCATTTTATGGCTATCAGGACCAAGGAATGTTTATTCTTGGTTATCCTTTTTAGCCTCCTAGTAGAAACCTCCTATAAAAATGTTGTTTGTGACTTGTATGAGGTTAGATGAATAAGTGTGTCCATGATTCTGACATTGTGCCTATGCTTTTAAGCCAATACTGAAAATTACCTATCACCTAACTTATGAGAAAACTTGCTTAAAACTCTGCTAACAACCTATCGCTGCTCAAATGCTAAGTATGATTTCCTCACTACTTACCAGCCTATTTATAGAAAAAATGACAAGATGCATGCTAATCCATTTTGAGAAAATGTGATGATAACTAGATGCCAACTTGAAAAGCTTGCCTACGTTTGCTCACATTTCTAGGCCAGTTGCATCTATAGAGGTACAGCTCAATGCATGCTAGATTAATAGGAGATGATTAATTATCTTTAAAAAGGTGACACTCATCGACTGTAAGTAGCACAATCGTAGGCTATTGTGTCATCTCACAAGCATTTCCCAAAGCCCAAGGCAATATTCATATCTTTTCAGGTTGTGATCGTTTGATTTGGTGTAATCATTTCGACCAGGATATTAATTACCAGTGCATACTAATGCAAGGCTAAGAAAGAAAATTGTTGGCTCAAGTTTCAATGGAATCACAATGTATCACATGATTTCCAAACGCAATAATAAGCTTCTGCTACCTCAAAATGGCAAGTAATTCATTTTGCACGAATTGAAAAAATAACAATATATGTCGAATTAAATGCAAAAGACATGTTTTTGTCTACCACCTTGAGGAAAGTAGCCAAATATTGCATGAAAAGGCTTAATAATTCAAAGTCTTTTCACAAACACCAAAGCTAAAGGTGCAAAGTTATTTTTTCTAGCGTATCCAGAGCCGAGAAAAATTGCAAAGTCTAGAACTCATAGAGGTCTTCATAAAAAGAGAAAATGTTAGAGGATTCATCTCAACAAATACAAAAGGAAATTAGCTAGGAGCTATTTATAGCCATACACTCATCAAAGGGCATATATGTCTATGAAGATTTGGCGTATGCTACACCTGGTATACCTAGCAGGCCAAAGAGGGCCTATACAACAAAGCTGAAAAGGCCCAAGGATTGTAGAAACAGGAAAAGGGTTGAAGAGAAATGGGATAATATCTATTATCCATGACTCGCAAAAAATCCTAAGTCCTTAAAAGAAGTAGTTTGTGCAAGGTTGACGGTACCAAAGGAGGACAAACCTATAGCAACAAAAATTTGGTGCAGTGGTCTTCAACAATACATGGTCCCATTGGTGCACTACTTTCTGAAGATAGTTGATGCTACCATCCAGCATTATAACCCTAATACCCACTACAACGAAGGCTGAAACTTAAAGGTTCACATCAACCCACAAGCCATCGGGCATAAACTATGCATCCCAGACACAAGCAAAAGAAGAGAGAACATTGTGTCATTTTACCTTGGAAAAGGAGAGAAAACATGGAGGGTGATAAAAAAGAACTAAGTTCTTGTTGGAGGAGATTGGTAGGAAAGGCATCCCAGTAGCTAAACTACCAAGTATTCTATTGTTGTACAGAGCATTACATGAATATTTGCAGGATGCCATGTCCATGCTAGCTTTTGTGTGTGGCCGAGACTAATGATACGGTGGAAACTTTTCAACTGGGACCAGCATTCCAATTCCACAGCAGCATGATACCTTCTGGTATGATTTTTTTGAGTTCATGGTAGAAGAAATGATATAGAAAACTAAGAATTACCTGGCAGAGGAAAAGTTTAGGTTTCTTTCTTTCCTGGTTCACATGTTTCTGCTTCAAAACCCTAATTTTTTTGCCCGATATTTTCCATTATCAATCTTTGATGAAAGGAATACGAGGAAGTCAGTGTCCACATGGATGCCTTTTCTTTTTGCATCATATGATTATTATGAATTTTTGGACTATTTTATAACCCTAGTCTTGCATGATTTTATTAGAAAAGGCAACATAATTCAGCTCAACAAGGAGTAGACCAGATATATGCAGAGTTTCACTTCCGTCTATGACTAGTTCTTAGGAATAGATTTCACAATTCTCTAGATGCAAGGCTTCAATGGTCAACCTTTCCTACTCCCAACATGTATCATAGATAGGGTTCTTGCACTGGAAATGTATCAACAGGTGTGTATCATTGATTTTACCTTCTGCAATAGCAAAAGTGTCAAGAAAAAGGGATTCTTCTCTTGCCTGAAGAATTTAAAGTCAGTAACTTTGATAAAGAAACAATTGAACCAGTTATTAGAGGATAAACTAGCTTATTTAGGGTTGGTGCTGGTGAATCATAAGTGGGAATACAACCCATTCAATGACTTTCCAAAGCCACATATGAGAGTTACACATGTTCCCCAACCTTACTGGGAGAAGCGGCATAACCCGTGGGAAGACAAGGATGAAAATTTTGTTGAATTGGCATGTATTCCTATGCAAGATACTAGAGGGCCATGGCACAAATTTCACTTTGCTACGGTGGTGTCCCAAGATAATGTCCTCATGGAGCATGCCATGTATAATAATTCGAAGAAGGATGAGGAGTGGGCTGCTGAAAAAATAGAAGCTTTTTAGAAGTATTGCCAGGAGATAGGGCAATTGGATGCCCCTTACGATAGTCTCAAGGATGATAAGGAATTTGAAAAATGGTGGAATGAGGGCCACCCCAACCTAAGCTCTAGTATTAATAAGAGTGGAGACCCAGAAGGTGAGTCTAAAAAGCAGGAAGAGGAAGCGGTGACATCAGCCTCCTCTACCCCGAAGGAGAAAGTCCCTGGATAGCCCGCCTATGTGGCCATGAATGTGCACTTTAATATATCAAGGGCATCATGTACACTCACTTGGTCTACTAAGCTAGCTAGATTATCACTACAGCAAACACCAATATTTTTCAAAGCTCAAAACACTCCACCCACAAAGCAATAGCGCACAAAGAGCATTCCTAGAGAGGGTTCGCAGAACTGACCAAAAGAAAAGTACTTGCAGCTAGTCAAGAGCCTGAGGCTGAGGAGGAGTCATTGATGATTATGGAGCCGCCATCAACTAGTCAATAGGTAATATTCACTCCTTATTATCTTTCTTCTCATTCCCTGGTATCTGCCCCTACCTCCACCATCCCTCCCATGAATAATGGCCCTATGCCTTCCACTTTTACGTCAGCATATTTAGGGGGTTTCACAAATTTTTTGTATACCACTTCACTTGTCCTTACTCCTCCACAAACCCGTACACCAGCTACGACTTCTCAGTCTATCCTTGCCTCACTTTCTAAAAACATACCCCCTGTGAGTGCTCCATCTTTTTTTGCTATTACTACAGATCCTCTTCCATCGCAACAGGCCGACACCACATTGACAACTCCTCCACAATCCTAGCCTATGAGCCCCATAGCTGATTCACCAATTCAGTCATAACAAGTGACTAGCCCTTCTATTGGGCCTCAAACAAAACTTTGGAACATGCCACACTTCTCCCCAGAAATTGTTACTCTCCATAAAAAATAAATATCCACACCTATGAAGGTTACCTATCCCTATGCCATGTCTTCTGGTGCTCCATTTGCAAGTGGACTAGTTTCATCACCAACTAAATTTATAGCACAAATTGATTTCCAAAAGGAGGCATGCACAAATAGAATGCAAAAGCATAGGGAAAAAGATGACAACACTTCTGTTGAGCCAAAATTATAGACTCTTTATAGTGAGGCCCGACAAGAATTGAAGTTTGTAACCATGCACCCGAGGGTAAGCAAACCTTAGGGGGAGATTCACTTAGAATATTATGAGATATATGCGGTAGGGCTTGACATGAAGGTGGCACGATCATAGGATAAGGTTGAAATCATGGAGGAAATGCAACAAGTAGTCACTTTTGACTTCCTTAAAACTGGCCGCCAACTAAAGAAGAAGCATGAGCAACTTAAAACGGTAGCAGAAAGGGTTAGTTTTTTAGAAAAAAAATCCCTAGAAGTGAATGTTGCTTGTATGACAGAAAGGGCACTGGCAATGGAGGATGAGAGGAATAGACTTCAGGGTGAACTTGCAAAGACTCAGGTTGCTGACCTTGCCATGATAAAAGAGCTACAGTCTAAGAATCAAGAGACAGAACAAAATTTGTGACTGAAGAATGCAAAGCTGGAGCGACTTCACCTTGAGTATAGTCAAGTAATGGCACAGAGGAATGAAGCGTTAGAGCACCAACATACCCAATATGAGTAGAAAATACAAAAAAAGAGGTTCAATTTAAGGGCCTAAAAGCTCAAATAGAGGAAGAACTCCAAGAGACAAAGTCTTCTCTAGACGAGGACTTAGCAAATCACTCCCGAGCCGAGGAGAATTGGAATAAAGAAATGAGCAGCTCTGTAGAACAGCTAGTGTCTGAGAAAAAGAAAAGGGTAGAATTGGTTGAGGCCATTATTTCAAGAGACACAAAGATTGCTTCTCTTAAAAACTCTCTCCTACCTCCCCCTACATAGCCAGACATCATTCCGCTAGTTAGGCAATTATACATATCTCACTAGGAAAAAATTAAAGCTTTTTGCCTAACACTGTAGCCTACCCTTTGATTTATTTCCAAGGCATCAAAGCTAAGCCAGGAGGCTCATGATATGATTGAGTAGTTCTCACATTTCATCTTAGAAAAGGTTCCTAAAGCAAAAGATCCGCTCACTGAGCTATAATTGATCTCTGATGAAAACCTTTCTAGAGTGGGTATTGAAGATCGGGATGTCGCTACTCAAATGAAAAATAAGTTCATCCATTGCCACTCCTCCTTCTAGCGCACTAAAGCAACCGTGGCTATTCTGAGCAAGACACTGGATAGCATACAGGGGAGTTTCTCTAAATTAAGTAGGATGGGTTTGCCATCCCCATTCCTTGAAGATGGCTCTATTGCCATAGCTGAGCAGATTGCAGAAAGTATAGAAGAGAAGGAAAATGATTTGAAGGCTTTCAGTGATTTCAGTCATCCTCCCATGGTGATCGACATTGAGGGAGTGATTCATATTCTTGCACAACTACTATTTCATTGTGAAGCAGGGGTCGGTTTACTCAATGGGCTACCTCACAAGGAAACTATTGGTCTAAGTGGAACGTAGGAGAATTTACGCAATGAAATGGAACTCTGGCCTATAAACTAAAGAAATTTTGGATTCTTTGTTCCTTAGTCGAAACACCCCTAATAGTCACCAAAAGTTGTTAATAAATATTTAACTAGCTCCCTTTGGGTGTATTTTCCCTCTATGTGTTGGCCTGCGTATCACAAAGTCAGCTCATAATTTTATCTAGGTTTTGCTCTACCACACCATGTGTTTACTCCTCGCAACCCTGAGTCTCTGCATTCCTTCGCATTCTAGGAAACTCTGTTATGCTTCCACGTGTTGCAGTTGTGGGATACTTTTGGTCATGTTTTCTTGCTGCCTCATCAGGCCCCAAAAATCTATCATGAAGCCCTCATTCCTAAAAGTTTTTGGTGGGCCCCATAGTTGCTATCTATGGTATACACTTGCTATGTGTCCGCTATTCACAAATTTTTTCACATAGGGATGAAGTAGCAACCGTGGGTAGCGAAGTGCTACCATATGTCTCTTTTGCACTCGGATGGTAGTCATTCCCTCCATTCTTGGTGAAATGCTCTGCCCATTCAACACGTGTAGCATTAATGCAAGTCCTCAGTGGAAAAAGGAAAACATTCACATGGGCAATGAAAGGCTTCCAAGTGCTTAGCCAGCGGATCTCATATTCAGGCAATGGACTAGATGAACCGAATGATGCTATTGGTCACTATGTGTTATAGTCATTTGCACAGGAGAGTGACATTTGTCTGATCACGCCTTGCTGGAACCACCGCCATCATTGAAAAGGATGCACCTATGTCTGGAATGACTAGATGCTTTGTTCCAAATTGATTTTGTTGTAACAGCCTTGGGAATATTTTGATTCCTGCATCATTGCCAAGGGATTGTGAAATCTTTTATGTTGCTACTCTCTGAAGCCATGGGGGTTTTTCCTTGCTATATATATTTTTCTCTGTTAAGAGAAAAAGGTCTAGAATTTGAAGGAAAATGTTGGTTTTAGTAAAAAGATGTCAGGCCTTTATTGTTGTTTTATGCTATTGCAAAAACTCTCAGACTGTGCCAATTGTTTGGTCTTTCTATTTTTTATGCTATTTGATCAAACTGTAAATTGTGCTTTTTATTATCTGGACATTTCATTTAAAAACTTCTTTATATGTTGAATGCAAGTTTTCTAACCTAGACCATGTCTAATGACTCTTCTTTGTAGTAGGAATGTGTGCAATAGTATTTTATGTCAATGAATGGATTGTCTATGCTATAATCTTAAGTTTCTGATGTTCTGGAACACTATGTAACATAATTCAGGCCCTTAGATCTATGATTTATCATGCCTATTATTAAGTCTTGGTACATTGCCTTAGGTTAGAATTCATTTTATTATATATGTTTCCTTTTCTCTTTCAAACCCCCATTATAGAAGAAGTCATCTTCTCTAAAAACTCAAAGGTCACTTTGTTTAGCCCAAAAGGTCCCCATAAACTGAGTTTCCCATAAGACACTATTACCTCATCAAATTTTTGGCATCAACAAATACTATTTGATCTCAAAGAATGAGCCTTATAGTGTCAATGAAGCATGCAAAGATGAACATTGGGTGGAAGCAATGAAGGAAGAACTACTACAAGTTGAGAAGACTGATACATGGATTCTTGTTCCTAGACCTAAGGAAAAAATATAATTGGAACTAGATGGGTCTTTTGAAACAAACAGAATGAACAAGGTGAAGATGTTAGAAATAAAGCAAGACTTGTGTGTAAAGGATATTCTCAGATGGAAGGAATTGAATTTGAAGAAACTTTTTCTCTTGTTGCTAGGATTGAAGCTATGAGACTATTTCTTGCCTATGTTTCCTACAAAAACTTCAAAGTTTATCAAATGGATGTCTTGAGTCAGCATTTCTAAATGGTGAACTAGAAGAAGTGTATATTGAGCAATCTAATGGATTTCAATTGACTAATTAGGGAGATATGGTTTGTCGATTGAAGAAAGAATTGTATGGAATTAAGCAAGCCCCAAGAGCATGGTATGCCAGATTGGACAAGTATTTGTTGAAGCTTGGATTTAATAAAGGTGCTACTGATAGTAATTTGTATTTCAAGATTGATCATGGTTTAAATATTTGATTGTTGAAGTCTTTTTTGATGATATCATTTTTGGTGGAGATAGTTTGTGCATGAAGTTTGTTGATGAGATGCAGAGAAAGTTTGAGATGTCTATGATTGGGGAAATGAAATTATTTTTGGGATTGCAAATTACTTAGCTAGAAAGAGGGATCTTTATATCTCAATCCAAGTATGTGAAAGAATTGCTAAAGAAGTTTGGTATGGAATATTTAAATCTAGTTGGTACACCTATGGTGACCTAATGTAAGTTGACACAAGATGATGATTCTCCTAAAGAAAATTAGACCAAATACATATCCATGATTGGTGGATTGCTCTATTTGACTCAAAATAGACCTAATATCATGAACATTGTATGTATTGTTGTAAGATTTCAAGTTGATCCTAAGGAATATCATGTAACAGTTGTGAAGAGGATTTTCATATACTTGAAAGGGACAGTTGATTTTGGCCTATGGTATCCTAAAGAAGATGACCTTACTTCAGGTGCCTTTACTGATGTTGATTGGGCACCTGAGATGTGAATGACAGAAAGACTAGTAGTAGTGGTGCATTTTTCTTGGGAAAGAAGTTGATTTCTTGGTTAAGCAAGAAGCAGAATGCCATTTCTTTATCTACTACAAAGGCGGAATACATTGTTGATGCTAACTATTATACTCAAGTATTGTGGATGAAGGAGATGTTGAAAGATATCAAAGTTGTGTATGATGAACCTATTGCTATATTCTATGATAATTCAAGTGAAAATAATAGTTCTAAGAATCTAGTGTTTCATTCAAAAACCAAGCATATATCTTTCACTTTTTGAGAGAGAAAGTGAGTGAGAAGGAAGTCAAATTGGAGTATGTGCCCACTAAGAAACATATTGCAGATATCTTTACCAAGACCTTGCATAAGGATAATTTTGAGTATCTCAAAGGGAAGCTAGGGGCGATTACCCCTCCTAATCAAAATTAAGATGCACTGACTTGCATCAATCTGTACATTTCATAGTCATACCTTGTGATCTGGATTGATGTTGTGGTGACTGCTACTCATGGGGACTAGTTATATGTTCATGAATGTGGTTCAGAGCTTTTGTGGAGAATGATGTGTATCTTTGTCATTTATTTCAAAGGGGGAGAAGATTCATGTGAAAACTGGGAAAGAGTTAAGGATAAAAAGATTCAAAATCTAAGGCAGAGAAAGTGCTAAGAGAAAGTGTCGTTGATGGTGTTTTTCACATCATGTGTTTCCATCAATGCCAAAGGGGGAGATTGTTGGATATTGTTGATATGTGGTTGTCATTGATGTCAACAATATTTCTATTAATGTCTTTAAGGTTGTATATGTCAAGGATATTGAGAAAATTGTAATAAAATAAGTTATAGGTTGTTGGTGGTACAGTGAAGTTCAATTTAGCCACCATACTATTGACTAGCTCTGTATATTGAAGATTTGATTGAGTTATGTGTATTTGTGTTTTGATAGTTGTTTTGTTGCTTCAGTTGGTGTTCCTAAAAGAAGATGATGTGATTCTAGTAATTTGAGTTGTTGTAGATGCTTTTGTAGTGATTCATGATACTTTTGGATGTTTCTAGATGGTGCTCTATATGTGTTGTTGGTCCAAATTGATCGTTGTGCTCACGATTGGTGATTTTCTTTTGTGAGTGCATGTTTTTCATGATCTTTGCCGACAGGGTGATTGTAGTGTGTTGTGGATCTTTGAGGAATAACTTTTGAAGGTGTTTCATATTTGAGGATGTTGTTTTGGGTCCTTATTATGTTTTAGCCCACTTTGTTTGGTTCGCATTGATAAATTGTTTATTTGTTTTGGGTTGACAATTTGTACACATTTCATATTTTGTTGGGCTGACATGTAGATGATGTTATCCTTGGTTGCAGATATATATGATCAATTTTTTATACCATTTGAAGGTGTGGTGTCCAATGTATGCTTTGTGCTAAGTGTGAATAATGTTCTAATCTTTTGAAAGTAGAAGTAAAGTGTGAAGAAGAGTGAGTAGATGAAAGTGTGCTTAATCAAAAGTGCAATCAATCATTAGAAGATGCTATTTTCTTAGTTCAAAATATTCTAGATGTAATTTGAATATAACTATAAGACAGTGAGTCTTCCTTTGGGAAGTAAACCTTTTGTATTTGAGCATTGTGCTCTAGGTAGTGTGCCTAAATGCATGTGCATTCCCCATTTACAATACTTTTAACAAAGTATAATCTTGTGGACTAACCTCCACTGTGGTTTTTCCCCTAACAGGGTTTCCATGTAAAAATCTTGGTGTTATGTGTGTTTTTGATGTGGAGATGGTTTATTCTTTTATGTTTATTTACTAGATCTGATAATAAGTTTAATAAGTATAATTTATGTGACAATTGATTCACCCCCCCTCTCAGTTATCTACCCTTTTGTTGTCAGCACATAGTAGATAGTCTTTTATATTCTTCCTCTTTTCTTCCTCTTCTTTTTTCACATGATTCCTATTATTTTTCACATGCTTCCTCTCCTTTTTCACATGATTCCTTTCCCCCTTTGACATCAATGGAAAAGGAAAAATATAATTTACATTGATTTCCCCTTTGACATAGAAAATAAAATACTCACAATGACAACACCTAATACTACCTACTCCCCCTGAGAGGTAGCCACCTAAACATCAGTCCAAAAGAAAGATAGACCCATACATCCACTGAATTGGTGTATCTCCATATGCATCTAGTTCAATAAAGGAGGGGAAATGACCCCTAACTTCTCCCAGAGATACTCAAAAGTATCTTTAGGAAGAGCCTTCATAAATATATCAGCCACCTAATCCTTTGTTGGAACATACTCAAGCTTTAATTCATTCTCCATGAATTTCTCTCTCAAGAAATGATATCTGATAGATATATGCTTCTTCCTTGAGTGCATCACAGGATTCTTTTAAATGTTAATTGCACTTGTATTATCACAAAAGATAGAAATAGGATCATCATACACAACTATGATATCTTTTAATGTTTGTTTCATCCATAGAACTTGTGTACAACAAGATTTAGCAACAATATATTCAACTTCAATAATAGATAGGGACACTGAATCTTGCTTTTTACTCAACCTTGCCACCAATCTGGAACCAAGAAAGAATGCACCACCACTTGTACTCTTTTTGTCATCTACACATCCAGCCCAATCTACATTTGTATAAACACTTATAGTAAATTCAATATCTCTAGGATACCATAATCCATAATTCAGAGTTCCATTAAAATATCTAAATATTATTTTAGAAGCAATGTGTTTCATTAGGATCTTCTTGAAATCTAGCCACAAGACAACATGCATAATATACAGTCTAGTAGTAGTAAAATATAATAGTCCACCAATCATAGATTTATATTTTCTCTGACCAGCCTTAGGCAAAGCATCATCTTTACCCAATTTGCAACCAGTCACCATCAGAGTTGTTGTAACCTGAAAATTCCTACCATTTTTGGCAAAAATGATGAAGAAAATGGACTGCAGTACTCAGAAATATAGTTGTGAAATCTACTCCAAGAGCTTACTTTGAAATTCACAAAAATGAAGCCAGTGCAATTTCATTCAAAATAACCTTGCAAGAATGTTTATTTACCATATGTGAATTTTCATACCTGATTTTAGCTTCATATGATCAATTTTGACAAGGTTTCAAAGTATGAACTTGAAGTGTCTTGAAAAGGATTGTTGCCTACAATTTACGAAATCTACCAAAAAAGCTAACTTCAGAGGCCAATATATATCAACTAGAATATTTTCATGATGAACCAATTGTTGTTTTAGATTCTTCCCATCTCAATCTACCTTCATGCCAATTTTCAAAGCCTTATCACCTCATTTGGTATTTTTTTAAAATCAAAAGCAAATTGGTTTTACATAGTTTTGACATCTCCATTTCTAGAAAAGTTCACAAAGGACACTTTTGACATTTGATATTTTCTGAAGGAGATGGATTAATAGAAAACTCTCTTGCACACATGTTAATTTTACCTAAATGAACCAATATCCAAGGTGGCAGCTCCCTAGAATTAGATCTAATAATTTTTCAAAGTTGCAAGTTGGTGAGCTTCAAATGATTTTTCCAAGTGCAATTTTTAGAAAATGTTGAGTGCACCACTTTGAGCATTAACAGTTTTCAATCCCAATGAATTCGTGCCAATCCATTTTGCAATAATGCTCCTCTATCATAGATCAGTCTTCCAAGGCAATTTTGGAGGCAACTTGATCTATTTCTGTCACAGTGCAAGATGTCAAAAAATAAATTTTGATGAATACCCACTTCAGTTAAGATGTATTTTGGGTTTTGATGGAATATTTGTAGGAAATAAAGCACCATAATATTAATGCTCAAAATGATTATGGAGATGAGACCATTAAGAAATGCTTGACAGGAAGACTAAATTGGATGACATCAATAACTGAAAAAAAAAACAAAGCCCATATGCAGATGAAGATTTTAGTGAACAAAAAATGGCTACTTTGGTTGTATCAAAGGTCTTCTATTACCTAGGTTAACTAAATGAATTTTTATCATGTACCTTAGGTGTTGGCTCCTTGTTTAATATGTTAGAAGTTTCTAATTATTTGAACACCTCACTTGCTAAATCCATAGGTGAGTATGCCACTCTTTGTACAAAAGCAACATAACCAAGTAAAGAGTCATTGGATATAGACCCTAGACTAGGGTCAACATTTTTGAAATAATGTTTAACATATGCACTTTTGAAAGAAAAGTCCAACATGCATTGGAATTTTCCTTGGAGTACAAAAGGTTTGATAAGTTAGAAGAGACAATCCTAAAAGGTGATGGAATACTATTACACTGCATCAATGTTTCTCAAACATTTGTTAGTAGAAAGGAGTATTAATGAATTTTTTCAAGTATCTTGGAGGAATCTCCTAAAAAGAGACAACTTGGATGATGCCTAAGTTTTTTCGCTTCTCTTTATCCAACTTGACTCCAAAACTATATTGTTTTGATACCAAAGACGAAGACATAATGGTACAAATTATCAAATTCTTCCACACACCCAAATAAGGTGCCATAAGAAAATGATACCATTGAATTTAAAAATTATACAAGTGCTTGATGTTGAAGAAACAATGGTTCTTCACCCTCGGGGTACAACCTATTGTTCCAATTTGTGTGAAGAAAGAGTATTGCTATAATTGATACTTCAAGGAAGGCCATAGTTGCTCCCACCTTGGCTCCAAATCAACTAACAAGCATTCAAATATATCCCCAATTAAACCAAAAAATATAAATAAATGCTCTCAACTGTTATGGAGATGGAAATGCAAAAGAACTAGTTAATAGATATTGTGCTTCAAGGAAGATGATAGAGTATTTGTGAAGACAAGAGGCAAGAAATGTATGTGAGTCTTGAGAAATGACTAAATTATCAAATGGAAAACACAAAGGGTATAGAAGGTATACAAAAAGAGATTCATAGAGAAGGTTGTTGATGATATTGTTTGAGTTGAGTCACAGTGCCAAGAATCAGGGGGAGTAAAAGGAGATGCACATAAAATGGACTTGTTGAAAAGGCTTCAGAAACTTTCAAACATATGCAAAAAAACTCATAATAAAATTTGGTACAATGCTAAATATGGTATGGAAATTAATTCTACACCCTACATATGCTCGATAATGTTTTTTTAAGGCACCAAATTCTCAGCTTGGCATGGTAAGGAGGATGCTCAATATAGTTATAAAAAACCTGACTTTACACTTGCCCAAATGTATCTACTTGAAAGTTTTAAAGTCTCTCTAATAGGTTGATTAAATTCATTTTTTGTTAGGATTAGAAGACAAACATCTAGCAATTAAATGCAGATTTGATCAATAAAATAGAGGAATAAAAACAAACAGAAAAATTAACACGGAGAATTTAACGTGGTTCACCCAATCTGGGCTACATCCACAAAACTGCGGCCATCCAATAATTTTTATTATTCAATGCAAAACTTATTAAAATCTCATGAATAGTCACCTTTTTTCTACATGTTGTAACCCCCATCCCAACCCCTTATAACAAGCCTTTTAGAAGCTTCCAAAAATTAGGTTTTTACAAAGTTATTTTCTTCTTTTTCGGTGATTTTTCCTTTTTTGGTGATTAGTCACCACATACCAACAATCTCCCACTTGGAGACTGGTCAGGATCCACACCAACACAATTCCCACTTGGATATTGATCCTAGAGGACACTATTGCACTAACAGCTCCCACTAGAAATAAGGACTTTGGACCCTGCTGCTATGTTATACCTAAATTCAACCTTGAAGGCCAACCAAAGCTAAAGAGGAGCTCAGCTTCTCCATTGTCACTGCCTTCATAAACATATCTGCTAGATTGGCATCTGTATGTATCTTTTCCAACTTGACCTATCCATCCTCCAACATTGACCAAATGAAATGATATCTCAACTTTATGTTTTTTTGGTAGAATGCAAAGCAGAATTCTTTTCAAGATGTATAGCACTTTGGCTATCTGTAAACAAGTAATTTTCAGCCTGTTGTTTTCCCAACTCTTCCATGAAAATTTGCAACCATATCATCTCCTTTTTTGCATCTATTTCAACAACATACTCTACCTCTGTGGTGGATAAAGCAACCACCTTTTGCAACTGAGAAATACAACTCATTGTTGTCCCACCAACTATAAATACATAGCATGTGGTACTCTGCTTGGTATTTATATCCCCTGCTAAATCTAAGTCAACATAGCCTTTTAAATCAATATTAGAGCCCCCAAAACATAAACATTTATTGGATGTACCTCCCAAGTACCTAAGAATCCATTTTACTACATTCCAATGCTCAACATCGGGATGAATCATATACCTGTTAACAAATCCTATGGCATGTCCAATATCTAGTCTTGTGCATACCATGGCATACATTAAACTACCTACAGTTGAAGCATATGGTACCTTGGACATTTTTTCTTCCTCCTCTTTTGTCTTTGGACACATATCCTTAGTCAACTTAACATGACTGGGCAAAGGTGTGCTAACATCATTTGCATTTTCCATATGAAATATTTGCAACACTATTTCAACATAATTAGCCTAAGATAAAAACAATTTTCTATTTTTCCTATCTCTTGTAATCTTCATACCAAGGATTTTCTTTGTTGCCCCCAAATCCTTCATAGTAAATGAATTTACTAAATTTTGTTTTAACTCCCTTATGTGATCCATGTTAGACCTCACTACAAGTATATCATCAACATATAAACATAATATAATGTAGTTATCATCATCTAACCTCTTAAAATAAACACAATGGTCTAAATTACATCAACTGTAGCCTTCTTAGTCATAAAACTATCAAATTTAATATACCATTGCCAAGGTGCTTGCTTCAAGCCATATAGACTTTTCCTCAATCTTCACACAAGTTTCTCCTTACCTTTGACCTCAAATTCTTGTAGTTGTTCCATATATATTTCCTCTTCCAAATCACCATGGAGAAAGGTTGTTTTAACATCAAGTTGTTCTAAATACAAATTTTCAACAGCCAGAACACTTAAAACAGTATGAATAGAAGTCATTTAAACAATAGGATAAAATATTTCATCAAAATCAATACCCTTTTTCTGTGCAAATCCCTTTACAACTAATCTGGCTTTAAATTTTTTCTTACCTCCATCCTCCTCTTTCAACCTATAAACCCATTTTTTTGGTAAAGCCTTTTTACCTACAGGCAACTTGCATAATTCACAAGTCTAATTTTTTAGCAAGGATTCCATTTCTTCATTCATTCCATGCTCCCACTAAACGTTGGTATCCACCTACATAGCTTCAACATAACATTCAGGTTCACCAACATCAATTAATAAAATAGAATACAAAGAGGGAGAAAATATTTTTGGAGGTCTACTTATCCTTGAATATTGTCTAACATTCACTGGAGTTTGTGATATTTGTTGTAATTGTTTATGTGGAGCATGAGGAACCACTAGAACACCATTTTTTGGTGTATCATCTAGCACTACATAATCATTTTCTTTCTTCTCATGCTGCTACAACTGATCTTTGTACAACACTTTCTCATTGAATATGACATCCCTACTTCTCACTTTTTTTTTATTTTTAAAATCCCAAAGCCTATAACAAAATTTATCAATGCCATATCTGACAAATATACATTTCTTTTATTTTGCATCAAGCTTGGTTCTATTTTTAGAATCTACATGTGCAAATGCTTCACAACTGAAGGTCTTGAGAAAAGAATAACTCACCTTCTTACTTGTCCATGCTTCCTCTGGAATACCACAACCCAAAGGATTAGAGGGACCTCTATTGATTAAATAAATAGTAGTGTTTACAGCCTCTGCCCACATGTTTAAAGGCAACCCAGCATGCAATCTCATAGGTCGTGCATGCTCCATTATTGTTTTGTTCATGCACTCAGCCACTCCATTTTCTTGTGGAGTCCTTAGAGCTATTTTCTACCTAAAAATACCATTTGAGGAACAATAATCTTCAAAATATTTGCTACAATACTCACCACCATTATCAGATCTAAGACATTTTAACTTTTTACCTGTCTCATTCTCAACCAAGCTTCTCCATTTCTTAAACATTTCAAATACATCATATTTCTACCTAAGGCAATAAATTCATGCCTTCCTTGTTGCATCATCAATAAAAGTGTCATAGTACCAAGAGCCACCGAGAGAAGATACTTGAGCTGGTTCCCATACATCCATATGCACAAGCTCCAATTTCTCATCTTTCTTTTGCTTCCCATCCTTGAGAAAACTAACTCTCTTTTGTTTTCCATACACACAATGTTGGGGTGTACAGTATAGCATGATCATTCGCCACATACCAACAATCTCCCACTTGGAGAATGATCAAGCTCCACACCAACACATATTCCTATTGCTTTTGCTTGGCGTTCATTTCCACTTTACCACATGGTGTGGCAAAGAATGGATCATTCAATAGGCCTTGAGCTTGAAGGAGATGGATCAATATCATTTAAACATAGTAGTCTCCTATTTACTGAGCTATGTCACCATTCACTTCATTTTTATCAAAGCCTTGTATCAAAATTTACTCAAATTTCTTGATTTTGGAGGAGTTAACTCAAAAATTTATCTCGTACCCCTACAAAGGAACTCAAGATCATGTGTGGGAGGGTGGTTAACTTTAGATGTTTCTTGCATCCCCACTAAGGCTAAGATAAGGGGCTTGTGATGTTGTAGGGAAGTGCAGATGTGTGGTGATGAAAAGGCATTTCCTGCATTCCCATAGGCAAACCCTAAATGTAATGTGAAAAGGTGGTGAAAGTCTAATGTCAAAAATTTTAATAAAAAAAACCAAAAATATAATAGGTGTGTGGGAAATAAAGCATGGATGGTTTTTATTTAATATGAGGCATGAAATATTGCACTCAAGGGAGAGGGAAAAATAAAAAATATAAAGTGAAATACTTTGCACATAAAGGTATAGTGAATATTTTCATGGGAAAGGAGATTATTAAAACAAAGTAATAATTGTGTGGGGTGAAAAGTGTCAAATGAAATTTTTGGGATCATGACATTATATGGAAAATTGTGGAGCAGGTAATTATTTTTATCCAAACAATGTATTTTGGGTGAAAATACAAGGTGAAGCTACCAACAAAAGGAAGATAATAATTATTTTTCATGGAGGAAAATACGATGAAGATTAAAATCAAAGTATTTTAAATTTTTTAAGACAATTAATTAAATGAAGAGTCGGACAGATATGTGAAGGGTCATAACCCTTGAAAATACACAAAGTATATATGAAGGATACAAAAAAAAAAAGAATAATCAGTAGAAATTAGGATTACATATAATAGATTAGTAGAACATGAAGACTTTTGATAAATATTGTATTATCTTTTGAAGCAATTTATATTGGACGAGAATATTTAATTTGGTGGCCCAATTTCTAGTGTTCAACTATTTTGTCAATATTAATTCCTACATGTCATTTGGTTGTCTTTGGAGTGGTATGTCTAAGTTATTCAAATTAAGTATACCATATATATTTAACATGTCAATACAAATTTGTTGTACTTGTGTGATTTCCTTGATTGGTTTTTATGGGAAGAGAATTAAATTCCTTTTGAGAGATCATCTTTAATAGGTTCCTGCCCAGGATTAATGTCCTTTTGAACTAATTGTCTTAATTGATTTCCTTCACATCATAATTAAAATCCTTTCAAAAATTCACAATAAAAACCTAAAGTGTAGGGGGATCTCAAACATATCATAGCCTCGTTTGTTAGCCAAAAATGTTCCAAAGAGCTTGGCATCCTCTTAAGGTTTATAACCTACATTGTTTAGACCTAACAGATTGGAAACTCTTTTGTGGATCAACCTAGCCAATTATGAATCTAGGCCTTTGTTGCTATAAAGTCATAAAAATTTAGATTTTCTTTCACCTAACTTCATAAGGGATTCCGCTAGGGATAAAATCAAGAATAATCTCATTAATACCATTTTTCTCAATTTTGAAAAGGTGAGTGGTGACTCTATTAAAAAATTAATGAAAAATACAAAGACATATTGTAACAACACCATTTTTTGGTCAAAATAAATATGTCAGAACAAGAGAGGAGGCTTGAGTTGCTTCAAGAGTTTCTACAAGTGGAAACCCAGCTTTCTTCACTTAGATCACAACATATACCAATCTCTAATCAAGTTGAGTATGTGGATACAAGTAGACCTTGGATCCCACAAGTGCCTCATAGAAAAGAAAGTGTTTGGCATGTAAAACAAGACATTTTTACACAAGCCTCAAATCATACAAATGATTATCCTATCCCTCCTGGTCAAAGATTAGTGAGCTACCAAGATCATGAATATAACTAGTATGTTGGTCATTATCAATACCAAACTCCATGTCAAAAGGTGAGAAAATATGTTATCCCTCCTGGAAGGGTCAATCAAAGTCTACAAGAAGAAGTAGAATTGCAGCAAGTATCCAACTAAGGGTATTGGATCTTCAAGTGCACAAACCACTTGATTTCATAAACATTCAAGGTTACCCAAATCTTCCTATTTTGAATGTTAAAAATAATTTTCCAAAATTTAGTGGATGTAAATCAAAATTAGTAGATATGCACCTACAACAATTCATTAATTTGGTGGTGAATTGGAAAATTAGTGGAAAGGATGTTATCATGAAACTTTTTTTTAAAACATTAGAAAAAGATGTTGAAGATTGGTTTTACAGCCTTCATATGCTTTGCATAACCTCATGGAATGAACTTGCAATTAAATTCATGTACCAGTTTAAAGAGAAAAATGATGAGTATTTTCAAAGGGAAGTCAAAGTAAATTTAGGGAATTTAGATTTTCTTTGTTCAAAAGAACATTGGAATCTAGATTTTCTTTGTTCAAAAGAATGTGGGATATCTATATGCAAATACCTATTAATGTTGTTAGTGTATGTTTTTATTTTCCTTATGTTACGGGGTATTTCTTTTTCCTACACATTATTATTTAAGCTTGCTTAGGTTATTAGGAGTGGTTAATATGATGACATGTGGTGAAATACATCAGCTACATGTGTCACTCTCTCTCTCCACACATGGGTAGTTGAGTTACACATCCTCTTTTGGCTTGTTGTGCAACCTCTCAACCACTATTTTGTTTTTACCTAGGTAGTTTATGGGGTAGTTGGGTTTCTCACCCTCTTTTGCTTTATGTGCCACCTCTCTCTTATCTTCACTTGAGGAGGTTATGCCACATGTTTTTTCATTTACCAAGAAGGTGATAACCTCCCACATTTTATGGGTAGTAGGAGTTAATGCACCTCTTGGACGTATTTTCCCTAATTTTTCTATGTATTGAGCACTCTCCTCTCACCTTCACTAGTTTGACTAGTTCAATAATCGCTCAGTGGGAGTATTGAGAGTATTTTGTAATTTATCTTGACTTGTCTCTAGTTTTCTGTCATTTTATATTTCTCTTCATTCTACTATTTTGATCTTCGATCATCTATTCAATTAAGGTGCATGCAATCTATTGGCTGACTTCAGATCCTAGCTTGATTCTCGCTTCTCACAAAATCTAACATGGTATCAGAGTCATGTTGTCTAGTATAGCTCATTATTTTTTTTGATCTTTTGAGAGATTTGAGACTAATAGAAAGCTAATACTTTTCCTTAAAAACCAAGTATGCTCTTCTCCTACATCCTCATATGACCTGGAGAATCATAACAGTTTAAAGGAAAAATAAACATATATTTAATATGGTTTACATATATCTATTCCTATAAGATCTGGGTGATTTGTAGCTTTTTGGTAATATTGGAGGCTTTTTCAACGTTTCCAAAGAGTCTAGAAGGTTTAAGAAAGTCAAAATTGACTTTTATTTCACCAAAATTAGAGATTGGAGGATACAGTAAAAAAATCAAAGTTAAAAACTCAATTTTTTTACTAGAGCCGTTTTCATTTTGGCTTTAGATTTTAGGTTTCCACTCATTTTCAAAAAAAAAAATCTAGGTTTTATTCCCAACATCAAAAAACCATATAGGTAGTTGTTATATTTTGTGAAAATTTGGTAAATTTTGCAAAATTCAAATCAGAAAAAGACATGTCATTTTTCACAGGCAGATTTTGCAACATTTTTCAAAATTGCATAACTTTTGCCTCAGGTGTCAAATTTTTGCAAACGAGTACTTGTTGGAAAGCTAGAAATGATCACTTTCTATCCACAAAGGTTTGAGTCAAAATATATGCCTTTTCAATCAGATATTGTAGGTTGAATCTGCTTCATTTTTTAATCTTCAATAAGTCATATCTTTCACTTTTGTAATCCATTTTGCAAAAACAAAAAAGTGTTAGAAAGATATTGAAGAGTAAAAAATAGCTACAAGGTTATTTTTTCAGTTTTTTATTTGAGAATTAATTTGTATCAAATATTGTAATTTTGGCTATTAAGAGCCTTAAAAGCCTTGTGATCTGGAAAAGGCCTTGTAAAAGCATTAATCATAAAGTACCAACATTGTAATATATGGGGGGGTGATTTTTGATACTAGTGGAAAGGGGGGTGTCTCGTGTGTCTTCTTTCTTCACACTTTTCTTTCTTCTTTGCAATATTCTTTTCCACCCTCATGGATGTATCTATAGTTCTAGTTTTAACTCCATATAATTATTTTGAATGGAAATCTAAGATGGTAATATATCTAAAAAGACATGGATATCATTGTGTAACAATGGGACTTGAAACTAAACCACAAGATGATGCAAAAAAGATTAAATGGTTTAACAAATGTGATGAATTTTTTGGTACTTTGTGTATGTCATTCTTTCCTTTTTGAAAGGCACAAGACAACTGAGAGGGGGGTGAATTAGTTATCACCAAACACAATCAAAAATCAAACACTTATCAACTTTTCATCCACTTAATTATTTTATTAAGTATGAACATGAAATGCAAATAATAGAAACCAATATCAATGCAAGAAACACCAGACTTATGTGGAAAACCCAATAAGGGAAAAACAACGGTGAGGATTAATTCACAATATAAAGTATTCCAAAACTGATTACAAAGAGGCTCACCGCCAAAGGGCCCACTCCCTATAGATAGGACTTATTATCCAACAAGGAGGTGCACTGCCTACAAATACAAAAGATAACAAAAAAATCCACCACAAGTTACACACATCCATAGCCTTGATCAGAAGATTGTAGACACCATTAGCTCACTAATTTTAGGAGTGTAACACATTAAAGTACTACTACCTCAATTCACTTTCACACACTCTTGCTTCTCAAACTTGTGGCTCATCTGATACATCAATCCATAACATATCAACTCATATTTATACTATCTTCAACCTTAGAAACTTTCCCCAAAGTCAGCTACACACGCTTCATTTTATAAATTCAAATTAGGTAAGCAACTCAATGTTTTAAGAGTGGAAGAGAATGAAAGTAGACAAAACCAACTCTTAACCAAAACCCAAAACATCTTAGATCAATCATAGGCTTCCTTTAATTGAAACTTATCCTTTGCATGAAGTGTAGACACCAAGTCAGCCAAACCTAATGAAAACACCAATCAACTTTGAAGTGAATGCTTCTGCAACGAGAAGATAACATGCACACCACATAACATGCTTTGAACTATACATGAGAATACATCTCAGATACCTTCAAATTCATCTGTAGCAAACACAACAACCTTCATACATAGAACACCTTGTATTCCTCAGAACAAGCTATCCAATGAATATAATTTTAATATGTTTTGGTTTTGTTATGTATTTTTTTTAAGTTTTATTAAACATAGGCTTTTCATCGAAAATGAATTTATTTGTTCTTCACATGTGGAAAAATAGAAGATTATCAAAAAAAAAAAATTGAAAAATATGAGTGTATCAGATATTGAAGTCCTTGATCCAACAAAAAAAATTAAATTAAATTTTGACATATACAAAAAAAGTTATGCATTATACGGTTGCACTGTGTCTGAATTGTAATTCATTTGACTTTGAAACTTGATTAAGGAAAAAATATTCAATAAAAAACTATCTAACCAAGTGGAAGCACTAGATATTAGAGTTACAAATCTAAATTTGAAAGAATTATAATTTTATCCTTCATGGAAAAAAAGTTATGCATTATACGGTGTGTGTCACTTTTTAAAAATGTTGTTTTCTGAAGAAAATAAACAATTTTTGTGGGAGATGGAAAAAGAAGTGCAATTTGATTCCAAAAATTTTGAAAAAAATATTTTTAGAATCTACAAACAAAATTTGATGAGACTCTTGTTTGCACCATCTTCAAATTCCTCACGGTTTATCCGATATAGTTGCCCGAATGATCTGTATAGGATCTAGACTAGATTGCAGTATTTAAATGCTTAACTTTTACAATGCTTTTACAATGATTATTTCAAGTTAATTAAATCAAAATTAACTTAAGGAAATAACAAAATGAAAGAATTATCAAACTGAAAGAAGGTGAGAGAGAGAAGAAGAGAAGTGCAAACAGTTGATAACGGAGTTCGTCACAAAACGTGACTACGTCTCCGGGTCCACTCCAATAGAGAGATCGATCTGATTAACTCCAAAATTGATTACAATAGCACCATAACCATTCTCCAAGCACTTTGGCAGCGTAACGACACTCTAACATGCAAGAATGATTTGAAGAACTCTCCAACAAGACCTCTCTTTCGCCGCCTCAGCATTAGGACTTCATCACCTGAAAAAAACTTGGATCCCAACTCTCACCTCACACCCCTTTTTATACAAAGAATTTGCTCAAATTGGCCTTTAACCAATTGATTTGAAAATATTCCCCTTATCTCTCCAAAATACATAAAAATCTTTACAATCTCCCTTTTACACATAAAAATCTTCAAAATATCCCCCTTTTTACATAATAAATCTTTAAGAATATTTTAGAGCCCTTCAATCTTTCTTCTTTTCGAGCTTTATGGTTTTTTGGAGGTTACATTTTAATCTTTAAAAAGATTATTGTTCGTTTAAATTTCAAATTTGGGGAGTTTGTTTAAAATTTAAGGTATTCGGTTTTTTTTCCACTTACCAAAACCAACCGATGTCGTGCATATCACAAATATATTCGCTGGCTCAATGGCCAACTTACTTTTTGGTCACCCGCGCATCATGGGTTCAAACCCGACGGTTGGCATTTGTTACAAATTCCAACTGTTTTCTTTAACAAAATAAACCGGCTACCATTTATAACATGCACACTATGTTTGGACTAACGGTTGAGCGCGGATTTCGCTTGGGAGAGGTGGCAAGTTCGAAACCCACCATACAAACTTTTAAACAAACAAACATTTTTTTCAACCACGCCGACGATGGAGGAGAAATAGAAAGCCACGTGTCGCACCAGGAGGGTGCCACGTGGCGGCTTCTAATTGGCTGACAATGCTGACTACCCGCTGACTAAGCAGCCCATGTGTCTGCCACTGAGCACAGATGTGGAACTGACGTGGCACGCTGACTCAGATTGTACCTTCTGCCAACTCATCACGCCACGTGTCAAATTCTGATTCACCCAAACTGCTGACTGGACTGCCACGTCTATGCTGACGAATACGGAGATGCCACGTCACCCATACGGATGGACACGTGGAAGATTTTGATTGGTTCCGTACGGTGACTATACCACCACGTATCATGCCCAAATTTTCCTATTGTATTCTGTACAGTATGGACTGATTGCTGACGTCAGCATCCATACGGTCCACCTTAACAAGTCAACTGCAAACTTTGACTGCTGATAAGTTGAGCATACGATGTCAGATTTCGACGAAACGAACACCGTCAAAATCATTTCGACGAGCTCTTTGACTTGACGGTGCTTCCATTGATTTCTGAGAAAATAATTTTTTTCGCTTCCTGGACGCCCCTGATTCCAGTTTGACCCAAGGTTTGACTGGCCATAACTTGCACAAACGGACTCCTTTCCGCTCTGTTCGAGTTGCGTTGGAACCAGGACACCGAGCTCTTTCTGATGGTGTAGATTTTAGAGAAAAATGAGACACTTCAATTTTCACTGAAAAATGTCCATCGGATCACCGAATGTGAAGATTTAGTTAAAAATAATAATTTCAGTGTCCAGTTTGGCCAAAAATTGTAAACCACTATTATGGGATCACCATAGCACTTCAAATTTGTACAAGCATATAAGATCAACATAGAAGAAATGTGGAGCACATTCTAAACATACACACAACTCTATCTTCACTATTTCTCAAAATCATTTGGTAAAACATCATATCAGCACATCTTCAATACCATAAAGATAGCTCCATGTACTCACAACATCTCTACAATATCTCAACTATACATTCACAACCTACAATCACTTGATTCCTTTCTTTGCAACATCTTGTATTATGTTGACATCAATGACAACACCATGAAACTCACTCATACTTGCAACAATCTCCCCCTTTGTCATTGATGGCAACACATGATTTGAAAAACCATCAAAGACAACATCCATTCCATTCTTGTACTCTCCTTTATTTTTTATATTAGACAACCTACACAACATTCCTACACTCTCAATACTCTCTCTCCCTTTTTCTTTCATTGTTTTTCACATGACTCTCTTTCTTTCACTATTTTTCACATGACTCTCTCTCCCCCTTTGACATTAATGGAAAATACCAAAAGATCTGATCACCCCCCCTTAGGAGTGCACCCACACATCTCATATTGAAACAATGATACTTCATACTCCCCCTACGGAGTAGACCTAATCATCAGTCCAAATAAATGAATAATTTGTAGATCCACTAGACTGATGCACCTCCATGTGCACCTAGTTTGAAGGAGGGCCAATGACCCCCAACTTCTCCCTGAGATACTTAAAATTATCCTTCGAAAGATCCTTAGTAAATATATCTGCAATCAAATCCTTTGTAGGAACATACTCCAATCTGACTTCATTCTCCAATACCTTCTCCCTCAAGAAATGATATCTGATAGATATATGCTTTGTCCTTGAATGCATTACCAGATTCTTTGAAATGTTTATAGCACTTGTATTATCATAGAATATATTGATAGGCTCATCACACATCACACCTATGTCCTTCAATGTTTGCTTCATCCACAAAAATTGTGTGCAGCAAGATGTTGTAGCAATGTACTCAACTTCTATAGTGGATAAAGACATTAAATCTTGTTTCTTGCTTAGTAATCTTTTGATCATCCACACAACCAGCCCAATTTACATTAGTGTAACCACTCAAAGTGAAATTAGTATCCTTAGGATACCACAAACCATAATGCAGGGTGCCTTTTAGATATATCAATATCCTCTTCACAGTTGTAACATGTGCTTCTTTAGGTTTTGCTTGAAATATGGTAACCAAACATACTACATCTATGATATCTGGTCTAGTGGCAGTAAAATAGAATAGTCCACCAATCATAGATCTATACATGCTCTAATCAACTTTAGGAGATTCTTCATCTTTACTCAACTTGCATCCAGTCACCATAGGGGTACAAACCGGTTTGGAGTCATCCATTCCAAACTTCTTCAACAACTCTTTAACATACTTTGATTGTGAAATGAATATGCCTTTATCAGTTTGATTCACTTGAAGTCCAAGGAAGAAATCCAACTCACCAATCATAGACATTTCAAACTCTTTTTGCATCTCCTCTACAAACCTCTTTCACATACCTTCATTTCCTCCAAAAATGATATTATCAACATACACAACCACTTTCAATATTTTTTTTCCTTCCTCCTTGAAATAGAGATTACTGTATGTGGAGCCTTTGTTGAATCTTTTCTATGTCAAATACATGTCCAACCTAGCATACCATGCTTTGGGAGCCTGTTTGAGTCCATAAAATTCCTTTTTCAACTTACAGACCATATCCAATTTATCTAATAACTAAAAGCTCTTTGATTGTTCCATGTACACTTCTTCCAATTCTCCATTCAGGAATGTAGATTTAACATCCATCTGATACACCTTGAAATATTTATTAGCAAAAAATTCCAAGAACATCCAAATAGCCTCCATTCTTGATACTAGGGAAAATTTCTACTCAAAGTCTATTCCTTCAACTTGTGAATATCCTTTGCATACAAGTCTTACTTTATTTATCACAACTTCACCATTCCCATTCAACTTATTCCTAAACACCCATTTTGTACCAATTACATTCTTATTTGTAGGTCTAGGAACCAATTACCATGTCTGATTCTTCTCTATTTTCTAAAATTCCTCTTTCATTTCTCTAATCCAACTCTTAGTTTTCCATGCTTCAGACACAAACTTAGGTTCTATCTTTGAAAGTAAACATAGATTTACCCCAGTTGCTTCCACTTTGCTTCTTGTCTTTACACCTGCACTCTTGTCTCCAATTATCTATTCTTTAGGATGATTCTTTTGTACATACTTAGGAGTCTTAGGAGAAAGTTTCAAAGCTTCTTATTCTTCTTCAATCTATTCTTCTTCTTCCTTATTCTCTTTAGGTATTGGTCTATAGATAGGCTCATCTAGTTCAACTTCACTTATCTCAACTGGTCTATGCATATCTTCATCAACCTTCACATTTGTACTCTCAACAATCTTCCTTACTCTTTTATTGAAGCATCTATGAGCTTTGCTACTAGTTGAATAACCAATAAAAATACCTTCATCGCAGCTAGCATCAAACTTTCCAAGGTTCTCATCATCCCTTTTAATGTAACACTTGCTTCCAAAAAGTACATGACAGTAGGAATCTTGTTTGTCCACAACTCATAAGGAGTCTTTGTGTTGTTAACTTTGATATGAACTCTATTAAGAATATAAATAGTTATGTGGATTGCCTCTCTCCAATATACATTAGGTGCATTTGCTTCTTTCATCATAGTTCTTGCAGCCTCTTGAACAATTTGGCTTTTTCTCTCAACAACTCCATTCTGTTGAGGGGTTTTAGGAGCAGAAAAATATCTCTTTATACTATGCTCTTCAAAAAATGTATTAAACTCACTAGAAGTGAATTTTTCACCTCTATTAGACCTTAGACATTTGATTCCCAGGTTCACTTCATTCTCTACCCTTGCCTTGAACACTTTAAATCTATCCAGAGCTTGAGCTCTCCCTAAGAAAAGTAACCCATGTCATTCTAGAATAATCATCGATCAAAAGCATGAAATACATGTCACCATTTAGACTTCCTATTCTTGTAGGACCACAGAGGTCTGTATGAACCAAATCTAGTATTTTGGTAGTTGATTTCTCTTTTCCTTTAAAATTGCATCTTGTTTTCTTTCCCAACTAACAACTCCTACAAATAGTATTGGTAGGCTTTGTGATTTTAGGAAAATTTTCAGACAACCTCTCTTGACCTAATCCTAATTAAATTATCAAATTTTACATGTCCCATCCTCTAGTTCCATAACCAATTTTCATTAGCTTGAGATACAAGGCATTGACCATCAACACCCTTAAGTTGATAAATGTTTCCATATGTTCTTCTTTATACAACAACCACAGTTTTGGACCCTTTTCTAATCTCACAAGTATTATCTTGAAACACAAGCTTAAATCCTTTGCTACACATTTTTTCAACACTCAAAATATTATGCCTTAATCCCTTAACATAATAGACATCATCAGTGCTATGTTTTCCATCAAAACTAATGTTCTTTTTTCAACAATATTTGCTCCAAAACCATCTCCAAACATGACTAATCCACCATCATCCTTTTCAAGTTTAGTGAACTTACTTTTATCTCTGGTCATGTGATTTGAGTAGACACTAAAAATCACCCAATAGTGTTCATCTTGTCTAGCATGAAATGCAATAACTAGAGTACCTTCGATCTCTTCCTTCTTGTTCCTCAAACCATTTTTCCTTCCACATCTTCTAGAGTTAGTAGACATTGATTTATACTCTAAGGCTATAAACAAGCATTCATCATCATCACCCTCAAAATTAGATTCATCATCAAAAATCCCAACATCTTCTCTAACATAGTACAATTTCTTGAACTTTTTATCCTTTTTGTCTTTATTATCTCAATTCTTCTTATGTACAACTCTATTTGGACATCTTGAAGCATAGTGACCAATATTTCCACAATTGAGAAATTTTAAAGGTAACATACCTTTGTACTTACCGGTACCTTTCTTCAACTTCCTTGTAAAATTTTCTTCCAACTCATCTAAACTATCACCATTTTTATCATGTTTTGTCTTTGTAGCTTTAAATGTTGATTTTGTCTTCTCCTTTTCCTTTCCAAACTTTCTCATCTCAAATGCAATCAAGGTGCTAAATAGTCATTCTTTAGTAAACTTCATAGGATCATACACTTCCTCAATGGTTGAAACCTTATCACTACAACTCTCCAAAAGAGTCATCAAAATCTTCTCCATCACATCTTCATCAGTCAGAGTACCACCTTGATTTTTCACTTCATTCACTGCAATATCAACCCTTTGAAAATAGCTTGCAATATCTTCACCTTCTTCCATTTTCAAGTTCTCAGATATGTGCTTAGTTGTTAGCTTCTTTGACAATTTCACTCTATCATGTTCTTCACAGATATATTCCAACTTTTTCCAAACTTCATAAGTAGTACCCAAAGAAATAACTTTTGTTTTCTTAGTATTAGATAAAGCACTATAGATTGCATACCTTGATTTTTCATTTTCCTCATAGAAATAAATCTCATCTGCAAAAGAAGGACCACTTTTTAGTCCAACATACTTTATCTCAATAGCTTTCCAACTCTTGTAGCCAAGAGAGATTATGTAACCTCTCATCTGTACTTTCCAGACACTATAGTCAAATCCATCAAACATAGGGATTGCCAATTTGTGTGTCATCAGATCTACCTCAAGTGGTTAAGCTCTTATCCAAGGAACCAAAGTTCTAATACCAATTTTTGAAAGATGCAAGACAACTGAGAGGGGGGGTGAATTAGTTGTCACCAAACACAATCACAAATCTCAAACACTTGTTAACTTCTCATCCACTTAATTCTATTATTAAGTGTGAACATGAAATGCAAATAACAGAAATCAATATCAACATAAGAAACATTGGATTTATACATAGAAAACCCAATAAGGGAAAAACCACAATGAGGATTAACTCAAAATATAAAGTAATTCCAAAACCAATTACAAAGAGGCTCACTACCTACAATTAGGACTCACTATCCAGCAAGGAGGCTCACTGCCTACAGATACAAAAGATAATAGAAAAATCCACCACAACAAGTTACACACATCTATAGCCTTGATCAAAAGATTGCAAACACCATCAGCTCACTACTTTCAGGAGTCTAACACATTAAAGTATCATTGCCTCAATTCACTTTCACACATTCTTGCTTCTCAAACTTGTGGCGTGTTTGATACATCAATCCATAATATCTTGACTCATATTTATACCATCTTCAACCTTAGAAAATTTCTCCAAGGTTAGCTACACATGCTTCATTTTACAAATTCAAATTAGGTCAGCAACTCAACATTCCCACGGTGGAAGAGAATGAGAGTGGAACAAACCAACCCTTAACCAAGACCCAAAACAATGTCTTGGATCAATCACATGCTTCCTTTAATTGAAACTTATCCTTCACATGAAATGTAGACACCAGATCAGCCAAAACTAATGAAAAAACTAATGAACTTTGAAGTACATGCTTTTACAATGAGAAGATAACATTCTGACCACATAACACACTTCACTATACACGAGAATACATCTCAGATACCTTCAGATTCATCTACAACAAATGCAACAACCTTCATACATAAAACACCTTCCATCAATCCATCTGGACTATACAAACACACGCAGGGACACTAAAACTTTCCTTCCAGAGCACCAAACCATGAACACCTTTGCCAGAACACATACAACATCATTACAAGCCTTCTTCCAGATCCACAAGACTTGAAACAAACCAACAGAGGGCTACAAAGAAGAAACGTAATTTCTCCTAGTCTATAAACAAATAATTCTACTAGACGAGTTCACACACCGATGAACAAAACCTTCACTCTTCATCAAACCAAAAGCCACAATCTAGAAGATATCATCCAATGAAGACCATAAAAGAAAATTCAAATACACACAAGCATAGGATCAACATAGAAGAAATATGGAGCACATACCAGAGCACATTCTGAACATACACACAACTTTATTTTCACTATTTCTCAAAAGCACTTGGAAAAACATCATATTAGCACATATGCAACACCATAAATATATCTTCATGTACTCACAACATCTCTATAGTATCTCAACTATACATGCACAACTTGTAATCACTTGATTCCTTTCTTTGCAACATCTTGTACTATGTTGATATCAATGACAACACCACCAAACTCACTCATACTTAAAACACTCCTGGCCTTATTTTTCATATTGAATCTACCACTACACCAAATGAAGTGTGGACAAAACTAGAAAGCCTCTTTGGTAAGTAGGATGAGTTAAGGGGTCATTAGTTAGAGAATGAACTCATAGGGTTAAGTCCTAGAAATTTTGACATTATACAAGACTTCTTCACAAAAATGAAGGCCATTAGATTGTAGTTAGAACAGTGTGGAATCCATAAGGATGATAAGTAACTGATCTTGAGTATTCTTTCTAAGCTTTTTCCTAAAGTTATTTTGTATTCATTTCTACATTCTATACTATGAAATGTGCCCTAGGATCAACCTACAAAATGCCTTCTCTAGATAAATTTGTTGCAAAGCTCACTAGGGATTAGGAAAAATTGGTTCTAAAGGGTACAATTAATCCCTCTAAGTCACATGGCTTAGCTATCAATTAGGGAACAAAAGAAAAAAAAGGGTCTAACAAGCAAGATAAGAAACAAAAGAACCAAAATAGAAGAAGAAAGATCAGAAACATGTTGCTTCAAAAGCAAATAACTAGACCTCTTCATCAAAATTTGATCAACCTAAGAAGGAGAAGGTAAAGTTTTCTTACTATAAGAGGCCAAGCCATGATGACCACAAGTGTTTAAAGAAGGAAATCGATCACCTTTCTCATCGTCAATAAAAGAACAATATCAAGGTGCCTGATTTAGTTAAATAGAGTTAATTAGAAGGGTCTTCTAAGGACATAGAGAAAGTAAGGGGAAAGGAAAGGGAAAGGCCCTAGTTGTTGTTGTTTCACAACTAAATTCATGGATCATTGACTTAGGTACTTCGCACCACATGGCCTCATCAAAAGATAATTTTACCTATTTCAGCCATGTTCTATGCCTACCATATTAATGGGTGATGACACTCCTATTGAAGTGCATAGGAGAGGTTCTATTGATGTGGGTGAAGGGACATTTGAGGATGTTCTTTTTGTTCCATCTTTGTCAACTAATCTCCTATCTATTTATCAGATCACTCACACTAGTTTTGGCAAGCAAGTTCAATTCACTCTAGATACAGTTGTAATCAGTGAAATACATAATGGGTCTATAATTGTTGTGGGAAAATAAAATAACTAGTCTAGACTATATCAGTTTTCTCACTTTGTTCTTAACACTCTATTCTTGACACTTCTTCGACAATCTTACTCATATAGATGAGGTGAGTTCCTTGTGGCATCAACGGTTTGGCCACTTGAACTATTATTACTTGCAGTAACTTAGTCAATAAGATATGGTTATAGGATTTCCTTCCATTTGATATTTTGATAGTGTTTTCAAAGGATGCATTCTTGGTAAGTGTTTTCAATCAGGATTACACCCTAGCTAAGTTTGACTTAACTCTCCTGTTGAAACATGGAAACATTCTCAAGTTGTGGGTAACTTATCATGAGAACAAATCTTTAGAGAGGGTTGGTTCCCTTGGAAGATCACCTAGAACTAAATGAATTTCCAAGCAAAAGGATAGAAGGACAATTCTAAAAATTAAAATCGTAAAACCTAATGGGCGATGCACTAGAACTTTAAATCTATCCACTAACTCATCTCACAATCAGTTCTCAAAACACTAACTCTCACAACCTCATATGCAACATACAACAAAAAAAAATGATTTGTACGAAGGTTCGAAATCAAACACAATGTACAACCTATCATATAAAAATTTTCCACCCACACTTGCAATAATAAGACATAAAAAGGATTCAACATTCATAATCACAATGACAACATCAAATTATTATTTCAAAAAGAGATAGAAAATATGAGATAGGAATGCTTTGTTGCTTTTATTGAACTGAAAGGAGTATAATAATATCAAATTTGAGTACAAATCAAAGCTTAAAAATCTCTCTGCAAGTATTCAAGAGAGTAAGAAGCAAATTTGAACTGAGAAAAAACAAAGTTTTCTCCAATATATGCCTCCAAAGTGTCTCCAAGAGTGAGAAGGAAAAATCTAAGTGAACTGCTCCTCAAAATAGCAACTCTAGTGTGATTTTCAAGAAAAGGAAAAAAATCCTCCAAAATGGGGCATAAAACTAATCCAAACTGAGTGAAAAAGATGACAATATTCCCTCCAAAGCAGATTGACCCATAAAACACTCAAAATCAGCCCAAAACTGGCTGAAAAATAGAATTGGAAACTTCAATTTGCTTCCTTTTCCATCTCACACAAAAGGACTCCAACTAAAATAGGAAAGTAAACTAAAAGTCTCTATTAATACTTGCTTGCTTTAGTGCATTTAAAATGACAATTATTAAATCAATTTATAGGAACATTGCTTTTAATAATGTTTTACATCATTTGCAATTTTTATTTTCACAAAAAGAAGGAAAGACTTGAGTTTGACTTCACCTTACTTGGCTTTGAAATCTGATTTTTTCAATACTACAAGACAACTATTGGTTTTGATAAAAATCTGCCAAGTATACAATATTAGGCATTTTCATTTGATTTTCTATAAAAATTAGAAAATAATTGAGGCATATCAAAATGTTTTGAATTTGCAAAAAATTGCAAAAAGGACTCAAGATATAACCTAAGTTTGCAAAGGCATTGAAAGGGCTTGACATGAAAGTGAATGGAGCCAAGGTATTTAATTTTCTCAAAAATTAAAAAGAACCTAAGGCATGAAAGCCTAGACTTGACAAAGTATGAGAACACGCTAACTCCATCATGGCATTAGCTAAGGCATAATATTTTAAATCGATATAAAAAAAACTAAGGCTAAATTAGGGAAACTGGGGAAAACCCTAGAATAAAATCACTTGAGCCCTAATTTTTCTCATTCATTTTTGCATTTGTTTTTTTAGAAAACTAGGCTCTACCTGGCCACCACCATGAGACTAGGGTTTTCAGCTCAAAATCTTGAATTCCTTGTTGCTTTTGAGAGTTTTCCACAATAATTTTTTTTTGATTCCCATCTAAGGCCGAATTATGTAAATTTTTAATGATTCTTTCTTTCATTTCCACTTATCTTAATGTGTTTTTTGAAGACTTTCACTTGTGGATTCTTCTTTACTCGTGCATTTTTCCCTCTTTCTTTTCTCTATCGATGCCTTGCTTTGTCTTGAGGATGCCATCAAAGAGATTTTGAAGCTCATTACTACAAGTATTATAATGTATTTCTCCATAGAAAATGAGGTAAGCTCTTCTCCATTCGAGCTTTACATTTCTTCTTTCCTAGTGCACTTTGAGTATAAAACTTCATGGTTTCATTATTCTTAGATAAAGAAGTGAGAAAACTTTGCATTTCATGGTCATGGCCTCTTCAGCTTCTTGGTATTTGGTAATATTAACACAAGCTAAAAAATTCTTTGTTTTTTGTATTTATGCTTCTCCATTTACATTTTAGAAAAAATGGGGTCAAACCCCTAGCCATGGTGTGAAAGAAATTTAAAAATTTCTACTTAACCTCTTCATTGAAGGTCATGGCTTGTATCTCTATATTTGGGTATAGAAAACTCTGAAGGTTGCATTATCTCTATAAACATGTAATTTTTTTCCATTGTTTCATAAGAATTTCTTGAATCTCATGGATGTGGGTTCATAAGGGCATTTTGAGTTTTCTTATTCTTGAACAAGCTTGAGGGTTTCTCCATTTTTTTGTATGTGAATTCTTTATGTTTTCAAAATGAAGGGTTTGAAACCCCTAGTTATGGCTTCATTTTTCCTTGAAAACAAAGGGCAACCCCTTGGTTCGGCCTCACAACAAACATGGACTCATTTTTCTTGAAAACCCTTGATATTAAGCCCAAAATTTTGGTTCCTTTCCACTTGCAAGTTGCGGCCTCTATTATGCATTCTTTGTGAAAAAAAAAAAGAGAAATCTTCCCATTCTAGGTTCGCTTCTTGAAACCCTACCTTGAGACCATAGTTTGACACATTATACTACTCTTGGTACTGCTGCATATTTTCCTCTTTCTAAATGTGGTAAAAGGAGAAAATTTTGTTGATTCTTTTAAGGGAAATGAAAGCATTTTTTCTCTATTCTAGGTTTACTTTTTCACAAATCCATCACTTTTGAGAATATAAAATAATACAAACTCCCATTATGGCATCATTTTCTCTTACCATGGCTGTAAAATGTACACACAACCCACTTATTATTTGTTTGGATTTGGGGGACAAGATGCACCTATAGATGTTATGAGGCTTCACCACTGTAGGTTGTAGTTCACTATACATTCTAAACATTTGTATGAAATGATGCCTCTTATCTTTACTTTGACTCTTTAGATGTGAAATACATGATTGCAAACCCTTTTTTAGTAAAAATTGAAACATGTCAGGATGTTGCAGCAACAATCTGAATATGATGCCTTTATTTTACTTTAATAATGATGTTGTCCTTTTTGCAAAAGTCATTTTTCTCCTTCAACCCTTTTGGATATATAGATCCATGATGGCCTTCATGCATTACACAGATTCTAATGATGATTCTCTTGTCCTCTATGTTATGACTTTATCAATTCTTCCATTGTTGTTTGCTCATTCCCTTATCACCAAGGACTTGTTAATGCTCTTTTACTTCCTAGTGAACACTATTACCGATCATTGTTCACCATTCCACACTTATCTTGCATATTAGTAAAGTAGGTTTACTTTTCACTTTGTTGCCCCACTATGGATACATTATTTTTCAACCTTCCTTGATCTTTTGATTATGCCTTCAAAATGTGCACTTTGAATAACTTAAATAGTAATCAACATTGATATATAGCAGTAGTAAGATATGATATCAACACCATTCTATGAAACTAAACAAGGACAACATGAAATATTTATATGCAAACAAAAATCTTACTGAGGAAATGGTGCACTTATTCTAAGGTGCATATTACTTAGGCATCTCATGAGTCCATTGTTCATTTTTGATCTTCAATTCATTGCACTTTTGAATTGATTATCATGAATGAGCAACATGAATTTGTTACTCTTGCAGTCACTTTGTGAATTACTCCTTCAGCTAAAATACTTTGAATTGAACAATATGAATGTGCATTCCTATCTCATTCCCCTTTTGAAAATTAGGGGAAGCATGTTGGTCTCAACCCTTGTGGTAGCCTATTTTTGCACCACATGTTATGATGTCTTTAGAAATAAATTAGCAATATGATTTCACCTACACCTGAACAGTGAACAAACATGTTGGATAAAAAAAATGAAGAGCTCAATGCTCCTGTGATGTTTTATTTTTTAGGCTCTCTTGTATATGTGTCTTATACTTGCTCAACTAAGTTAAAACATCATAGGCATATTCTATATTTATATTGATAGGGCACATAGGAAGATTCATATCCGGAGCTCTAACCAACCCTCTTATCATTATGTAGGTTCACTTGAAGATCCGAAGCAAGGAGGAGAAGGAAACAATAAAGACCAACACCAAACTTCAGCAGGAAATGATGGATATGTTTTTTTCTTATATGCTCCCTTTATTGCTTTCATTTTCATATGTATAGTGTATTTTTCCAATGTTTCTTTAGTTCACCTACTCCCATGGATTTTTGTGGGACATTTGATTTTCTCTTTTCTTTCCAATGAATAAAAAAGAAACACTTGTGTAATCTTGTTTACATTTCATTGCAAAATGAATGACATTGTGAAATGAATAAAGAAATGTAGTCTCCTTTATTTTGTAAAGCATTGAATGACAAACTAAATTATTTCTTTTAGCATCCTTTTGTTGTAACACATTGCACAATAAAAACTGAACTCTTTCTTTTAAACTTTAATATGCAATGGTTAAGAATGGTAGAAATATGTTAGAGTACTCTTCACCTTTAAATATAAATAAACTACTTAAGCTCTACCAAATTGAGTTGTAAGTGAAAATTTGGAATCATTTCTGGTGATTTTTGCTAAATGCTTGCCTGCTAAGCATATAGACTAGTTGTCTTAAACATTCCATTGGGTATGAAGTCAAATTCTACCCTTCTCAAACTTGGAAAATTATTGAAACTCAGTTGCAAATACTCCAAACAGCACCAAAACAACAAACTGAAAGAAACTAACAAGGCTCTGGTGGATAGCAAACATGTGCAACAAAACTTAGGGGGAAAAGAACTATAAGAAATGTGCTTAGAGCACTTATTTGTAGAAAATTCTACCCTACCCTACACTAACTAGCAGTGGTAGTGCTCAAACATGACCATTCACTAGTTGCAGGAAATAACTTCCCTTTCTAATTAAGAGAGGTTTCTCTACAAGGTGATTTAGTACTGATAAGATATGACCCATAAGAACATATCCTATAGAATGTTGCAAAAAAATTTGAAGAACCAAAAAAACTCACTCACCATTTGAACATGATCATAGATACTATTGTTATGGAGTGAATGAGTGATTTGATTATGTTGTTCTAAGGCTGCAACCTCCTTATTGGATACAATAGTAACATTGTATCTTTATTTAGCTCTCTGTTAGCTAAATCTCTAATCGAGCATCCTCTTGAAAGGATGGAACTTGAACTTTTATTTCTGGTTTCTTGCTCATGTATTGTTGTCTCTTCAACCCTCACCCTTTCTTGCTTTATCTAAAACATGTTTTCAATCTCTTGATTTTTTTCTATTTGAGCTATATTACCATGCCTATCAGGATCTTGACATTCAATAACCTTTTTATCCTCACTTATTTGCAAACAAATCAGCACCTTTTCAATATCATTTTCATGGATTTTCTGATCACAACTTGATAAATTTGTTAGTTCACATACATTCCCTTCATCATCACTAATAAATAAAGGAAGCTCTTCAAATAAATTAGACAAATCTTGAGTTTGGACACCCCCTTTTTCTTCTTCAAGTTGTTGTTCCACACTTCCTCCTTCAAAATATGGTCGTTTGACATCTAAGTTTGAAACAAAAATATCAAGGTCATCCCAAAACATGTCTTCTTCATTCTCATTTTCATTTTTTTGTGAAGGGAGACTGTTTATTACCTTGTTACAACCCTCTTGAGACATCAAAACATTAAAATTTTGAACCTCTTCCTGTTGTTCTAGAGCTAGTATGGTATGATCTAAGATATGCTTTCTTCATCATCACAAAAAATAGTAATTCATCAAATAGATTAGTCAAAACTTGAGAACTATCAACCATTCCTTGATCTAGAATTTGTTGTCCCTTAACTACAACTTCCCCTATCTCTTGTAGCAATTTTGTCTTATCATTTTAGACCTCTTGAAAGAGCACTTTTGCATGTGTAACACCCATTTTCATCTCCACAAACACTTCTTCTTCTTGACCAACAATCTAATTTTATTAAGGAAACAAAACATCATTGGACTCATCTATGGATGGCGTGATAATGGTTGGGTCAAGGATCTAATTTTCCTAAGACTCTAGAGACTGCACAAACTTGGGAAAAGGCTACTCTTATGGTATTGTACGTTGAAACTACTCAGGAATAGGTTCATTCGGTATGAAACATAGTGTATTGAAAAAATGGGTTTGGAAAACTAACAGTCAGGCTAGCTCTTGCTCAATAATAGGTTGTTGTTGTAGACACCTAAATTTGGACACTTGCCATTTGTCCAAATTTATCCCTTTTCATCTAAATATCCCTTAATTCTTCTAAATCCCTAAGGTATCTAGTTAAATAATTAAATACCTTACTTTTTATTCCCCTTTTCATCAAATGAATTAAATAAATAAGACATTTATTTACTTCCTCACATGGAATATCCTCCATCACTTTTGCTTAATCCTAACCCACCTCCTAATCTCTGCATTAGGGATGTGCACATCTCTAATCCTTGATTAGGATGTGTCACATCCTCCAACTTTTTCAAGTTGGTTCCTAATCTTCATTAACCACTAACTACCTTCTAATCACTAATTAGCTGGTCTAATCAATACCTTGGTCAACTCTCTCATTCCCCAAGGAATTTTTAATTCATTTTTATCTTCCCCATGTGAATTTAAAATTCACTTTTATTCCTCCAAGGAATCTCCTCTTCCCCATGTGATCATTGAGAAGTCACATCATTCACATGGGTCAAAGTCCTACTTTTGGGGGACCTTGTCTTATCCAAGGTACTTCTCAGCTTCCTTTTTGGGAACTTTGTCTTATCCTTAAGATCTCCTAATCATGTGAATTTAAAATTCTCATTTTTTATTCCAACAACTTCACTCATTCCCATGGTCCTCTCACTTGTCATCATCATCCTTAGCCCAAGGTACTTGCAAGTATCTCCACATCATTTTTACTCTCTCCACCTCATTTTTCCTTGTGACACTTCATCCTCCACATGGAAAGATGTGAGGGCTTGTGAGTCCTCAACTTAGCACAACCCTTCATCTTTCCCATGTTGGAAAGATCTCAACCATCCATTTCTCTAGGGCTTCTTCTCATAAAATGAAAGATTTTATTTCATTCTAAAAATAACATAACATGAATTATTCATTCAACAACTTTGAATCTCTACAACTTCAATCACTTGCATTCATCCTCCATTGTTGAAGCTTCAAGCTCTCATTGCATCTATTGCATTCATTTACTCAACTACCCACTTGAATCATTGGAATCTCCATTCAACCCTCATCATTTTTCATACCATCATAGATATTTTTCCATCAAGGAGCACACGAAAATCAATAATCAAAGGGCCAACCAAGCATCAACTTGAACAAGGTAAAAATCTGCTTTCTTTATCTTTATTTTGTTTGAGTTTAACTTAGGCTAATCCTTGAGGTGTTAGTGTCTTTTCCTTTCTTTTTGCATTCTGTTTTGCATGATTTAGAATAGGGTAGGAACACTTGATCATAGTTGCAATTGGGAACACTCCATAGTTAAAAGTGATAGATCTACCCTTCTAATCTTCTCCCAGAGGAGTGAGATATCTTGATCAATGGGTTCGTCCTTGGATTCATCAGGTGGGGAAACTTGGGGAGCTTCTTGGATTTCTTGCAAGGGACAATGATGCTCAAGGGGATGCTCTGGAAATATATTAGGCTAAACCTGATTATTTTCCTCCACTTGCAAAGGATGAAGGCTTTGCAAACTTGGTATTTCAAGATTAAGAGGCTGGCTTGAGGAATTAAGGACTTTATCCTACCTTAAATTTGTAATCTCAACCTTAGGAGTACTAAGAGGCTCATTTGTCAAAAACTTGGAAATTTATACTTATGAACCTCCTCTTGAGTAGGTTGATACGAAACTGTAGTAGTTGCTTGGACTTCATGCCTTTGTGTCCGAGCAAACACAAGCTTCATTTTATCCTCTTTTGCAACTTTCTCTCTTTCAAGGTTCTCCTCAAATTGTATCCTTTGTGCCTCCAACTCTTGCTCATAGAGATAGGCCTAATAAGCCATCTCTTCTTGTTATTGATTATACTTGTGTTGCCTCTTGATCTCCTCTATCTGCTTCATGAAGTTTAGCAACATACCCTTTATGCTCACAATATCCTCTTTTTCACACTATTGGAGCTGGTTTTGAGCATATGAAGGCTACTATTAAGGTTGAGCATGCGTGGGTGCATAGTAACTATATCAAGCATGTTGTTTTTCTTGAAAATCCATGGGTTTTGGACTAAAACTAGCAGCATAATTAACCTGGTATGATTGATAATGAGGTTGATAAGTAGGAATTCCATGATATGATGGATGGTAAGACATATCCCCATGAAATATTGACATATTCACTCATTGAAAAGTTGGAAGCAAACAAAAATCAGATTTTATAAAATAAACAAGTGCTTGATCATATTGAAACCAGTGACTTGAGCTTGGAGTCACCAAATGTGTGTAGATTTTTGCCTCCAAAGGAAGATCTTACTGATATACACACCTAATATCAATAATAAATTATCAAAATATTGGACTAAAAGATTCCAATCAGTCCCATCGAGTGTGCCAAAAATTGTTTTCAATTAGGATTGCACCCTAGCTAAGTTTGACTTAACTCTCCTATTGAAACATGGAAGCATTCTCAAGTTGTGGGTAGCTTATGATGAGAACGAATCTCTAGAGAGGGTTGGTTCCCCTAGCAGATCACCTAGAACTAAATGATTTTTTGAGAAAAAGGATAGAAGGATAACTCTAAAAGTGAAAAACCTAAAACCTAATGGGTGATGCACCAGAACTTTAAATCTATCCACTAACTCCACTCACAATCAATTCTCAAAACACTCACTCTCACAACCTCATATGCAACATACAACACAAAAGTGATTTGCATGAAGGTTCAAAATCAAACACAACATACAACCTATATCATATGAAATATTTGCACCCACACTTGCAATAATAAGACATTAAAAGGATTCAACATTCAAAATCACAATGACAACATCAAATTATTACTACAAAATGAGAAAGAAAATATGAGATAGGAATGCTCTAATGCTTTTATTGAATTGAAAGGAGTATGAGAATATCAAATCTGAGTACAAATCAAGGCTTACAAAGCTCTCTACAAGTAGTCAAGAGAGTAAGAAGCAAAATTGAATTGAGAAAAAACTAATTTTTACTCCAATATATGCCTCCAAAGTGTCTCCAAGAGTGAGAAGGAAAAATTTGAGTGAACTGCTCCTCAAAATAGCAAATCTAGTGTTATTTTCAAGAAAGGGGAAAAATCCTCCAAAATAGGGAATAAAACTAATCCAAACTAAGTGAAAAAGATGGAAAGATTCCCTCCAAAGCAGATCAACCCAAAAAAGACTCAAAATTGACCCAGAACTAGCTAAAAAAAAGAAGTGTAAACTTCAATTTACTTGCTTTTCCATCTCACACAAAAGGACTCCAACTGAATTAGGAAAGTAAACTGAAAGTCTCTATTCATACTTGCTTGCTTTACTACATTTAAAATAACAATTATTAAAGCAATTTATAAGAACATTTCTTTTAATAATGTTTTACATCATTTGTAGTTTTTATTTTAACAAAAAGAAGGAAAGACTTGAGTTCAACTTCACCTCACTTGGCTTTCATTTCTGATTTTTACAATACTACAAAACAACTATTGGTTTTGATAAAAATCTACCAAGTATACAATATTAGGCATTATCATTTGATTTTCTATAAAAATCAAAAAATAATTGAGGCATATCAAAATATTTTGATTTTGCAAAAAAATGCAAAAAGGACTCAAGGTATAACCTAAGTTTGTAAAGGCATTGAAAGGGCTTGACATGAAAGTGAATGGGGTCAAGGTATTTAATTTTCTCAAAAATTAAAAAGAACCTAAGGCATGAAAGCCTAGACTTGAAAAAGTATTAGAACACACTAACTCCATCGTGGCATTAGCTAAGGCATAATATTTTAAATCAATATAAAAAAAAAAACTAAAGCTGAATTAGGGCAACTAGGGAAAACCCTAAAACAAAATCACTCGAGCCCTAATTTTTCTCATTAATTTTTGCATTTATTTTTTGGAAAACTTGGCTCTGCCTAGCTGCCACCATGAGACTAGGGTTTTGAGCTTGAAATCTTGAATTCCTTGTTGCTTCTGAGAGTTTTTCCACAAGAAATTTATTTCAATTCCCTTATGAGGCCAAATTAGGTAAAGTTTTTATGATTCTTTCTTTCATTTCCACTTATCTTAATGTGTTTTTTGAAGACTTTCACTTGTGGTTTCGTCCTTACTCATGCATTTTTCTGTCTTGCTTTACTCTAGCAATGCCTTACTTTGTCTTGAGGCTGCCATCAAAGAGCTTCTAAAGCTCATTACTACAAGAATTGTAATATATTTCTCCACAAAAAATGAGGTAATCTCTTCTCCATTCGAGCTTTACATTTCTTCTTTATAGGTGCACTTTGAGTATAAAACCTCATGGTTTCATTATTCTTAGCAAAAGAAGTGAGAAAGCTTTGCATTTCATGGTTGCAGCCTCTTGAGCTTCTTGGTATTTGGTAATATTAACACAATCTTGAAGTTTTATTTGTTTTATGTATTTAGGCTTCTCCATTTACACTTTAGAAAAAATGGGATCAAACCCCTAGGCATGGTGTGAAAGAAATTACGAATTTCTGCTTAACCTCTCCATTGAAGGTCGCGACCTATATCTTTGTATCTGGGTATAGAAAACTCTGAAGGTTCTATTATCTTTGTAAAAATTTAAAGCTTTTCCATTGTTTCATAAGAATTTCCTAAACCTCATGGCTGCAGCTTCATAAGGGCATTCTAGATTTTCTTATTCTTGAACAAGCTTGAGGATTTCTCCATTTTTTTGTGACTTATTTATGTTTTCATAAAGAAGGGTTTGACACCCTTGGTTATGGCTTCATTTTTCCTTGAAAACAAAGGGTGAACCCTTGATTTGGCCTCACAACAAACATAGATTCATTTTTCTTGCAAACCCATTATATTAAGCCCAAAATCTGAGTTCCTTTCCACTTGTAGGCCACAGACTCTATTATGCATTTTTTGTGAAAAAAGAAGAGAAATCTTCCTGTTCTAGGTTTGTTTCTTGAAAACCCACCTTGAGACCATAGTTCAACGCATTATACTACTCTTTTTACTGCTCCATTTTTTCCTCTTTCTAAATTTGGTAAAAGGAGAAAATGTTGTTGGTTCTTCTAAGGGAAATGAAAGCATCTTTTGCTCTATTCTAGGTTTACATTTTCACAAATCCATCATTTTTATTTCAAGAATATGGAAGAATACAAACTCCCATTATGGCATCATTTTCTCTTACCATGGTTGTAAAATGTTCACACAACCCACTTATTATTTGTTAGCATTTGGGGGACACGATGCACTTATAGATGTTATGAGGCTTCACCACTATAGGTTATAGTTCATTATACATTCTGAAATTTTGCATGAAGTGATGCCTCTTATCTTTACTTTGACTCTTCATATGTGAAATACATGATTGCAAACCCTCCATTTATAAAAAATGAAACATTTCAAGATGTTGCAAAAGTGATCTTAATATGATGCCTTTATTTTACTTTAATAATTATGTTGTCCTTTTTGTAAAAGAATTTTTTCTCCTTCAAACCTTTTGCATATACAAATCCATGATGGCCTTCATGCATTACACATATGTTTTAATGATGATTCTTTTATCCTCTATGCTATGACTTTATCAATTCTTCCATTAATGTTTGGCCATTCCCTTATCACCAAGCACTTGTTAATGCTCTTTTACTTCCTAGTGAAAACTATTAAAGATCATTGTTCACCATTCCACACTTATCTTGCACAATAGTAAAGTAGGCTTACTTTTCTTTTTGTTGCCCCACTATGGATACATTATTTGTCAACCTTCCTTGATCTTTTGATTGTGCCTTCAAAATGTGCAATCTGAATAACTTAAACAACAATGAACAATGATATATAGTAGTAGTAAGATATGATAGCAGCACCACTCTATGAAACTAAACAAGGAAAACATGAAATATTTATATACAAACAAAAATCCTAATGAGGAAATGGTGCACTTATTTTGAGTTGCATATTAATTAGGCATCTTATGAGTCCATTGTTCATTTGTGCCCTTCACTTCATTGCACTTTTGAATTGATTGTCATGAATGACTAATGAATTTATTACTCTTGCAGTCATTTTGTGAATTATTCCTTCAGCTGAAATGCTTTGAATTGAGCAATATGAATGTGCATTCCTATATCATTCCCCTTTTGAAAATTAGGGCAGCATGTTGGGCTCAACCCTTGTGGGAGCCCATTTTTGCACCACATGCTATGATGTCTTCAAAAATGAATTAGAAACATGATTTCACCTATAACTGCACAGTGAAAAAACATGTTAGATAAAAAACAATGAAACTCAATGCTCCTGTGATGTTTTATTTTTCAGGTTCTCTTGCATATGTGTCTTATACTTGCTCAACTGAGTTAAAGCATCATAGGCATATACTATATTTATGTTGATAGGGAACATAGGAGGATTCATATTCTGGAGCTCTAACCAACCTTCTTATCATGATGTAGGTTCACTTGAAGATGAGGAGTGAGGAGGAGTAGGCAACAACGAAGGCCAACACCAAACTTCAATAGGCAATTATGGTTATTTTTTTCTTATATGCTCCCTTTATTACTTTCATCTTCAGATGTATAGTGTATTTCCAATGTTGCTTTAGTTTAGCTACTCCCACGGCTTGTGTGGGACATTTGATTTTCTCTTTTCTTTCCAATGAATAGAAAAACAACACTTGTGCAATCTTGTGTACATTTCATTGCAAAATGAATGAAACATTGTGAAATTAATGAAACATCCAAACTGAATGAAAGCAACATCTTATAATTCATGTAGTCTCATTTATGTTGCAAAGCATTGAATGAAAAACTAAATTCTTTCTTTTAGCATCCTTTTGTTGTAACACATTGCACAATAAAAACTAAAATCTTTCTTTTAAACTTTAATATGCAATGGTTAAGCATGGTAGAAATATGTTAGAGTACTCTTCACCTTTAAATGTAAATAAACTACTTCAACTCTGCCAAATTGAGTTGTAAGTGAAAATTTGGTAATAGTAAGCATCTTGAGGAGAATTATGATAAAGGAAAAGCATGGAGGGCTACACAGCTATTGGAGTTGGTACACAGTGACTTGACAAGACCATGTCCACAACCATCTTTTAGTAGAGCTAGACATGTCTTGACATATATTGATGACTTTCCAGATACACTTGGGTTTACTTTCTCAGACAAAAGTTTGAGGTCTTTGAGCATTTTCAGGATTTCAAAGCTTTTGCAGAGAAATAGTTTGTGAATTCCATCAAGATTATATGTATAGATAATGGGGGTGAATATGTTAATCATAAATTTGAAAAAAAAATTACTTTAGAAGGTATCAACATGTAGTACACAGTTCCATACAATCCTCAGCATAATGGTGTCATGGAATGAAAGAATATGTCCTTAAAAGGGATGGACAATTGTATGATTCACTTCAAATCTTTGGCACCTCAATACCAAGCAAAGGCCATCAACTATGTGTGTTACATCAAAAACAGAGTTCCTCACAAAGTTGTGAAGGGGGTAACTCCTTTTCAAGCTTGGACTAGTCAGAAACCCACAGTTAAGCACTTTAGAATGTTTAGCTCTCTAGCATGGGCCCACATTCCAGTAGAGAAACACAAGGCTATGGATCTGCAAAACAAGACTTGCATATTTAATCAGTATCTAGATGATGTCAAAGGCTATAGGATTCTCCATCCTACTACTCATGAGTTGTTCATTGAGAGGAGTGTTTGTTTTGAGGAGAACCCTTCTAGTTCTTCTCTTAACACTTCTCCATCCACTGTCAGATTGGATCCTATGCATCATGATAAAATTTCTTCAAAGGATCTTGTGAGTACCTTTAAAAATCTGCAAACACTATGCTCAAACAAGGGTTAGTATCAACAAATCCTTCAAGAATACCCCTATGAAATACATTGCAAATGTTCCAAAATGCCACAAAAGATAAAAGAAAACCAAATGCATAATGAAAACATTCAACAAACTACCTATTCCATAGTTGGATTGGTGTCACTTGTGCTAGTGACCCTTTCCCAATCCTTGATCAAAGCTCAAATTGTGCAAATGCAAATGGAGATGGTGGAGTGATGATGAACAAGATCAAATCTCAGATGAAGAGAGTAACCTTGCAATGAAATTGTGAAGATTGTGAAGGATTTGCTTGAGGATGATGCACCTATTTAAAGATTTTCAAAATGCCAAATGTTGAAGAGGGACCAATGTGGGATAAAAATCAAGCCAATGATAGAAGGACACTTGTCACCATGTGATTAGTTAATGTGTGTGCAAGATTTGGGAAGAGTGCCCAAGAGGGGGAATTTTGAATTCAAATTTGCAATAAATTTTGAGAGGGGGACAAGAAAGAAGAGCAATAAATGCCCTGTTTGACTTGTCATGGTTGAGAGAAAATGATGTTTTAATAAATCAATAAAATTGATTTATTGTGCAAGTGGCTAGGTCTAGATAATGCAAGTGGGATGGGATTAGCCTCAGATTAGGATTAGATTAATTTAATGATGATTATGCTGATTTAATGCTGATTAGCTGATTTGACTTTCAAGACTTTGATTTTTGATTTAGGATTTGATTTAAATAAAGTCTTGATTTATTTGATGAATGGAATATGATTATGCATGATGTAAATTTGACATGTCTATGATTTTATCCCTTTTAGCCAATGCAATTTGCTATGCTTGGTTCAAAGAATGTTCGTCAATCAAAATTAAAAAATTTTCTGATTTTTCGGATGCCCCAGCGGAAAGAAGTACACTGGTACATTGCCCCTCGAGAGATCGAGCGAAAAGATTCAATTTGAGGGTCGATCTCGCGATAAAGAGGTTCAAAATGGATGGTTATGGACGATGATGCAAAGATGATGATTTCAAGGTGCTTAGAATAACAAATCTATATTATCCTAAACAACTTAAATGATTATATGATATGAGATGGATGATGATATGCTATGATATGCAATGGATGATTTATGTAGATGCTTAGACTCAATGTGATCTATATGATGATGATATGCAATGCATGTGAAATGATCGATGTTTCCTATGATGTATGATATGAATGATATGTGGTATGCAGATGGTTTGTAGATGCAGGATGGATGTATGATGGATGCATGATGGATGTATGATGTTAGTGCGGAAATGAGATGATGACAAGACGATCCAACAAGTCCATGATTGGTCGAGACTTCATTAGAGATGGTGATGACAGATGATGATGATGATTTGCTTATCAAGGGTTGGGATTTTCAAAGGGTCACTTACTTTATGTTTGATAACACGCCTAAGCACGATGCATCAAGGTATAAAGGACCAGGATGGCGTTGTACTTAGTGTGATGGACTTTGACTCAACAAGCAGATAGGAGTATTCTTGTTCACACTTGACATACGAAAACCTTGCTAGGGCGTACCTAACAAAGCAAGTATTCGCCAAGTTATATTACAAGAGTGTCCAACAAGCACAGCAGACAAAAGATAATGATCGTTGCCCCATTCCTATCTCTCTAAATCCTTCGTTCGGATATCATCGAGAGGTCCTTGGAATGAGCGCAATATGATAAATCAAAAGAAAAGATCAAGTATACAAGCAAGCCAATGTTCTTCATACCTCTAGCCAAAGGAATGTGTTTCAAAAGATGGGAGCCAAAACTCATTGCCAAAAGATAATGTCCATTGTCGGAACGGATCCTAGGACATGTTAATGACACGTCGTTTTGTTTACCCAAAGTGGTTGATTTGATAAAAGTGCCCATTGTCGGAACGGATCCTAGGACATGCTTTGTATCAAATGATGATGAAATTGATTTATGATTTACATGCCATTGATAAGAAAAGAGTTGACCAACTTGCTTGCCGAAAGACCTATACTTGAGATTTTGACAGTTTAGGTTTTCACGTTTGGTTGCTAGACTTGTTTCTAACTGTTTCACCAAAGTTTAGAGGATGACGATTAGTTTATTATGGATGGTGTTATTACGGGTGCAAGCGAGATGAGGTGAATGGATTTTTTCAAATATTTGGATGTTTTTGATGTTTTGCAATGTTTGAGAACATTTTTTGAAGTAATTTTGAGTTTTACAAATGTTTGATTTTTCGATTTTCAATGTTTTTGGGATTTTCGGTTACAGCCAAAGAGACTAAACACAAGGAGCCTATCTAGGGGCCTCGGGGTGACATGAATGGTGGCCTCAATTATACGCAGGGGCCCGTAAGTTGACCCGACAACGTTTTACGATTCTGGAGATGAAGATATACATGATGAAATGTCGAGTTTATTATAGCCGAACTCCTATAGGAAGAACCTAAATGTCTGAGGGGATGATCAAGATCAACCTTACTAGATTCAAGCTTCGAGAGCGGCGTAGTTGAGCAAGGCAATTACATTTTTTGGATTTTGAAATGTTTTGAATGTTTTTGGATTTTTGGTTTTGATGTTTTGGTTTTGCGATTTTAGGACTTTAAGATCATACCACCAAGAATCCGATCGATGAGAATGTGCACCCCAGTACGTGATACAATGAACTACTAGATAAAAGGCATAAGGCGACCTTGAAATGGAGCGATAGTACTAGGAGGATCATGATCACAGTACGAGGACCAAGCTATATGAATGCGGATGTGGCGGATGATGATATTGGGTCAGAATACTCGGACAGTGGATGGTGGAAGCGAAATACGTGGAGATAATAGATGAGCCTTGCCAAAGTCACAGTGATGAATTGGAGAAATTCAAAGCTGTTTGCGAGTTTTTCACCAAGGTACTTGCCCAAAGTGCCACGGAAGTGGTTTTCACTAGAGGGCCGTTTTCTTTACCTAACTTTTTTTTTTGATTTTTTTGATTTTTGTTGTCGCAAGGCGCTGTTTGCAGTTTAGCGAGGTAACCATTTTTAAGGACTTTCTGATTTTTTTTTTTGGATTTTTTGGTTCTATACCTTGAAAGATTTAGGCATAACAAAACTTTTTGAGATGGGAGCTATTCATGGGCTCCTGCAGAGGTTCCCCTTCAGGTGTTGATAGCTGATATGCCCCTGATTTGTAGCTTGCTGTGACAATGAAAGGCCCTAACCAATTGGGTTCAAACTTTCCTTTGCTGCTGGGATTTAGGACATTCTTCTGATTTTCTTTTAAGACTAATTCTCCAACTTGGAAAGTTCTACTTCTGATTTTCTTGTTGTAGCGCCTTTTCAGTCTATTCTGATACACTTGCAGATGGTTTAAAGCATCCAAACGTCGCTCGTCCAACAGTTCCAGCTCATTCGGTCTTGAAACTCGATACTCTTCGTCTGTGATGAGATTTTGCAATGATACTCTGAGGGATGGTAACTCGATCTCAATGGGCAAGATGGCCTCTGATCCGTAGACCAAGGAAAATGGTGTAGTAGCACCGGTGATTAATGCGGATGCTTGGTTGGTAAGCCCAAAGGGCGAGGATTAAGCTGCAAATGCAGGTCGCGACTGCGTCATTGGCCTGCATTTTTTCTGGGATTTTGAGGATGGTTTTGTTGTAGCGGCGAAGCTTCGTGCCTTAGGATAGTATGGGAATTGGAAGCGATGTTGGATTTTGAGATTATCACATGGAGTCCCTACGGACTTCGATTTTGAATGGTGTCCATTATACGAGGGAATAATAGCACATGGAACACCACTTAGCGGCATATAAGATAGTTGGGGATGAACTTTGAGAATCTACTTTCACGGTATATATAGGTCATAGAGTGGCAGCTTCAACCACTTGGTAGAAATTACTTCGATTCTGATTATAATGGGCTGCGGCGTTGGATGAGAATTAAGGTGTGATTTTTTCAATGAGATCGAGTCCCCACTGGGAAAAGGGCCATGGTGTGATGATTGGATGAAGCTCTTGAGCTGGAGCATGGATGAGGTCCCCATGTTGCTGACACTGTAGACACTTCTTGACTTATTCATGTGCCTCTCTGTCCATGGTAGACCAGTAATATCCACTCCTCAACAATTTCTTAGGCGAGGGTCATGCCACTTTCGGGCTGAGAACCCACGAGATGCCGTTGCATTTTTCGTTCAGGCGCGGCAGAAGCCTCCCTCAGGGGTTAAAGACATCTTAAGTAAGGTTCTTCATGCTTCGATAAAGTTTCTCCTAAAATGACAAAGCGAGATGCTCTTGATAAAGATTCGTCTAAAGAAACTGACATAAAATCGAGGTGAAGAATACCTATAAGGTAATAATGAAATGTCTTGAACAGCAGTCATTTGGACCAACTGATTTATACTAGAATTGACTACAGTACCTTGAATCTTTGGTACGAGAAGCTGCTCTACCAAGAAGTCGTATTTCGGAACATTTTGAGGGATCTCTAAGAGTGATCCAATAGTTGCCATTGCGTCTGCTGCTCTGTTGTTGGTTCTTGGTACTTGCTCAAATGTGATGTCAACAAAATATTCCTTGAGATTTTCCACCAGCCTTTTGTCTGGAGTTAGCTTATCATCCTTTGTTTGGTACTCATTGTTCACTTGATTTATGATAAGTTGTGAATCTCCATATACCTTCAATGCCATAATGTTCCATTGTACTGCTATCCTGAGACCTATAGTTAAAGCCTCATATTCTGCAATGTTGTTGGTACAAGGGAATGCTAGTTTGTATGATCTTGGTATACAAATTGTATTAAGAATTGATGAAGAAGATACTGACTCGACCCATGTTGTGTGTAAGACCATGAAGTATAGTTTAGTGATGAAGTATGTCAATGTTGAAAATGGATTCATCTGGGAAATTAGAGCAAGTGATCTCGCATAGATAGGTGCGTCTGCCAGTTGGTCTGCAATGACCTGTCCCTTGATTGCCTTACGCTCCACATACTCAATGTCATATTCTGATAATATCATTACCCCCTTAGCCATTCTTCCTGTAAGCATTGCCTTTGAAAGAAGATACTTTAAGGGATCAATTTTAGCTATGAGTTTGATCTTGTGTGCCAACATGTAGTGTCTGAATTTTTGGGATGCAAACACCACTGCTAGGCAAGCTTTTTCAATGAATGTATAGTTTAACTCATAGCCCACCATTGTACGGCTGATGTAGTATATGGCTCTTTCTATTCCATTTTCATCATGTTGTGCTAGGAGAGCACCAAGGGCTGCTGCAGTTGCTGAGATATAAAGGATCAATGGTTTGGTCTGAATTGGAGGCCTTAGTACTGGAGGTGTTAACAGATATTCCTTGATTTTGTTGAAGGCTTGTTCACATTTGTCATCCCATTTGTACGTTACCCCCTTGTGGAGTAGGTGAGAGTAAGGGATTTGTTTGTCTGCTAATTGTGCTATGAACCTGCGAATTGACTGAAGCCTGCCTTGGCGACCTCTCAGTTGTTTCAATGTCCTAGGAGCTTCCATTTCAAGTATTGCTTTCACCTTTGCCGGATCAATCTCAATGCCTCTCATTGACACTATGTAACCCAACAACTTTCCTGATTGTACGCCAAAGACCCACTTCTTGGGATTCAAACGAACCTTGTATTCTTCTAGTCTGTCAAAGATAGCACTCAAGACGATATATGATCCTCCTTCTTTTTGGATTTTCCCAGGATGTCATCAACATAGTCCTCAACTGTTTTGTGGATCATGTCATGGAATATTAGTGTCATGGCCCTTTGGTATGTGGCCCCGGCATTCTTTAAGCCGAATGGCATTACGTTCCAGCAGTATGTGCCCCAAGGACAAGTGAAAGATGTTTTATGTTGGTCTTCCTCTGCAATTCTTATCTAATTATAGCCTGAAAATCCATCCATCAAGGAAAGCATCTCATGCCCCGCGGTCATGTCTACAATCATATCAATGTTAGGCAACGGAAAATCATCTTTTGGGCAAGCCTTGTTCAAGTCCCTAAAGTCCGTACAGATTCTTATGGCTCCGTCAGGCTTTGATACAGGTACCAAGTTCGATACCCATTCTGGATAATCAATTGGTCGAATGAATCCCACATCTAATAGCTTTTTGAGCTCCATTTTGACTAACAAAGCAATTTGAGGATGCATTTTGCGAAGCTTCTGTCTCACAGGTTTAGCTTTAGGATAGACTGCCAAGTGATGAACCACTACCTCTGGATCCAATCCTGGCATATCAGCATAGGTCCACACAAAATTTATCTTCCTTTCATTTAAGAAGGTAGCCAACTCCTCTTGTTCTTTGCATAATAATGACTCAGCGTAGAATGTAATATGAGGAGTTTCTTGTGTTCCCAGATTGATGGGGTTGCACTTTTCTGCTAGCATAGCTGACTTTTCTTGGTGTATAGCTGTAAGAGGAAGATTGAATCCCCCATCCTCAGGCGCCTCAGAGAGGTTTTCACCATTAGATGCGTCCTTTCTTTTTACTTTTTTAGAGTCGGAGAGTGCCACAAGGTGGTTTTCACTCAAGGACTTGGAGATTATTCTCAATTTTTTATTTTTGCGACTGAGGGATTCAATCGTTTCTCCATAGTATGCATGTGTATCCAGCTCTATGATAAAACCTGCCTTATGATCCCCACATGGAATGTCATCCCTAAGTCCCATGAATTCCGAGAGTGCCTTATCGTTTTCAAACATGTCAAGAATTGGTGGTCCTCGTTGGTCATAATCAATCAGTTGGGGATAGACTAATCGGATTTCATTGCTTTGGTTTTCAGACTCATAAGACAAGGTGCTAATCATAAGGACATTAGTATCCTCAAACAACAAAGGTAATCCTATTTCTGGTGACTCAGTTAAATTAGTAGGCATTCCTAAAGTCATGGAGGATTTTGGAGTAGCTACAGATTCCTGAGGAGGCGTTCGGTTCCGTCTATCCTGGGCACCTCGACCAAGTACAGTTACCTTAGGAGTAGGATGACCAATGCCAAGATTTTTTATTTTCTTCTCAGGTATAATGGGTATTACACGCCCGTTATTATCTTGGCCTAACCCTTGGTTCCGGTTATAGCCCATCAAGAGCATCAGCTTCATACCTTTGTTTCGTTCATCCATAGGCAATTCATCTGCCGGTATATCATCTCGATAAAGGAGATGAGATAGGTCCCCCTCTAATGTTTCCTGACCAAGATCTCCTGCACTTGTGAAGGTAGGGTTTCGTTCATAGGATCCTTGAGATGTTGAAGCTTCTTGTGATTGTGGACGTCCTCTTGATCTAGGAGATTGTGGTAGCTCTCCTACTACAAAAGCATTCTTAGGCATTGAATAGTTTCCACAACCATCATCTTGTATTATGACTTTGATATCAGAAAAGGCGGGGATGGCGGGGGTGGGGGGTGTCTCTGTCACAGAAGTGAGAGTGGCGGGATCCACGTAAGGTGTTGATGGGCCTTCATCGTTCTTGGGTACCTGCGGGATCTTGTAGTATTTTGCCTCTAGATTTTTGCAGTAGGCAAATGGCTCAGGATCTCCATGGATAGTAACCTCTTGACCTTCATGTGTGAATTTCACACATTGATGAAAAGAGTTGAAGCTTCGACTTGCATTGCATGTGTATCCATGAGTAAGCCCTAGAGGAGTATTGTGTGATGATAGAGATTCCCAAGACACGTGGAGTTGTTTTACATGATGAGTCCAGCACAAGACGAAATTTGAATAGTGCCTTAGGATACCCTTTCATATCATATGCTCTTGTGATGCCTTTTCCTTTGTCAATTGGATCCTCACGAGAATGTTATTCTTTAGAAGCTTTAAAGAACCAGCTTCTTTAAAGCCTACACCTCCATCCACCAAGACTCTCTTGACTTTCTTTTTATTTACGTACACCTCCAGATGAAGCGCACGGTTGTGAGATGGTTGTGTGGGGAAGTCTTGTTCAGAAAATGTAAGAAAAGAATGTTAGGTGTGGTGATACTTGCGACCATAGCTTGGAATTGTTCTGCATCTAGATCTGCAGGGACAGTAGATGATGCCAAAGCTTCTTCTAGAATCTTTTTGTGTGCAGATGGGATTTTGAGTAACTCCATGATGGAGATATGTGCAGGGGTTCTTTTTAATTGATCCAAGACATTATAGCCACTAGGGTTAGACCTTGGATTGGATGTGGAATTTCTGCTTGGTTGGGATGGTGCTACAATAGTAACCTTTCCACCTCTTGTGGTGACTCTGGCTCGGCTTGAGCCCTTTGATGAGTGATCCTCCACAAAACTCATCTAATAGCGTCAACACCAAGTGCTGTGTGGGTTGGCATTTTATGGCCTGCTTTGTCCCAGTCTTTGCAGTTGGGTTGTGCTGAAATCTTTAGGATCTGCTTTACAGGTAGACCATTTCCCTCCTGGACACCATCCCATCCCTTCAGTTCTTGAGACAGTTTTTGGAAGCCTCCACTAGGTTGTTTGTAGTGCCTTCCTTGGGGCATGGAAGTCTCTAATTCTTCCATGAGCTGGCCGATGGGATTCTTGACTAATTAACCATGTAGGGACGTTTATCAATTTTCCTCCACCCATTCACTACTTGATTCTTGGTGGAGTTCCCAAGTGTATTTCCGTTAGGGAAAAAGACTTTGTTTGGCTCGCGTTCTTCCAATTATCAATGTTGTTTATAGAACATTGGGATGGTTGGTTGATGACAAACATGCAATTGCTGGTGGTATTTGTGCAGCTGGGGATCGAGGCAGGAACGACTTGCGTGAGAACTGGCAACACAGTCTTTCTTACCATCATTGGATTTGTCCCGTTCTTTTATTGGTTTATACGTAGTGGATGATGGCTTCTTGATATGATGAAGTTTCTCCCTGCGTGGCAAGGGCTTGTTCGATATTGGGCGCCCTAGGTATCAATTGGTCGTAAGTGGTGATGTTTTGCATTTTGAGGTGGAAGGCCAAGGGCCCATCAAGATTCGCAATGATAGTTCCCACTTGTTGTTCTTCAGGCATGGACCACTTGCTTTGATTAGCTTTGGATCGCCATCGTTGTAAGAAAGCACCGAATGATTCATTTTTCCTTTGTTTGAGAGATGATAATTCCTGTAAGCTAACCTCCATGGGAGTGTTGAAGGAATAATTATGTATGAAGGCATCCACAATTTCCTGGAATTTTTTGATTCCAGAAAATCGAGAAAACCAATCAATAGCGTTTCCAGCCAAGCTTCTTGGGAATAATCTCATCAAGTACGTTTCGTCGTGAGCCACCTCCATGCAATGTACTTGAAATTCCCTGATGTGATCTTCAGGGTTACCCGTTCCGCGATATTTGTCAAATTTAGGGATCTCAAACCCTTTTGGGAATGGTTTCATTTCTACGCTCCTATCAAATGGATAAGGGCATAGGTTTTTTTGTGGTTTTGGTGTCTTTCCTGATTGAAGGTCAAGCACTTGTTGTGACAGAAATTTTATTTGTGCGGTGACATCCAATTGTGGATCAGGAGGTGGAATGAAGGTGTTCTGGGGGGGTGGAGTGGGTGTTTGAATGGGTGGAATGTTTGCTTGTTGTGCCATGTATGCTTTCAACAACGCTTGTTGTTGATCTTGTTGTTGTTGCGCTAATAGAGCTTGTTGTTGTGCTTGATGTTGTTGGTCCAACAATGCTTGTTGTTGGTCAGCTAGGGCTTGTTGGGCTGCTTCTTGTTGCTCTTGGTATTGCTCTAACGCTTTCTGATATGCGCGTTGTTGGGCTGCTTGTTGTTGTGCAAAGTACTGCGCTTGTGCTTGCACTCGTGCTTGGGCATCTTGGGCATCTTTTGCAGCTTGAGCAGCTTGTGCGGCTTGTGCAGCTTGTGCGGCTTGTGCAGCTTGTGCGGCTTGTGCAGCTTGTGCGGCTTGAGCAGCTTGTGCAGCTCGTTGTTGTTGTTGCAACAAAGCTTGGGCTTGTGCTGCTTGTTGTGCTTGTTGTTGTTGCAGCAATGTTTGAGCTTGATTTTGCTGTGAAGCTTGAGAAGCGTGTGTGGCTATAGGCGCTTGCCGAATTGTTTGATATTGTTGGAGCAATTGTTGGTATGCTTTGAATGAAGCATTGTAATGGCTTACTTGGCTTGGTCGCAGTGGTGGTGGTGGTGGGATCGGAATTGTGTTGGAAGTTTGAGATGTGTTTAGAGCGATGGTGGGAGGTTGCGATGTAAGGGGTATGATGGGGGTAGTGGAAGTTTGAGGTATAGTGGATGTAGTGGTTGGAGTGAATGTGGTGATAGGTGCATTTGGGATGGGTGAAGTGATAGGAATGGTGGGACTAGGTGAAGTGGTAGGAATGGTAGAGATGAGCGAAATAGTGGGTCTTTGAGAGACCATATTTTGATTAGCTATCATGCGTTGGTTTGATGTGGATGGTGTGTTTGAAAGATGTGATGTACCCCCTTGGTTGGATGAATTGATTTGGATGGGGCGATTTATGTTAGGGAAAGGTGGAAGTTTAGGTAAAGGGGAGATCCCTAAACCAAAATATGGTGTTGACGTGGTGGGAGGTGTGAATGGTTTGAATGGTGGAAAATTTTCTTGTGCAAATGAAGAGACAAATCCATAAGGTCTCTCTATTTCGGATGAGCTTGCTTGTACCAAAGGTCTAGACACTTGCGTGTCAAGGGAAAATGATGAGGTGGTATGGTAAGGAACCTCAGATGTATCGATAAATCCAAGTGGGTTGTAAAGTGGATTTTGATGCGTGTTGAAGAGGGTATCATCCTCATTGATAGTAGGTTCTATGGTGGTAATGGAAGTGGTTGATTGTGGAAGGGTGTTTTGGTCATTTGGTACAAGAAGCTCATCCTCAATAGTGTTGAGAATTGATGGATTTATTTTAGCCATTGCGCGAAGAAACTTTTGCAGTTTTGGTTGTTTGAGCATCTCAAGAACTTCTTCCTCACTTAATTCTGTTGGTGTGATGTCTTCCACCAAGACCTCTTTTTGTGGATCGTGTGTAGTGATAGTGAGGTCTGGAAGTGGTGTGTTTTGGATTTCTGGAATGTTTTGGCTTAGATCACTTGTGGTTGATGTTTCTTGATTTAACTCCATGTTCCTCTTGTGTTGTGATCTTGTTTGAACCATAAAAGAGCAAACTAGGATGTGTAAAAGATCAAAGATGTGAAGATGAAAGGTGTATGATATATGGGTGAGAATGGAAGTTTTGAATTTGTATTGAAAATCTTGATGTGATGCTAGGTACTTTGGGTTTGCTTTGATTGATGTTTAGACTTTGAATTCTGTCTTTTGAATGTTGATGTTTGAGCAAGAGATATCCCCAAGATGTTTGGATGATGATCTAAAAAAGATAACTAATGCTCATAAAGGATAATTTGATTTAGGAGTGAGAATAGGATGTGTCTACTCACAAGCTAACCAAAAGATAATCCAAATTAGTGATGGGAGAAGGATGCATCTATCCACCATTAATTTGAACAAAGTGATAATTCAACTAAGCATGTGCAAAAGGATTCATTCACACACAATTGAGTTGAACAAGTTTGATGTTTGATGTTTGAAGAATTCAAAGTCTCAAGTTTGAAAGGTTTTGATGTCTACCAAAGGAGCCTAGCATAGTTGTGTCAAGATTTTCTCAAAATGTTGGTGAGATGTTTATGGTTGATGATGTTTTTGATGGATGAATGTTTGTTTTGATCTTAGAATGACCCTAGTTTAGACTTTTGCTTAACAAGACCAAGGTATTGAAGAACGTGTTATGCCCTAAGCAAGGTACCCAATCCCTTGAAACAATCTTGGATTTTGTGTGTAGTAAAATGAATATAAAGTGGGGTTGTCTCTTGAAGCATGTCTATAGAAATTAGCCAACAACTTTTCTCTAAAATCATATAACCTTTTGAGTCTTTGTTGATGTTGTTTTGGGCTAAGTTTCTTTTTCTTGGTTTTTTGTATCTTGATCTTGTGAGAAATCATTGAAAAGACATGTGTGGGGCTCAATTGCTTATCTTTGCTTTTAATGACTTCTTTTTACCAAATACACTTTCTTGATTATGTTTCAAACTAAAGATGTCCTATGTCAAAATTCCTTTTCTTCTCACAAAGTGTTGTGTGGGAGTTCCAAGAAATTGAGGCAAAGGGATTTCCTAGGTTAACCCTAGTTAGAGCAAATGACGATATAAATTCAAGTGATGAGAAACCTCTAAGGACATAATCCCAAGGGAAGGCAACAACACTTAAATTCGTCAAAAGGTATTTGCTCTAACAAAAGGGGTTTGAAATTTGCATGATCATGTTTAAGTGTTTGTTTGCAAAATGTTTTCGAATACCCACTGTGTTTTCAAACAAAGAACAATTACAAGCCCTATGGATGTGATAGACAATGTTTGTTGAGTCCCCACTTGGACAAGTCTAGCTACGCCTACTTTTAGCGGATGGTTGGATGCTTGACCCCACTGGCTCCCCTCCACGGCTCATTATCGTCAATCGGGGCAGCCAAGCATCAACACCCATGAAACTCCCATGGCATGCTTTCCATCTCTACTAGAAGACCGTAAGAGTGTGGGGTGGCTTCAGAATGACCGTTCTTGCACCAACAAATAGATTAAGGATTTTGGCAAATTCTAACACATGGGTTCTAGTAAGGACTTTCCGTTCGTAGGAGTTGACCCAACGTGGCAAGAGTCCCCTTTCGGATCCATCTTGTCGGAGCCAACCGCGTGATTATGGCGTTTAACCAAAATCCTCATTTATATCCCGGCTGGAAATACTCTTAGCTTTAGAGTGTTACCGGTTGAGTCGTCGCTTGGGTGAGTACTTTTTCCCCAAGGCAGGCCCTCTAAGATAAACAAAAGCAAGCAAAGACACAATCCGTAACTCGATCGATCTTTGATGGCACAAAGAACGAGAATGTACGCGAAAATGCCCCTACTCACACTCGCACAAGATTGTTCAATTTTTAAGCCCAAAATGAAGTGTTTCAAAGCAATAAAATGTATTTTGAGTGTTTCTCTTGCACCCTAGATCGCACGAAGCGCAAGGGGAGAGGATACACACTCAAAAGACAAAATAACACAATCAAGCACTTGTTCGTTTTAGCCTCAAAGCAATGATGACTTCATTTTAAGCACCAAAATCAAGTGTGAAGTTTGCCTTGTTCAATTTTAAACCAAAACGAAATCTAGTAGGTTTGTTCTAAGGTTCGTTTTAAGCCCTTTGCAATGAAAATGAAATTGTTCGTTTTAGCCCCAATTGAAAACTAATGTTCTAAAACGAAAAGGAAAACAATTTCGTGTAGTGTTGAATAAACACTTAAAGTGTTAAAGAACACATTGTGTTTTCAAAAAAACATTTCCCTCCTTTCGTGAAGTAGTATTGATCAAAAAAAATCAAAGTGTTAAAAAACACATTGTGTTTTCAAACAAGAATCCTCCTCCTCTTTTGCTTTGCATCTTTTCGCCTTTGTTCGTTTGTACCTTCGCTTGTACCTTCGTTTGCTTTTGTACCTGCAGGATACACGCTGAATGGATTGGTTTGAAGGCTGTTGGATACTTTAAGTAAATGCTACTGTCAGGTGTAAAATGCTATTCCCTTTCCTATGCTAAATTCCCCTCTCCCTGCGCCATGATGGGAACTTGGAGAGCAAGGCAAGAAATCAATTAAGCACATGGAAATGTAATAAGATACCAAAAGATAAAGTTTCTTCAACAAATAGGGACAATCAGATTAGCCTTGAAAGATATGAACATAAAAAAAAAAGTGCGATAGAAGGTCCCACGAACTGCTGTCTTTTGGGAAGTCGCCACTTCACATACATTTGGAGATGAAACAACCCTGGTCCATCATTAGTACGAGGAAGTAACAACGTATTATAGCCAGGTATTCCATACTAAAAATGGTAGAAAAATTTAGCAGTGATTTGATATCTTTGATAAGACAGTGGCTGGTGATAATAATGGTTGCAAAACTAAGTGTTGACAGAGCGCAGAAGGTCTTGATTTTTATTTTTTATTTTGACAAAATCCCATGCCAGGGCACGGCTAAATCTAATGCCAGATCATTAGTGACAGAGAATAATATTCATTCCTGACAAATGCAGTTTGTTACTTTTTAAAAAAAAAAAGCTTCTTGTGTATCCAAAGATCTCTTTAAAAAAGTAAGATTTCTATATTGCATTCAAAAAAAGAAAGTACGTAGAGGAAATAGTGGTCTCTGTAAAAAAAGTAATGCTTCCTCTAATAAACAAAATGTAGATGTATAAGAGGCTACACACTAATCATTAGTGACAGTTTTTTAATAAACCAAATGCCCATTAAGAAGATAACTTGTATGCACAAAATGATAAGTGTGTAGGACAAGCTTGAGTTTTGCCCTCCTTCTAGCGCCATATGTGAGTACCTTTAAAAATCTGCAAACACTATGCTCAAACAAGGGTTAGTATCAACAAATCCTTCAAGAATACCCCTATGAAATACATTGCAAATGTTCCAAAATGCCACAAAAGATAAAAGAAAACCAAATGCATAATGAAAACATTCAACAAACTACCTATTCCATAGTTGGATTGGTGTCACTTGTGCTAGTGACCCTTTCCCAATCCTTGATAAAAGCTCAAATTGAAAATGCTATGAAGATGGTGGAGTGATGATGAACAAGATTAAATCTCAAGTGAAGAGAGTAACCTTGCATGAAATTGTGAAGATTGTGAAGGATTTGCTTGAGGATGATGCACCTATTTAAAGATTTTCAAAATGCCAAATGTTGAAGAGGGACCAATGTGGGATAAAAATCAAGCCAATGATAGAAGGACACTTGTCACCATGTGATTAGTTAATGTGTGTGCAAGATTTGGGAAGAGTGCCCAAGAGGGGGAATTTTTGAATTCAAATTTGCAATAAATTTTGAGAGGGGGACAAGAAAGAAGAGCAATAAATGCCCTGTTTGACTTGTCATGGTTGAGAGAAAATGATGTTTTTAATAAATCAATAAAATTGATTTATTGTGCAAGTGGCTAGGTCTAGATAATGCAAGTGGGATGGGATTAGCCTCAGATTAGGATTAGATTAATTTAATGATGATTATGCTGATTTAATGCTGATTAGCTGATTTGACTTTCAAGACTTTGATTTTTGATTTAGGATTTGATTTAAATAAAGTCCTGATTTATTTGATGAATGGAATATGATTATGCATGATGTAAATTTGACATGTCTACAGATCTTAATCCTCCTAAGCTTGATGAGGATTCTTCTTCTCCCACTTTAGATGGCGACAGTGATGATGAAGATTCACATTCTTCTCCTAGCCATCATTCAGAGGTTGATGATTCTCCTCCAGATTATCTAAACCCTACTCCTCTTTGGGCTCATCAGACACTTGAGTCGGCTAGTGATTGGGATGGTGATCCATCAGATACTAGAAGAACAAGGTCACAATTTCAATAGGCTCCACATCTCTTCATTGCTTCAGCTTTTGATCCACAATCCTTTCGAGAAGCTTCAAGTATTCCTAAGTGGAATGTTGTGATGCAAGAAGAGTTCAATTCCTTAGAGAGGAATCACATATGGGACCTTGTCCCTCTTCCTAATGGAAGGAAACTTATTTGATGCAAGTGGATCTATCAGACAAAATTTGCAGCAGATGGGTCAGTTAATAAGCATAAGGCTTGCCTAGTAGCAAAAGGATTCTCCTAGGCTCCCAAGATTGACTACTCTTAGACTTTTGCACCAGTTGCTAAGATGAATTCCATCCAACTTGTCCTTGCTATAGTTGTAGCACATCATTGGTAAGTTCATCAGATGGATGTGAAGAGTATCTTTCTTCATGGTGACCTTCAAGACGAAATCTACATGGTGCAACCACAAGGGGTTGTGAGGATCCTTCACTTGTGTGTAGACTTTGGAAGTCTCTCTATGGCCTCAAACAAGCTCCTTGAGCTTAGTATTCCAAGATGGACTCCTTCCTTCTGACAGTTGGATTCAAAGGATACCATTCTGATCCAAACATATACATTCTATAGTAGGATGTGTAGACATGCAAAATTCACATTATGCATTCGATCAGATTCGGTCAAATTAGCTCTTGCATTGGATCCATTCATCACCTTCATCCATTTAAATAATTTCATTGCCTAAGGTTATTTAAAATCAAAAAGCCATTTAAATCAAATCTTAAATCATTTTCCAAAGTCCAAAAAGTCAAATCAGTTAATCAGCATTAAATCAGCATAATCATCATTAAATTAATCTAATCCTAATCTCTAAGGCTAATCCCATCCCACTTGCACAATAAATCAATTTTATTGATTTATTAAAACATCATTTTCTCTCAACATGACAAGTCAAACAGGGCATTTATTGCTCTTCTTTCTTGTCCCCCTCTCAAAATTAATTGCAAATTTGAATTCAAAATTTCCCCCTCTTGGGCACTCTTCCCAAATCTTGCACATACATCCATCAATCACATGGTGACAAGTGTCCTCAATTCATTGGCTTGTTTTTGATCCCACATTGGTCCCTCTTCAACATTTGGCATTTTGAAAATCTTTAAATAGGTGCATCATCCTCAAGAAAATCCTTCACAATCTTCACAATTTCATGCAAGGTTACTCTCTTCACTTGAGATTTAATCTTGTTCATCATCACTCCACCATCTCCATTTGCATTTGCACAATTTGAGCTTTGATCAAGGATTGGGAAAGGGTCACTAGCACATGTGACACCAATCCAACTATGGAATAGGTAGTTTGTTGAATGTTTTCATTATGAATTTGGTTTTCTTTTATCTTTTGTGGCATTTTGGAACATTTGCAATGTATTTCATAGGGGTATTCTTGAAGGATTTGTTGATACTAACCCTTGTTTGAGCATAGTGTTTGCAGATTTTTAAAGGATACTACATATGGCGCTAGAAGGAGGGCTCCTAAGTTTGATTGATTTAGCCAAATAAACTTGAAGTAGAGCAAATGATATATGCATTTTATCTCTGTCTCTGCGTATTCTCTGTTTTCTGCAAGTGTTTTATTTTTCAGCCTTAAAATCTTTACTTTGTGGTCTCTATTTTCAGCTTGTATTTTCAACTGGTACACTGTTGCCTGAATTTTTCATTGAGCAAGTCCAATTATTGCTTTATTTCATAGTTATTATGAGTTAGCCACGCTCTTCTCTGGCAACATATTATTTCTGTGAAGGAAGTCAAATATCACTCTCTATGAAGTCTGTTTGTTAACCAAGTTGTTTCAAAAGCAAAGAGGATGTTGGTCAAAGATTGATGGTCGCTGGGTTTACACCTGCCATTTGCTTTATTTTGAAAATTCTTTTTAAATGAAGTTGGAGCGCGGTTTTACTCAGTGATTTGAAATTTACGTCTGCTAAATAGCATTTAATTAAATGTATCTGAAGTTCTTTTTTTTTAATCCATTCTGTGCATATCATGCAATTATTGCGTTCCACGAGACCACATCTCTCTAAAGCTTCCTGTCAACAGTTCACGCGCCTTGTTTATGGCACCACCAAATTCATCAAGAAGCGGCTCCCCATTTGTTTGAGAATCCATGCTTCTACGAAGTGGTGGCAAGAACTCCAAATCTGGCATTTGGTCTTTACATTTTGACTTCAGGAGTCTTGAAGCCGGTGGTCTACGATATAGGCATGATTTTAAATCTTTTATTTGCAGTGTAGCAGAATGCCGAAGCATTGAGATCATGGCGGATATCTTCCTGTACATTGTTGTTGCATATCACGAAAGCTTTTGGGGTTTGACCCAAGATGTTTATTGGACATTATTTAGCCAGCCCAAAGCAGTTGTTGGCGCTATACCGGAAACACTGGTTTGGATTCTCAATAAAACTTTACATGGGAATTTTGCATGTGATAAAGCGTTATGGGGGCCACGCGGCGGATGACGCGTCCTACATTCATCTTCACGCTATCAATTTAGCATGGGAAGAATAACTGAAAACAACGCATTTCCGTATTTTTCTTGCAGGGAGTGAAATTCGCCATAGTGATATCTTAGAAGCTATCGCTTAAAGCGATAATTGATTCGCGGGAGATACCGCTTCAGGGTATTTCACTGGCATATCGTGAAGTTGACAGCGTTGTAGACTGAATAAAAGAAGAAAAAACGTGATTTCCGCAACTAAATGGCATGGGTTGAGAGTATCTTCCGGTAGCACGTTGAGTGCGTACAGTTTGTGAAATTGTCCGGTATTTTATGCACAGTTTTACTATTGCTTCAAAAGAATTTCTTTTTAGCCAATGCAGGATAATGGTAGCGGGCAAAAGAAATTTGGTGCGGAGATACGCTTCCGTGAGTAGCTCCATGCCGCTTGCATCGGTTCGACTCAGTGGCTCTTTAGTGATGTATCACATTATGCCTAACAAGTAGAACTTTATAGGCGGCAGATAATAAGTTGGTAAAATAAATCCGCTCCCGGAAATAAAAGAATAAACTTAGTCATCCTTGCCTGTTGAACAGGGATTTCTGTTTTGTTTGTTTTCTTGCAGTGAATGGACAGCCAATGCTTTCGTATTTTCATCTTTAATGAGGGATATGCAAGTTACTTTGGATGTTTATACATATGAGTGTCCTATTTAAAACAAATCTCTGCTAAACTATCAACCCGTGGCATGAATATCATAGAATCCAGCAAGCGTTGAGGCATTAATGCACAGACAGTAATATGTTGACTTACTATGCTTTTTGACAAAGACTACATTGTGATCTTTTGGTATTTCAACAAACACATAAGTTAATGCTAATATGGATGTGAAATTTCGATGCAACACCTTTTGGCACATTACTTTGTGGTTAACAAAATGAGTTTTCTAAATCAATATCTCTTCAACATAGCTATCATTTTAAAGGAAATTTAATGATAGGGCTGACATCATTTGGTTTTGAAGTCAATAAGGAGTTATTTAAATACTTGTGCAGATTTAACTTGGCTATCTTTAGTATTAAGTGATGATTTTATTTTGTCATTTCTTTGTTACTTGAGTAAGCTAACATTATAGAGCCCAAATGTTATTTGGAGGAGTTATGATTTATCTTTTAAATATTTCAATTAATTTCTTGTAATGAATTTATTTTAATACTTTGTTTTGTAATGTTTATAGGTACAAAAACAAACGAAGGTACAAGCGAAGGTACAAACGAACAAAGGCGAAAAGATGCAAAGCAAAAGAGGAGGAGGATTCTTGTTTGAAAACACAATGTGTTTTTTAACACTTTGATTTTTTGATAAATACTACTTCACGAAAGGAGGGAAATGTTTTTTTGAAAACACAATGTGTTCTTTAACACTTTAAGTGTTTGATCAACACTTCACGAAATTGTTTTCCTTTTCATTTTAGAACATTAGTTTTCAATTGGGGCTAAAACGAACAATTTCATTGCAAAGGGCTTAAAACGAACCTTAGAACAAACTTACTAGATTTCGTTTTGGTTTAAAATTGAACAAGGCAAACTTCACACTTGATTTTGGTGCTTAAAATGAAGTCATCATTGCTTTGAGGCTAAAACGAACAAGTGCTTGATTGTGTTATTTTGTCTTTTGAGTGCGTATCCTCTCCCCTTGCGCTTCGTGCGATCTAGGGTGCAAGAGAAACACTCAAAACACATTTTATTGCTTTGAAACGCTTCATTTTGGGGCTTAAAAATTGAACAATCTTGTGCGAGTGTGAGTAGGGGCATTTTCGCGTACATTCTCGTTCTTTGTGCCATCAAAGATCGATCGAGTTACGGATTGTGTCTTTGCTCGCTTTTGTTTATCTTAGAGGGCCTGCCTTGGGGAAAAAGTACTCACCCAAGCGACGACTCAACCGGTAACACTCTAAAGCCAAGAGTATTTCCAGCCGGGATATAAATGAGGATTTTGGTTAAACGCCATAATCACGCGGTTGGCTCCGACAAGATGGATCCGAAAGGGGACTCTTGCCACGTTGGGTCAACTCCTACGAACGGAAAGTCCTTACTAGAACCTATGTGTTAGAATTTGCCGGAAATCCTTAATCATTTGTTGGTGCAAGAGCGATTAAGTTCTGAAGCAGCCCAATTCGGCTTTTAGTAGAGATGGAAAGCATGCCGCTTAGGAGTTTCATGGGGTGTTGATGCTTAAGAGCTGCCCACAGGTATAAGTGAGTCGCGAGTGGGAGCCAGTGGGGTCAAGCATCTAACCATCCGCTAATAGTAGGCGTAGCTGGACTTGTCCAAGTGGGGACTCAACAAACATTGTCTATCACATCCATAGGGCTTGTAATTGTTCTTTGTTTGAAAACACAGTGGGTATTCGAAAACATTTTGCAAACAAACACTTAAACATGATCATGCAAATTTCAAACCCCTTTTGATAGAGCAAATACCTTTTGACGAATTTAAGTGTTGTTGCCTTCCCTTGGGATTATGTCCTTAGAGGTTTCTCATCACTTGAATTTATGTCGTCATTTGCTCTAACTAGGGTTAACCTAGGAAATCCCTTTGCCTCAATTTCTTGGAACTCCCACACAACACTTTGTGGGAAGAAAAGGAATTTTGACATAGGACATCTTTAGTTTGAAACATAATCAAGAAAGTGTATTTGGTAAAAAGAAGTCATTAAAAAGCAAAGATAAGCAATTGAGCCCCACACATGTCTTTTCAATGATTTCTCACAAGATCAAGATACAAAAACCCAAGAAAAGGAAACTTAGCCCAAAACAACATCAACAAAGACTCAAAAGGTTATATGATTTTAGAGAAAAGTTGTTGGCTAATTTCTATAGACATGCTTCAAGAGACAACCCCACTTTATATTCATTTTACTACACACAAAATCCAAGATTGTTTCAAGGGATTGGATACCTTGCTTAGGGCATAACATGTTCTTCAATACCTTGGTCTTGTTAAACAAAAGTCTAAACTAGGGTCATTCTAAGATCAAAACAAACATTCATCCATCAAAAACATCATCAACCATAAACATCTCACCAACATTTTGAGAAAATCTTGACACAACTATGCTAGGCTCCTTTGGTAGACATCAAAACCTTTCAAACATGAGACTTTGAATTCTTCAAACATCAAACATCAAACTTGTTCAACTCAAGTGTGTGAATGAATCCCTTTGCACATGCTTAGTTGAATTATCACTTTGTTCAAATTAATGATGGATAGATACATCCTTCTCCCATCACTAATTTGGATTATCTTTTGGTTAGCTTGTGAGTAGACACATCCTATTCTCACTTCTAGATCAAATTATCCTTTATGAGCATTAGTTATCTTTTTTAGATCATCATTCAAACATCTTGGGGATATCTCTTGCTCAAACATCAACATTCAAAAGATAGAATTCAAAGTCTAAACATCAAACAAACATCAATCAAAGCAAACCCAAAGTACCTAGCATCACATCAAGATTTTCAATACAAATTCAAAACTTCCATTCTCACCCATATATCCTACACCTTTCATCTTCACATCTTTGATCTTTTACACATCCTAGTTTGCTCTTTTATGGTTCAAACAAGATCACAACACAAGAGGAACATGGAGTTAAATCAAGAAACATCAACCACAAGTGATCTAAGCCAAAACATTCCAGAAATCCAAAACACACCACTTCCAGACCTCACTATCACTACACACGATCCACAAAAAGAGGTCTTGGTGGAAGACATCACACCAACAGAAATAAGTGAGGAAGAAGTTCTTGAGATGCTCAAACAACCAAAACTACAAAAGTTTCTTCGCGCAATGGCTAAAATAAATCCATCAATTCTCAACACTATTGAGGATGAGCTTCTTGTACCAAATGACCAAAACACCCTTCCACAATCAACCACTTCCATTACCACCATAGAACCCACTATCAATGAGGATGATACCCTCTTCAACACGCATCAAAATCCACTTTACAACCCACTTGGATTTATCGATACATCTGAGGTTCCTTACCATACCACCTCATCATTTTCTCTTGACACGCAAGTGTCTAGACCTTTGGTACAAGCAAGCTCATCCAAAATAGAGAGACCCTATGGGTTTGTCTCTTCATTTGCACAAGAAAATTTTCCACCCTTCAAATCATTCACACCTCCCACCACGTCAACACCATATTTTGGTTTAGGGATCCCCCCTTTACCTAAATTTCCACCTTTCCCTAACATAAATCACCCCATCCAAATCAATTCATCCAACCAAGGGGGTACATCGCATCTTTCAAACACACCATCCACATCAAACCAACACATGATAGCTAATCAAAATATGGTCTCTCAAATACCCACTATTTCGCTCATCTCTACCATTCCTACCATTTCACCTAGTCCCACCATTCCTATCGCTTCACCCATCCAAAATGCACCTATCACCACATTCACTCCAACCACTACATCCACTATACCTCAAACTTCCACTACCCCCATCATACCCCTTACATCGCAACCTCCCACCATCGCTCTAAACACATCTCAAACTTCCAACACAATTCCGATCCCACCACCACCACCACTGCGACCAAGCCAAGTAAGCCATTACAATGCTTCATTCAAAGCATACCAACAATTGCTCCAACAATATCAAACAATTCGGCAAGCGCCTATAGCCATGCACGCTTCTCAAGCTTCACAGCAAAATCAAGCTCAAACATCGCTGCAACAACAACAAGCACAACAAGCAGCACAAGCCCAAGCTTTGTTGCAACAACAACAACGAGCCGCACAAGCCGCTCAAGCTGCTCAAGCTGCTCAAGCTGCACAAGCTGCACAAGCCGCACAAGCTGCTCAAGCTGCTCAAGCTGCACAAGCTGCACAAGCCGCACAAGCTGCTCAAGCTACACAAGCTGCAAAAGATGCCCAAGATGCCCAAGCACGAGTGCAAGCACAAGCGCAGTACTTTGCACAACAACAAACAGCCCAACAACTCGCATATCAGAAAGCGTTAGAGCAATACCAAGAGCAACAAGAAGCAGCCCAACAAGCCCTAGCTGACCAACAACAAGCATTGTTGGACCAACAACATCAAGCACAACAACACGCTCTATTAGCGCAACAACAACAAGATCAACAACAAGCGTTGTTGAAAGCATACATGGCACAACAAGCAAACATTCCACCCATTCAAACACCCACTCCACCCCCCCAGAGCACCTTCATTCCACCTCGTCCCCTGGTGGATATCCCCACCCTTTCATCTAAATTCTATCTGGCACAAGTGGGCTGTCGGAAGACGCAAGGCAAGGCGTGGGTACGGTGGATTAGAAATGGGGCAATTCCCAAGGGTTTGGGATCCTAAAATTTGACGGAATGTCGGCAGACTGGTGGCCACGAAGATCACGTAGGGTTTCATTTTGGTATGGGTGGCTCGCGACTGAAGCGTGCTTGATGAGTTATTCCCAGGCGGGCAGGCTATTGATTGGTTTTCTCGACTTTCTGGAATCAAAAAATTCCAGGAAATCATAGATGCCTTCATGCATAATTATTCCTTCAACACTCCCATGGAGGTTAGCTTACAGGAATTATCATCTCTCAAACAAGGGAAAAATGAATCATTCGGTTCTTTCTTACAACGATGGCGATCCAAAGCTAATCAAAGCAAGTGGTCCATGCCTGAAGAGCAACAAGTGGGAACTATCATTGCGAATCTTGATGGGCCTTGGCCTTCCACCTCAAAGTGCAAAACATCACCACTTACGACCAGTTGATTACCTGGAATTTCGATGTCGAACAAATGGCGCGACTTCATCGTATCAAGGAAGGCGGCTCATCGTCCAGTTATCATGATAGGCCCGCGAACATGGGCGGGGTAGTGATGTGACGTGATGGTGTTGTTGGCGTAGAAGTTGTCATTGGTGCCCCGGAAGGAACAATCCACCATCAACAGCAACAGCACCCGTGATGTGTCGACAAGTCAATCGGTCCAGCCATCCCGCCAACCAAAACACAAAACAACATTGATGTCGAGTGCGTGAAACAAGTTCTTCCCCAAACGAAAATACACGCTCCTTGGGGAACCTGCTGAAGCAATCATGAAAAGATTGGTACATGAAAAATTGATAACGGTCCCTACACATAATAATTATCAAGAACCATCGGTCAAGCCACCATGGTATAATGAGAATTATCTTTGTGACTTCCACAAACTCAAGGGACACACGACAAACAACTGCATGAGGCTCAAAAATCTAATTCAAGACCTCATAGATGACAAAATCATAGATGTGGAAGCCCCATCAGGAAACAAAGATCTCAAGATTTACACGAATCCGATGCCGAATCATGGCAACAAAGGAAACAAAGATCAAGACAAAGGAAAAGGGGCTTATAAAAATGTCAACCACACATACGAGGGTGTTGTTGCTTGTTTAGACGAGTTTTGTGGAGTCATCACCATCAAAGGGGCCCAAGCCGATTGTGGAGTCACCACAAGAGGTGGAAAGGTTACCATTGCAGCACCATCCCAACCAAGCAGAAATTCCACATCGAATCCAAGGTCTAACCCTAGTGGCTATAATGTCTTGGATCAATTGAAAAGAACCCCTGCACATATCTCCATCATGGAGTTACTCAAAATCTCATCTGCACACAAAAAGATTCTAGAAGAAGCTTTGGCGTCATCTACTATCCCCGCAGATCTAGATACGGAACAATTCCAAGCTATGGTCGCAAGTATCACCACACCTAACATTCTTACATTTTCTGAACAAGACTTCCCCACACAACCATCTCACAACCGTGCACTTCATCTGGAGGTGTACGTAAATAAAAAGAAAGTCAAGAGAGTCTTGGTGGATGGAGGTGCAGGCTTAAATATTTGCTCCTTAGAGCTTCTAAAGAATTTGAACATTTCAGAGGATTCAATTGATAAAGGAAAAGGCATCACAATAAGAGCATACGATGACCAGGAAAGGGTATCCCAAGGCACCATTCAGCTTCCTGTCCAGGTTGGACCCGCCATCATGCAAACCAACTGTCAGGTCTTGGACCTCGATTTACCATACAACATTCTCCTAGGGCGACCATGGATACATGCAATGCAAGCTGTAGCTTCAACCTTTCATCAATGTGTGAAATTCACACATGAAGGTCAGGAGGTTACTATCCATGGAGATCCTGAGCCATTTGCCTACTGCAAAAATCTAGAGGCAAAATACTACAAGATCCCGCAAGTACCCAAGAACGATGAAGGCCCATCAACACCTTACGTGGAGCCCGCCACTCTCACTTCTGTGACAGAGACACCCTCCACCCCCGCCATCCCCGCCTTTTCTGATATCAAAGTTATAATACAAGATGATGGTTGTGGAAACTATTCAATGCCTAAGAATGCTTTTGTAGTAGGAGAGCTACCACAATCTCCTAGATCAAGAGGACGACCACAATCACAAGAAGCTTCAACATCTCAAGGCTCCTATGAACGAAACCCTACCTTCACAAGTGCAGGAGATCTTGGTCAGGAAACATTAGAGGGGGACCTATCTCATCTCCTTTATCGAGATGATATACCGACAGTTGAATTGCCTATGGATGAACGAAACAAAGGTATGAAGCTGATGCTCTTGATGGGCTATAACCGGAACCAAGGGTTAGGCCAAGATAATAACGGGCGTGTAATACCCATTATACCTGAGAAGAAAATAAAAAATCTTGGCATTGGTCATCCTACTCCTAAGGTAACTGTACTTGGTCGAGGTGCCCATGGTAGACAGAATCGAATGCCTCCTCAGGAATCCATAGCTACTCCACAATCCTCCATGACTTTAGGAATG
>VDFB02000002.1:208985238-209012476 GCA_007258455.2 Sequoia sempervirens | reverse complement strand
TGACATTATGATTCATTTGGGGTTAGGGATGGGTTTAGCCTTTAATGATCCTTATATTTTGGTTAGGGTTAGGGTTCATTTAGTAATATATTAAATATATTATTATAATATTTTAAATATAATAATTTATAGGGAGTGGACCATGGTTAGAATTACGATTAGGGTAGGATTAGGGTTAGAATAAAGTTTTAATCTAATTAGGGTTACATTCAATTTTAATATATTATGGGCTGCCCCAAAATATAGATTAATGGTTATAATCACTTTAAGATTAACCCTAATGTGAATATAATAATCACTTTAAGTTTAACCCTAATATGAATATAAGAATTAGAATTCAATCTATGATTACAATTATGGATGCATTAAGAAGAGGATTGGATGGATATAGATTGCACATGGAACCTTTTGAAAGGAAGGGAGGTGGAAAGAGAATAAAAAAAGCAAGGGTAGGAGAGTAGAGTTAAAAGGAGCACTTTTACACTTGAGTTCAATGTTAAAAATAAAATATTATTAACTTTTAACACTTTGATTAATTAGATCAATTAAAGAAAATTTATAAATTTATTAAACATATTTTTGAATACATATGTTTTAGTATATTTAATGATCCATTTAAACACAAAATATATAATTAGGTAAAAATAGTTACCAACTTATTGTTCAAAAATAATTAATGTTAATTTTTTCTATTTTAAAACATGGTGATTACATATATTTTTGGTTTTTTGGTGGGTTAACAAGTATTCTCTTTAAAAATGTAAATAAAATTCAGAAAAATGAAAATAGTTGTAAATAAAATTCAATTAATATGATAATTAGGTTATTTTATCATTCTTAAGTGATTTTATTTACTTAAGAGTTATTTTACTTTTTACTTTAGAGCTATTTAAGGATTATTTTCTTTTATTTATATTATAGGTGTCTCCAAAAGATATCTCTCCACGTACAATACATATATTTTTTAAATATAGGTATTCTAGTTTATTTAAATAATGTAAACACTTGAATAAATATAATAATTTAATATTGATATCTTTTCAGATGGATGTATTTAAGATAACTATATTATGTTTTCCTTTTGATATTTTAAATATTTTAATTTTGATTTTGTAAAATAAAATATATAAAAAAATTCTAATTTATAAATAGAATATAAATATATTCAATTTTCTTAAATATTAAAAATAGATTAAAATTTTAAAAATAATATTTTTAATAAAATTTCAATATTTTTATTTAAATATTTATTTTTTAAAATATTAATACAATTAAAATATATTAACAAAAATACATTCTTAAATACATTTTAATTAGTTATACATTCTTAACATTTTATAATTTTAAAATTACAATTAAGTATTGAAAGTTCTATGTGAAGAAATAAAATAAATGTAATATATTTAATAATAAAATATACTCTTATCTTTTTAAATAACTATTATTCCTTCCTTCCATATTAACAAATAATTTTTTTATTGAATATATATATATATATTTTATAAAAAGGGGTAAAAACTTTATTGAAGATCAGAAAGAAACATTATAAAGGAAGCAAAGGACTGAGGTCCCAAAGAAAAACAAGAACAATAAACCAAACTAAGAAAAAACAACCAGCACCATCATCTATCACCATTCCCAGCCCTATCTTCAGCAAGAATACTCATTAAATCCAGACAGAGCTCCTGAGGAACCAACTCCCATTCCTCAATTCTCCATCCCTCAACATGCTCAGAAGCCCATTTCGCCAAACAATCAGCTGCACTATTCCACTCCCTTGGAATATGGACAAAAGTCACCATTTCCATCAAAGAACTAACCTGGAGAATTTGTTGCACAACCCTAGCCAACTGCCAGCTGACATCTGTCACTTTCTGCTCAATAAGGAAATTGATCAAAATCTGGGAATCAGAATCACAAACAATCCTTCTCCACCCCAAAGTGTGAGCTCTCTCAAGAGCATCAAGAATAGCCAACCCTTCCACCAGGTTGATGGTTTGTGTCCCTTCATAGATCGAAAAGAGGAAGATCATTGATCCCAAAGAATCCTTACCAATACCCCCAATACAAGCAGGTCCTAGATTGCTCCTTGAAGATCCATCAATATTGATCTTCAAAACACCGAATGGGGGGAGTTGCCATTTGCCATCCCTATCAATTTTCTGCTTCTCTCGTCATCCTATCTTAGCCCTTGCCAAATCTAATGACGACCCCTGAATCCCCAATCTCTCCACCAACTCTGTATCCCTTTTCACCAAAGGGAATTCCACTTCACACCTTGCTTCCACTGTTTCCTCAACCATGCCCAATAATCTCTGCAAAATTTGTTGCACCAGCCTCTGTTCTCCATGAAATATCCTATGATTGCGTTCCAACCAAATCTGCCACAATAAGAAGATAGGCCCCACAAACCACACCTCCTACAAAAAAGAGGCCACAAAAGGGGGCTGACCCATCCCCTTCCAAAATTCAATCAAGGAGAAAGCATGAACACAAGGAATTTTCCAAACACCCCACCAAAAATGCCAAAGCTGAAAGGTAAAAGAGCAATGAAAAAACAAGTGAGTAGAGTCCTCCTCATTAGCCCCACACATAACACAAATAGAAGGACCCAGTAAACCTCTCTTCCAAATGTTATCCTAGGTCAAACACTTATTCTAGGCCAACATCCAAACAAAGCAATTACATTTTGGCCAAGAAAGCTTGTTCTAGACCTTCTTCCACCACTCAATTTTAGGCCCATCCAACCTATGAGACAATAACACACTATAACCAGAGGCTATAGTATAGGTCCCCTTATGATTGGGGGACCAGGAAAGCATGTCATCATCTTAGAGAGAGCTACATCTTTGACTAGAGAGGATACTTTGCAGCACTACACAATCCCCCTGCAAGCAACCATTTGGCCACTCATCTGGGGACTTCCATTTGGCCACCTCCATCTGACCACAGGAGCAATAAGACTTAAAATCACTCACCTGCGACCAACCAGCCTCAAGAAATCTCTAGAAAAGATTCAACAAATTGGGAAACTAAGAGGTGATGGGAGGAAAACCATCCCAAGAATCAAACCAAAATTGTACCTTTGTCCCCTTCTTCCAAATCCAAAATAATCCTTCCTTAATAAGCACAGCCCCTTTTTTGAGGGTGCCCCATATCACAGAGCCCTTCACCACAAGGGGGTACCTAGAAATATCAGGCTGAGGGATCCCTAGGAGATACTTTTGAGAAAGAACCCTAGCCCAACTCTTATCCTACTTGTTACACCACTGCCAATACAGTTTTGCAGCCATAGCCTCCCTAGTCAATGCCGACTGCCTCAAACCTAGTCCAACATATTGTTTCAGACTACAAACAACCTCCCATCTAACTAGACTCCATTTAGAGGACTCCAAGCAACCAACCCATAAAAATTGTCTCGCCACAGAATCTAGGTCCTTAAGAAATCCCATAGGGGCAACCTGGAGCATGCAAATATAAATGGGTAGAGCCTGTACCACTGACTTAATCAACTAAACACGACCAACAAAGGATGGCCATTGATGAGTCTAGTGATTAACTTTTTCCTAAAATTTATCCAAAATAATCTGCCAAGACTCCCTAGGCAGTCTACACATCAAGATGGGACTACCAAGGTAAGTCAATGGGAGAGTCCCGATCTAAAATCTCAAATGCCAATTTAATCTTTCCACATCCTTTTTCTACCAGGTTTCGCAAATTTCTCTACCCCACCCTTAATATCCTTCTACATGATGCCCAATTTGGGTGTGGAGGTTTGTCTTCTTAGTCGTCTCCGAACCAATGTTCTCGCCTCTAGAAGAGGGAGAATCCACACCCATCACAAATAATGGCCAAGGGTTCCCGAACCCTCAAAACCCCATCTAGTAATTAGCTTCCCAAGTGCATTAATCATCCCTTCGAATCCATAGAAGAATCGAGAACAAGATCCTCTTGAGCTGGCCCTCAACTCCCTCGATCCGTTGATCAATCCTGGCTCACCTCCCCGCTACTCCAGCTCATCCAAACCTCAAATCTATTGAAGGGTAAATTCCTTCATCTTGCCTTTCTTGAAAATGCCTCTTTGACCCCTCGTTTCTATTTTGAGCCTTCTGCACCCTGAGCAAAACCATCGAAGCACCTACCCCATCGTAGGAAATGCTAGCAGGTCATGGAAGATCGACTCCACAAGCTTATACCTTTGACATCTCCAAGCAAATGGCTATATTTCTCGGCTAAAGTCGACAAATCTAAAAGGAAGAGTTCAGAGTCCAAATGTTAACCCAATAAGAGCCCGCACACATATCTATTGCATAGGGCAAAGGCCTACTTAGATCAATCTCAACACAAATGAGTGCAAAATTCATTACCTTATTACCCAAAGTTTGTGATGAAGTCCCAAATGGTTTTCCAAGCACCGAGGCCAATAAGTGCAACACATCCTCTCGACAACATTCCACCGGGAACCTTGGTAAACAAACCCACACCGGGACATGATTTGGAAGCATCTCAGCAAGGTTAAAACCTGCATGCCATGGCTTGATAAACAACCCTACCTTATTATGAAAATAAGGGCCTCCCTCAAATACCCTATTGCGATCAGCAATGCAATTAAAAGTAACCATGAAATAATTGTTCGCCAACAACATTATCTCCATTTCCCCCTCTGGCTCCCATGTCCTCCGGGCCCAAACCTCCAAAAATTGCAAGGAAACCCTCATCCCCAAAAAATTACAATATAAGGAGTGATTTGAATAATACTCAACATCTTCAGCAATCATTTCAAACAGAACAACCTATTTTGGCCTCTCCTTGCACCTCTCGAGACAACCATTAATCTTCGTGATCCTTGAGCCATTAGATAACCCCAAATCAACAATCCTTGTATTCTGAGCAAACAAATTGTTATCGAAGGTTTTTATCCCATGACTTGAAAATTTCAAGCCTATCACTGCCTAAAAGTCCAAGTGAGGGCTCCTCACTGACGTCTCGCCCTTTGAGCAAGCCATCATGCTCAAGACAAAAAACATAATCCCCAAAAAAGGTGGGTACATCCTCCCCACTCCCTTCCTCTTAGCACCGCACCAACACCAAACCCCACACCTTCAATCCTCCCCACCCGCGCAGCAGAGAGAAGAAACAAAGACATTGGGAAGAGAACACACTAAGCCTTCTCTGCCACCAAAATGCCTCCACCCCACCGATATGCAAACTCCACTGCCAAATGGCCCTCTCAAACCAACATGAAAACACAACAACTTAACATGCAAGGGATTCTGCACATGCAACAATCCACGAGCAGAGAATTCAAACACAGTCCAACAAAGAAGATTCTTTACTCAGAAGATGCCTCACACGTCCAATCCTCACCAAAACACATATCACCCCACCTGCTGTAAGAGAACTCCTGAAACGCAAAAAACAGACAGAGCTAGGGCATCGAAACCCTAGCTCCCCTAGATGCCTCCCAACTGCTCGCCATCCCCCACCAGAAATGTAATATATATTCATTTATTGAATATATTTCAATTTAATAAAAAATATATATTTAATAAAAAATAAAATAAAATATAATTAATATCTTTTTAAATAAATCATATCCTCCTATATTACATGTTTTTCACCCACTTGCAATACGATTGGAATAAATTATGGACAAGTCTGCACGGGTCCAATTCACACATTGGCGAGAGAAACGCTTAAATATCAAAGTTTCCAAAGCCCTCAGTTGATTTGATGTTTGCACGACATGCATGGATGCATAGCATGAGGCTTAAATATCGAAGTTTCCAAAGCCCTTGGTTGATTTGATGTTTGCACGACATGCATGGATGGAGGCATAGCATGGCATCCATCCCTAGTGCATTCCTGCGGTTGGATAGCCATTGTCGTGCAGTCTGTTAGCATCAGAAGTCGTATTTTCTATATTTATAATAATTACGTGCAGTCTGTTAGCGTCAGAAGTCGTATTTATAATAGCTAATAGCTGTTTAGTACTTGTGCTAAATTGTTTAATGTAATATTTACTTTTAAGTATATTATTTATAATTAAAATTGTATAAGTGATTATTATTAAGTGTATATATCAAATAGATATTTATGTTTTATAAAATTGATGTGAATGGCTCCCTGTCGATTCCTTCCCTCTTGGAAGATCCATAGACAAGGCTGCCCCTTGGCCCCTGCCCTTTTTGTGATTGCTCTGAAGCTCTCTATTACATCCTTAGAGACAATACTATCTCCCCGACTGTTAAAGGTATATCTCTTCCTAATAACAATGAGCTCATTAACTGCCAGTTCGCTGATGACACCGTGATCTTCCTTGAAGCTACGGCTGATAACTTTGAAACCCTTTATCATAAGCTCAACATCTTCTGCAAGATCTCGGGCGCTCGGCTTTCCCACCTCAAGTCTGTCTGCCTTGGTTGGGTTGAGCAGCCGCCTAACTGGTTCAAGAATTATAACTTTCAGTGGGGTGGCCCTAATAAGATTGTGAGATATCTTGGTATTCCCTTCTCCATCGACCCCTCCCTCAAAGATATGTGGTTTTGGGTCAAAGACAAGATTTTAAAAAAGCTCAATATTTGGCATAACAGGGCCCTGTCGCTGGCTGGCAGAATGCAGGTTTGCCAAAAAATTCTGTCATCGTATAATATTTATTACTCTTCAGCCTGGATGTTCAGCAACTATCAAATCTTGGAAATTCAAAAAGAGATTAGGAAGTTTCTTTGGTCTGATGGCAAAGGCAAGAACAAAATGCATGCGGTCAAGTGGGAATGGTGTCATACCAACAAACTCCTTGGGGGGCTTGGCCTGAAGGATCTTAAGCTCCAGGGGATTGCCCTGGCCGCCAAGTGGATCTTTCACTCTCTTGATGGTGATGATCCCTGGAAGGTCTTGGTTAGAAACAATATTGAAAGGGGTATCCCCAAGAAGGCCAAGTCTTGGAAGAATCTTCCTTTTAATGATCTTGTCCTTGGTGACTTTCCCGTGAATGTGCAAGGATCTGCTGTATTTAGATCCATCTGGAAAGCTTGGAATTATGTGAAACGTTTTATAACTAACAGGACCTTCCACGATGATACCCATCTTTATGGTGAAAGATCCATTTGGTGGAACCTGAACTACTCTGGCAAGCCCCTCGCCCTCTCCCAGGGCTGCTCTGCTAGGCAATGGAACAGTAAAGGCATCTCCCAATTGGCTGACTTGTTTGAGCATGACAGATTAATTGGCTGGGAGGATCTCAGTAACAAGTTTGACCTTCCCGCCTCCCAGAAGAAAACTTACAGTTTGATCCGCAAGGCCACCATGAATCTCCCGGCTTCTTGTCAAATTGACTCTCACAGATTTTTAAACATCAAGTGGCCGGATGGGACCGTTCTTAACAAAATCAAAGCCAAAAATATTTACAATACTATTGGGCACTCTGAGGCCATTATAGATCATATTAACAAGGTCTGGTACTCTACTTTAGACACCCGTGCTTGGAAAAATTCTTTTGAAAATCTCTGGAAAGGGCCTACTGAACCTAAGATAAAATGTTTTAATTGGCTGGTTATTCTTGATAGACTCCCTATCAGAAAAGATTCCCTTGTTACTGATCATTGTCCTATGTGCAGGTTACCCGAAACTGGTAGACACATTCTTTTTGACTGCATATTTGCTAAAGAGATATGGCATATGTTTGGCATTATATATCCTTCTTTTTTCAACATCATTGAGATTATTACTGGGCATATTGTTGGCTTGAAACAAGATTCTAATTTATTTTGGAAAATTCTCTCCTCTGTTATCTTGTGGCAAATCTGGAAATGTAGAAACGAAGAGAGATATCAGAGCAATCCCAGAATTCTTACTGAGTCTTTTCGGAAACTCATCTATTTAAAAATTTTCTTGCAGGTCCGCACTACTATGCTGATTGAAAAAGAGAAGCTTAAAAGGTTCCTTAAGAATGGCTTCGCCACGTTTTTCATATACAAGATGCAAGGAGGATACGCTTGGAGGCAGACTATGGACAATCTGCAGCTATTTGAGAAAACGTGCAAAATTTTGACCTAAGAAGTGAAGAACAACAGGAAAGTTAACAAGGAGCAGATCCTCATGTTGGCTCAGATTCAGGAAACTAAGCGCATCGTCTGGATGGAAGGCGCCATGGGGTGGATGGCCTGGGTTGATAACATCGAAGACATCTTAAGCTAGTGGCTGCTCTGCTTTGTGCCAACATCTCTTTTTGCTGTTCTTATGTTGTATATATCTTTTTGTACTCTTGTTATTCTGTTCGCTCTTGATGTGAGGCCTTGCCTCTCTTGAGCCGTACTCTTCGAGCTTATTTTTTGATCTCTCTATATATAATATAAAAAAATATTATTAAATTATTATATTTTATAAAATTTAAATGTCTTGTTCTAATTAAATAAAATTTTAAAAATAATTTTGATCAATTTGATTAGTAATGTATTTTACATTGTATTATTTTTTTGTAAATGGAAAGAAACTTAGGTAAAATTAATTAAGATTCAAAGAATACTTTGAATTATGAATAGAGTAGAATGTTTGATAATAAAAATTTAAGAATTAAATTTTCATCATGGATAAATTGACAAGTCCATCTATAATCTCAAGTATTTAATCTTATTAAATATTAAATTTCTAACAAGAAATTGCATCTTATATCTTACAATATTTTTTTATTATACAATGAACACAACACCACATAATGTATAAGATAAATTGTAAGGTATCAAGTTCCCATGTAGAAATTATCAAATTAATAAGATTAATAAGATTAAATACTTGGTGGCTATAGATCCACTTGTCCATTTATCTATGTGATGAATATTTAATTCCTAACAATTTTATGATCAAACACTCTATTCCCCATTAATGATATTCTTTGAGCCTTTTTACATAAGAATTTTATCTAATTTTCTTTCAATTAAATTAATTAACCAACTTATATACACTTAGAGTTAAATAACATAATCTAAATACTCTTTTATTTATAGACTAACAAATATTTCTTATAATTTTCTAATAATTAACCATAAAAAAATTAAATTTGCAATCTAAAATTCTCCTTCACTTAAGAGTTAAATAACACAATTTAAATTTTATTTTATTTATTTATTTTAAATATTTCTTATAATTATTTAATAATTAAATATAAAATTTTAAAATTTCAATCTAAATTTCTTCACATCCTATCCTTTTTTATAAAAATACACTTAAAGAAGGATAAAACAACTAACTATAGATGTTGTCTATGTTTTTTGTGGTTAAAATATGTATTGCATTATTCTTAGTGGACAATTTCAAGTGCATTTGTTTATATGTTAGTGGGGAACTAACTATTAGATTATAATAGATCTTTTCTATGTTTGTTGTGGTTAAAATATGTATTGCATTATTCTTATTGAACAATTTCAAGTGCATTGATTTTACTATATGTTAGTGGGGTTTGATGGCTTAGATAATTTATCTTATACATTATGTGGTGTTGTGTTCATTGTATTATAAAAAAATATTGTAAGATATAAGATGCAATTTCTTTTTAGAAATTTAATATTTAATAAGATTAAATACTTGAAGATATAGATGGACTCATCAATTTATCTACATATGAAAATTTAATTCTTAAATTTTTATTATCAAACACTCTACTCTATTCATAATTGAAAATATTCTTCGAATCCTTATTAATTTTACCTTAAGTTTCTTTCCATATACATAAAAAAATAATGAAAATGTATTACTAATCAAATTAATCAAAATTATTTTTAAAATTTTATTTTATTAAAACAGGACATAAATTTTATAAAATATAAATATTTAATAATATTTAATGATAAATATAAATTTATAAAACATAAATATTTATTTTATATATACACTTAATAATAATTATTTATACAATTTTAATTATAAATAATATACTTAAAAATAAATATTAGATTAAACAATTTAATGCAAGACAGTTGGCAGCACATAATTATTATATGCACGTAAATACAGAAAATACGGCTTCTGACGCTAACAGATTTCACAGGGCCATTGGCATCGGATGCAACATGCGCATAGGCATGGCTTTTGTAGGTTGGATAGCATGCTCCCTATAAAAGACTCAGTCGTGATTAATTTTCTTGTTGCGTCCGAGTTACGTTTTAAATGGAGTAGGTAGTTTTGGATCTACGCTCATAAAAACTATTAAGTATATGGAAGGAAATATACCTACATGTCACACGCGGGTTCTTCGATGCCTCCGCTTTAGACTTTTTCAGCCCCAAACAAACAGCCGGCCTAGGGGAGCAAATTATATATTAATTCCACGAGGCCCATCTGCCCTAGGTATGATCCCATGCAATGAGTTTTTTTAATTCTATATTAGTTAGGTAGAGTGGGACAACTGTAAATATTCCAAAGAGATAAGGAATCGATCATTATCAATTACTTGTTTCTATCTTCTGTCTCTAATTTTTAGGAGTTTCATCTTAAAATCCTTTTGAGGTGTTCATCTTTAGCTAATGGTCTCATTAGTTATATTGCGGAGCAGTTTTAATTATCACTCGCATTAAATCTCTACAATATTGTAAGAGTTTTTAGGAGTTAATGAAAAGATTATATCTGAGATTTTAAAGATTAGGTTGATAATGTAATGTATATGAAATCATATGGATTACATTTGTAGGCACTAGAAATTGATTATTTTTGTTTGATCAATTTATCTTTAATCAACCGATTTTATATTCTCTATATTAATTAAATAAATAAATATTTTTCACTAATATCTCAGGACTTGTCCTTGAATAGAAGATCCTAGGCACTCAATTTTAAATGTTTTGGCGGAGAAGATGATGAGAAGTAACCAAAGTTTGGAAATGTCAATTTTAGGAATAACAAATTTTAAATTTTAAAGTATAGGTGATCTAACTACAATCTAATCTAGTAGGAGAAAATCCCTAAAAATCTAGAAAAGTCTAATTCAATTGCAAAAAGTATATAGAAAACTAGATGATATTAAAAATAATAACTATACACCTTCTTTTCTACATCTACACTTTCTATATTTTCATATATTAACTTTACCCAAATTTATAAGTTTTCAATCAAATTTCTTATTAGAAAGTTGCGAGGAATTTCTTTATAGACTCCACATAGTTTCTTATAAACTTTATTAAGAAAAATGTTTAATTATAGTGTTAGTTACACATTATTATTCAATTGTAAGAAAATAGGCATATATTTTTATTTTATTTTTATTACTGAGAAAATAGGCATATTATTTTTATGGTGTTCATTTTAATTCAAAATCAGTAAATTAACATGTTAATGTTGTATGTGGTCTTTCATTTTCATTTGAGATGTTATTGAACCATCTTCGACCAATTAAATATTAAATTTTCTAGTAGAAATTATGACCACTAGCTATGGAGATCCCTATCTGTTTAGAAAAGATAGGTGGAAAATCTCCCCATTCACACAGGCTTGAAATATTTGTGGTTACTCACATCACAGTCTATTCTACTTAAACCTTTCTCCTATCAAATTATTGTCTTTGAGTAAAATAGCATTACAACACAAAAATTGCATGGAATAGAATATTTTTACTTTTTTTTCCCTTTTCTTTGATTCTTTGTAAAATTATGTGAGGTAATTTTCAATGAACCTTTCTATCTTTTTATTTAAAGCAATTCATTTATTATGAGATTTATACCACTTTATTTATATATTGCATTTCAATTATGTCAAAGGTGAATTTCTTTACATTTTTTTTAATATCATTTTTAAAATATTGTTTGTAATTACATAATTAATCATATAACTTTTGATGATTTTTTTAATCATTTAATTTAAAGCAATTAATTTATTATTTATATTTCAATTATGTCAAAGATTAATTTTTTATACATATTTTAAATATTATTTTTATTAATAACATAATTAATTCTTTAATAGAATTTTTTACTCTTCTAAAAAAAAATCAATCTAAACTTATATATTTAACATCAATCAATCGGGAAAAAATAATATGAATTTGATGTTGGCCCCAGCACCTGCACTCGACCTCCAAAAAATACATAAAATCAAATTTAATATTATAAATGCAAAGAAAAAAAAAACATTAAATTCGCTCCCACGTGATTTTAAGAAAAATAAATCACGCGGAACCCGAATAAAACAGTGTTTTTCACGTTGAAAGCAAAAATTAAGCATTAATTTAATTGTCTTGGTGAAATGTCCTTTTTCGAATTATTAAATTTATTACTTTGACCGCGCTGAAAATGAATGGCACTATAAAAGAATCAATCGTGATTAATTTTCTTGTTGCGTCCGAGTTACGTTTTAAATGGATTAGGTAGTTTTGGATCTACGCTCCTAACAATTAAAAATAAAGATGAAAGGAAATGTACATGTCAGACGCGGTTTCTTCGATGTCTCGGTTTTAGACTTTTTCACCACCGAACAGACAGCCGGCCTAGGGGCGCCAATTAGATATTAATTCCACGAAATGCCCATCGGCCCTAGGTAGCACACAATGAACCCGTGAAATGAATTTTTTTTTAATTCTATATTAGTTAGGCAGAGTGGGACAACTGTAAAGATTCCAAAGAGATAAGGAATCGATCATTATCAATTACTTGTTTTTATCTTCTATCTCTAATTTTTAGGAGTTTCATCTTAAAATGGTCTCATTAGTTATATTGTGGAGCAGTTTTAATTATCACCCGCATTAAATCTTTACAAAATTGTAAGAGTTTTTAGAGAAGCCAAATCCACATAAAAGTAAATGAAAAGATTGTATTTGAGATTTTAAAGGTTAGGTATGATAATGTAATGCATATGAAATCATATGGATTACATTTGTAGTTACTGGAGATTGATCACTTTCATTTGATGTAGTGTTCTACTGTTTTGGTTGTTCTTGGCATTCAAGTAAGTAGTTTGCTGGGTGGTCGTGTCATTTTCGTTGTTAAAAGTGTTTTTAAGTAGTGTGGTTGGTCGATTGGTAAGGTCATGATGATTTTGTGATTGTATTATTTAATTTGATTTTGAGGTTATGCGATAACACTAATATTATGATTAGATTAGATTTAATCAAATTAATTTAATTAGAAGGTCACTTGATTTATTCAAATTAAATAAAGAGTTAGATTTAATAATAAATGTTAATTGTAGTATCATTGGAAATTAATTATTTAAAGATGAAAGAAATATAATTGTAAGTAAACAAATTTAATAAGAAAAGATAATTATTATCTAATGAGTGAATTTAATTAAGAAATTTAAAAGTAAGAAAATATTGAAGTAGATAAAATATTAAAATTTGAACTTAAGTTTGAATAAAGATAAAAGTAAGGAAAGCAATTGAAAAATGGAAAGTGAATAGTTTATTGCTAAATAAATAAATAATAATAAATCATCGTGATAAGATTCGAACTGATGTGGAAATAGAAGTAAAAGATGGAAAAATCGTCCTCCTTGACCATGCACAGCTCGAAGTTGATTTGGAAAGGATAATTGCGACCTCAAAGCATTACCATTTTTATCTGGTCTTTAGGAGATATCGGGGAGAATGGTTGCTTTCAAAATCATCTTATTTTTGCATGCTTAACCATTCCATTTTTGAAGAATTTAAATGAGAAGGATCCAGGGTTTTATTCTTGAACTACATGCACTGCATCTCGTAAGATCGTCTTTTATGAATCTTTTTTACTCTTTGATCGCTTTTTTAATATATACTTTGTAAACATCTATTTCTTAAGTGAACGATTTTAAAACTGAATATCCTTTGATTTTCCCTTAACATATTTGAGGGAACCTTGATGGGTTTCATATGTTGATCTTATTTCGTGAGTGGAACTAATCAACCGGGCTCTTGACATTGGTCAAGATTCTTCCTTAACAAGTGCAATGGTTAGTCTCATCGTGCTTCCCTTACTCTCACTTCGACTATTTCTCCTTAGATAGTATTCACTCATGCTTTATCCTTTTATCATCAAAGGTATTCATGATTCTAATTAGTGTATGATACTTTTTGATGGTAATGCATGTTTATTCTAAATTATGCTCAAAAAATGATTGAGAGTGGATCTTTGCGCATCACCGATAGTCACTAAGACCTGAAACTTTGTCACAAACCCTTGTAGATTTCTTAGTCTCTCCTTCGCTAAATATAAATCTCTATCTTGGCTCGGGATCTCTCGTTGGTTGACGTTTCCCTTAATGGTCTCTGGTTTTGACCTCCAAGTTGGTGGCCATTGCTAGGCTTATTTGTTTTATTCATTCCTAAAATCTACAGTTGTCACTTAAACTGGCTAGCTATTACAATGGCTTCATCCATTCACTATTGTGTGTGTTGCGAATTTGGCCTTATCCTTACCTTTTTGTGTTTGCTTGAATGTTTCCTATACTACTCAACATATCCATAGTGTGGTTATCATGCAACGTTTCTCAAACCCCTTTTTATTTTGTATTTTTTTAAGGGGTGCGCATATCGTTTTCTCAACTTCTTTTTTTTTTGCATGGGCATGAAGGGCGGCCCCACAAACCATGGTTTTGGTGCGTATCTATTCTTCTAAAGTGTCTCTTTTGGCGCCATCACTATTCATCACAAGTTAGAGTAACTTTGAAGGAGTGGCTCACATCTCTTAGGAATCTTTCTCTTACAACAGGATGATCCCACAATAGTGGTTTACAATTTTTGGCCAAACTAGACACTGAAATTATTATTTTTAAATAAATCTTCATATTCGGGTACCTATAGTGGCTAAACCATGAAGAATTTGAAGATGATGCAAACTAGAGTCTCATCACATTTTCTCTATAGATTCTAAAAATATTTTTTTGAAATTTTTTGGAATCAGATTGCACTTATTTTTCCATCTCCCATGAAAACTATTTTTTGTCAAAAAACAACATTTTTAAAAAGTTCGCACAGTATAAGCGATAATTTTTTTCCATGAAGGATAAAATTCTAATTATTTTGAATTTAGATTTGTAACTTTGATATCTAGTGCTTCCACTTGGTTAGACAATTTTTATTGAATATTTTTCTTTAATCAAGTTTTGAAGTCAAACCAATTACAATTTTGACATAATACGATTATATAATGCATAATTTTTTTTGTATATATCAAAATTCTTTTTTTTTTGTTGGATCAAGGACTTAAATATTTGGTGCACTCATATTTTTCAATTTTTTTTTGATAATCTACTATTTTTCCACATGTGCAGAACAAAGACCTTCATTTTTGATGAAAAACCTATGTTTAATAAAACTAAAAAAACAAATACATAATAAAACCAAAACATATTAAAATTATATTCATTAGATAGCTCATTTCTAGGACTACCTGATTCCAGTTGGGTTTGTGAAGATTCATCCATTTTCTTCCTCAACCCGAGCTCTGAAGTGCCAAAATTCAGGGTTTTTTTTTGTCTCAGGGGGGATGAGGAATAAGGGGGGTTAAAATGAACCTCTAAGGGTTCAAGTTAACCCCTTCATTCGAACCCCCCTTTTATAGGAGTTTTTGTTGGCTTTTTTGGTGGGAAAGCATTGAAAGGGTTCGGTTGAACCAATAGGTTCGTACAAACCCCTAAAATCATTTTTTTTCCATGCATTCATTTTTTGTGATTTTTCCTTCCTCACTTCAATTTTAAACCACTATTGTGGCTTCACCCAACAATCTTATAGATGGATTTTGGTGGTGTATGGTAATTAGAATGTACTCGGGCTCTAATAATTAAACAAGTGCAACTACTAACCTTCACTATGGTGGTAGACCAAAAGCTCTATTTCCTTCATTCCTCATCGTTTAGTAAAAGATTTGAATCTTGAAATACCTTGTTGCCTTCACCCGCCAAGCCAATTTCTCTAGCACTCCATAGATCTCCTATGTGTGGATGTGATCTGTCGCTCACTCAAAACATGTACCATTAGATGGTGTCTGGTCCAACTGCATCTAGATACCTCCTTAGTTCTTCTATATTTCACCAATCTCACCTTCCTTGATCATTTTGCATGGGGTTCGATGCTAGAGTATATATTGTTGATATTCGTTGCTCGTAGTGTCATTGCACAAGCCTGAATGCTCGTAGTCTCCCCACGTGATTCTATTCCTCATGGAATTTTTTTTAATAATGATACCTTTCCTCATGGCATCTGATTTTGATCACCATGCTTTATTTTACAAGGGATACCCTACATTGCATTCGATACCTTCTTAAAATATTTTGCACCGATAGGTATGGTGTTTTGGATTCAAATCCTTGTAAGTTGGTTTCTTTTCGAGGGATGTGTTTTAATGCATTTAGGTTATAAGATTGCTTAGTTCTTGTAATTATGTAATGAGTTTCCAATAGATGTATAATTATGAATAATTGTGGTTTATGTATTATTTCGTGCATTCAAAACTATATGGGTGTGTCTATGTATGTATGTGTAGTTGTATGTTTATATTTAGTACCTTATTTAGAATTTTGAATAAATATACTTTCATGTTAAAAAAAAAAGTGGGGTCTTTTAAACATACATAGCTAATAGAGAAAAGGAATATAAGTACATATGTCTCATTAAGATGTCGATTTATATCTACTATTAGTAAGTTCTTATAAGACTTGAATTCTTTTAGAAGTCCAATTTAAGGTAGGTCTCACACATGGGTTTGTCACCTCTTATTTACTTAATGATTGTTGTTTCCTCGCAAGTTATTAAAATGGTTGCTTTTAGAGGAAGTTTTGTAAATTTGAATGAAGGGAGTTGACTATGATAGGTTTACATATTTCTTAGTTAATTAAAAGCTTCTTAAGTGAAAGAATGGTTAAAATGTTTTTGGAATGTCTATTATGCTTTAGAGTTTATGTGTTGAGTGAATTCGTTTGTCTAGGGGTCGATTTGATGTTTTGATTTAATAAGTGTCTACTCTTTTGCGTTGCTCAGTTTTAGAAGTGTTTTTATTCCTTGGGTTCAAGTTGGAGTGATAGATGATTCTTCCTTATTGTCTTGTCTTCCGTTTAAGTCATTTTGGGTTGTGGAGATTTTCAAATGTTAAGTTTTTATGTTGGAACTGTATTGCTTCTTTATCCTCATTTGTGGAAAATCGATTTCTTTTGGACTTGCAGAGGCTTTGAGAAAAGTTGTGTTGTGAGAATTTCATTGATTTGAACTTGGCCAAAATTTGATCGTAATTATGATTTGAGTTTATGTTGGGTTGTACCATTTTTATGGGTGTTGATTCATATGATTTTGGCAAGATGTTTTTTCCTCGCGGATGTTCCATTTGTGGTTTAGTGTTCTTGTTGGTACAACCCCTTGTTATTGGATTTTATGTTTTGGGTTTCTAGGGAGAGTGGCTCTATGTGGCCGCCGATGCACAAAGGGGCTGTTAGGATAACCCACGTTAGAGTTAGAGTAATAAGTGATAACCTAAATAATTAATTAGGGGGTGGGTAGTAAAACATTAATAAGATAATTATGGATGCCTTGGCTACCTGTTAGGGCTTTCATAGACTAAAGGTGGGCCGAGAAGGCTGTGGTTGGCATGATCATTGCCTCATCTTCACAAGAGGTTAATGATTCCACGTGAGTCACCCTATGGAGTAGCGCCTTGTGATAGGCAATCAGGATAACCATAGATGGAGGTGGCACCTTGTGATAGGTTGTCTAGATAATCCATGTAAGGCCATGCGATGACACTCTCCTCTAGCATTCCCCTTGAGTTGTTTTATTGCTTACTTGTGGAAGTGGTTTATTGATATGTTTTTGTGATTTATTGTTGTTATGTTCGAAAGTGATTTAGTGTTGTATCCTTTGGAAGTTGAGTTATTGTTGTTATCTTGGAAGCGATTTATTGATGATATGCTATATGACTTATGATTAATTGTTGCTACATTTTGTGAATTGGTTTATTGTTGTTATGTTGGAAGTGATTTACATATGTTGCCTTTTATGATCTTTTGATGTTGCGACAGGATTATTGATATTGTAATTATCTTTGAATTTTTCGCCATCCATGTATGGTGTCAAGTCTTGTTGTTCACTGTTGGGATGTTCTTGGTCAAGGATTCTTTCTTGTTTGCTCCTTAGCATGGGGGGTGGGGCTTCGAACCCACATGGTCGAGTGGAAAGTGCTAAGCACCCCATTGGGTCCCCAGTTGAGGATCGAGATGTGCGGATTAGTGTCATTTGCGGCGACTCCAGAGTTGTATCTTTCTTGGAGCCAGTTGTGATACTTTATACTTGTCTCTTTAGTTGTAACATGCTATCTTGTCATATGGTTTCCGTTCATGCAAGGAACGCTTTGTATCATTGTAACTCTTGAACATTGTAATGAAATGTAATGTATTTATTGTATTATTTTATCCTTGATAAATCTTATGCATCCTTCGATGCATGGAAATTGTTTTCAATATGTTGTATTTGTGGAAATATGTCCCTTGAGTTTATATGATGATAGAGATTTTATCATTATGGGTTTTAAGTTAATCATGTAGTTGTTGTATATACGAATGTGGATGGTTTCTTATTAATGATTTGTCATGTATGTGTTACGTTTGTAAATGTTTACTTTGTTATGGATTATATCTTTGACTTTCTTTCCCTATCGTTGTTGTATGGATTTAAGTTTCGTAATGACTCCTCGTGTACCCCAAGGGACATAAATAATAATGGATTTGTTTAATTAAGTTTCATGACTCATGACTTAATGTGCATCTCATGTATGTTTAGATTTACTTTTTTAAAAAAAATTGTATGGTAATTGTTGTTTTAATTATCCTTTGGGGTTCACATGATGGGGCGTTGCTTTTGATCAATTTATCCCTAAGTCAATTGATTTCATATTCTCTATATTAATTAAATAATAATTTATTATTTAATTAATATTCATTATCACCCTTCATCCTAATCTATTTATTCTATCATCTTTAAATCCTTGCCTAAAGTAAATAGTTACCTTTAATTATTTACTCCTATCCTTTGTGCTTCTCTTTAAAGAATTAAATAAATAACACATTTATTTAATTTTTCACATGTCCCATCCTCCATAATCCACTCCTAATCTTAACTCCCTTTCTTAATCTCTCTTAGCCACCTAACCTTCCTCTAATCATCCATTAATTAGCCTAGTCTAACCCATGGTCAACCCCCTAATAAATACTACCCACATTCGAATAGAATTTTTAATTCCATTTTATTCAGCCAACATCCCTCATGGAATTTTTAATTTCATTTACCATCCCCATGTCCTTTCCAATGGAATTTTAAATTCTATTTATTCATCCAAGGTTTCTAGAGGAATTTTTAATTCCTCTTCCCTTTCCCCAAGGAATATTAAATTCCTTTTTATTCTACCCATGTCCCAAAGTAATTTTTTAATTCCTTTAATTTTTCCCATGCACATTAAAAAATAGAATTTTTAATTCCTTTGGTCAATCCTTCATCTCAACCCTTTATCTTCTTCCCCCTTTCAATCTCCACCATTGATGCCCATCTCCCTTGGCTAAATGACTAACACTTAGTCATTTTTTTGGGATCTATCCCATTCAAAAACTGTCAACTACACACATTCTACAACACATGCATCTCAACCCTTCTAATCACACACTACCATCTTGCATCCATAGCTAAAATTGACCATCCTTGCATCCAAATCAAGCAAAATCAACTTGTTATGCTACCAAAATTGGATCGTGAGCACACATATCAAGCCATCAAAGAGGGAAAATGAAATCATCAAGTTCAACAAGGTAAAAATTTGTGTTTACTTTCATTTTCAGGTTGAACTTCATCCTTATGCCCGTATCTTAAGTGTTGTCTTTTGTTTTTGTCTTTTTGCTTGAATTTCATGCATTTTTAGAAGTACAAAAATACTACACACATTTCTAGCATGCCTGATGGGACCCACATCATGGGTCCTTAATTTTTTTGTTGTTTAACTTTTGCAGGTTAGAACACTTTTTGTGCACAAAGGTGAATCCACCTGACGGGCAAATCAGCCAGATCATAGGGGCGAATACACTCTTCATAGAGGCAAGTGTGCTCTTGCCCAACCAACCTCAAACTTGTAGAGGTGAATACAACTTTAGCCTCCCTAAGAGGCAAACTTGCAACCTAAATAGGAAAATACGCTCTCCATAGAGGTGAGTGCACTCCCGCCCAACCAACCCTAGACTTGCAAAGGTGAATACGACTTTGACCTCTTGAAGAGGAAAACTTGCAACCCGAATGGTGAATCCTCTCCCTACAAAGGTGAGTGTGCTCCCACCCAACCAACCTCAGACTTGCAAAGGCAAATACAACTTCAACCTCCTGAAGAGGTGAACTTACAACCTGAATATGTGAATCTGCTCCCCATAGAGGCTAGTGCACTCCCACCCAACCAACCTCGGACTTGTAGAGGTGAACTTGCAACACGAATAGGAAAATTCGCTCTCTGTAGAGGTGAGTGTGCTCCTGTCCAACTAATCTTAGGTGAACTTGCAACTTGAATAGGCGAATCCACTCTTTGTAGAGGTGAGTGTGCTCTTGCCTAACCAACCCCTAACTTACAAAGGCAATCCCGACTTCGGCCCTACATAGAGGTCAATTTGCTACATGGATGGATGAATCTACTCACCCAATAGATGATTTTTCTCATGCCCTTTCAGGATAGGTGAATTTTCAATTAGGTGAACTTGAGACTTGAACAGACGATTGTGATCAACTTATAGAGGTGATTGCGTGTCTTACAGAGGTGATCTTGCGACTACATATAGGGGTGAATCTATAATATACAAAGGCGAATTTGCATGTTCTATAGAAGGTATAAAACATCAGTTTTTGGTAAAAAAAATTGCAGTGCTTTATACTTTCCCCCTATACCCTGCTTTTCATTAGGTTGGATGTTTTCGCTAGGTTAACAATCATTTGCTTTCTGTCATTTTCTTTTGCATCTAATCATTCTTTTGTACAACTTGCTCTCATCTTTCAAAGGTCGATGGATAAAACTACTAACTTATTTATGTTAGGATTTAGGCAGATCGAAGCAATAAACATTAACAATTATATGCAGATTGAATAACCCAAAAATAATAATGAAGAATAACACAAAAGAAATCAACACAAAAAATTAACATGGTTCACCCAATATGGGCTACATCCATAGAAAATCAACCACCCAATGATTTTATTATCTAATTCAAAACATATTACAATCTTGTGAATTACACACACCACAACTTACATCCCAACCGCTTATAACAAGATTTTTGGAAGCTTCTAGAATTAGGGTTTTACAAAGTCATTTTTTTAATTTGATGTGTCAACGAGAAAACCTTGGTGAGGATATGTTACAAGTGTATATTATTTGCATGATCAGTCACCACATATCAACAATCTCCCACTTGGAGACTGATCAGGCTCCACACCAAACAATCCCCCACTTGGAGACTGATCCTAGACGACATTGTTGCACTTGTAGCTCCCACTAGATTACAGGTCTAGTTGGTTTCTTATATCTACCATTATCAGTCATGAAGGTCAACAAAAAATAATGATGAAATCAGTTTCTCCCATGTTTAACTTCCTTTGTGAACATATTTGCAAGATTCTCACTTGTGTGAATTTTCTCCAACTTCAACTACCCATCCTCCAAAACTAATTGAATGAAATGGTATCTGAGCTGTATGTGCCTATTTTTTGAATATAGAGTTGAGTTCTTAACAAGATGAATGAAACTATGGATATCCGTGTACAAAGGGCCATCTTCTTGTTGTTGTCCCAATTCCTCTAGAAAATATTGTAACCAAATCATCTCCTTGTTGGCTTCCGTAGCAACAACATACTCAAATTTAGTGGTTGAAAGTGCAATGACCTTTTGTTGTCTTGAAATCCAACTAACTGTAGTACCTCCTACAAAAAAACATACCCTACAATACTCATCCCGCTATCAATATCACCTGCCATATCAGATTCAACATATCCTTTTAAAGCAAAATGTGTTCCTCCAAAACATAGTTTCTTTGAAGTAGTACCTCTCAAATATTGGAGAATCCATTTTACTGCATTCCAATGTTCTATTCCTGGATTTCTCATATACTTGCTCACAACTCCCACTGCATGTGCAATATTTGGCCTTATGCATACCGTTGTATACATCAAGCTACCATCTGTTGATGCATATGGTATCGTAGACATTTTTTCTTCCTCCTCTTATGTCTTTGGACACATCCCCTTAGTCAACTTAAAATGACTAGGCAAAGGTGTACTAACTACTTTTGCATTTTTCATGTTAAACCTTTTCAACACCTTCTCTACATACTCACTTGAGACAAAAATATTTTTTTGTTTGTCCCATCTCGTGTGATCCTCATATCAAGGATTTGTTTTGTTGTACCCAAATCTTTCATAGCAAATGAATTTGCTAGTTTTTTCTTAAGTTCATTAATATGTTGCATGTTAGACCTGGAACCAAGCATGCCATCAACATAAAATAATAGGATAATATAGTTTCCATTATCCAATTTCTTAAAATAAACACAATAATCATAATGACATATTTTGTAACCTTGTTCAGTCATAAAACTATCAAATTTCAAATACCATTGTTGAGGTGCTTTCTTTAGGCCATACAAACTCTTCTTTAACAAGTTCACATAAATTCCTCCTTACCCTTGATCTCATACCCTTGTGGTTGTTGCATGTATATTTCCTCTTCTAAATCTCCATGGGGAAATGTTGTTTTCACATCTAGCTAATTCAATATGCAAGTATTCCACATCCACAAGATTTAGAATAGTTTTAATAGAAGTCATCTTTACAACCAGAGAAAATATTTCATCAAAATCTATTCCTTTTTCCTGTGCAAAACCTTTTACCACAAGTCTGGCCTTATATATTTTCTTTCCTCCATCTTCTTCCTTCAACCCATAAACCCATTTATTTGGAAATGATCTTTTACCTGTAGGTAATTGGACTTAGTCTCGAGTCTAATTCTGCAGCAAAGAATCCATTTCCTCTTTCATGCCTAGCTCCCACTTCTTTTTGGTATCTACTTGCATTGCTTCTTCATAACCTTTAGGTTCACCATAATTAGTTAATAATATAGAATATAACGATGGAGAAAATCCTTCTGGAGGTCTAGTTATCCTTGTAGAACATCTAACACTTGCATGAGTATGTGGGATAACTTGTTTTTACTGAGCATCAGGTGAAGAGCATAAAGATATACTGAGAGGGGGGGCTGGATTAGTATATCAACAAAATTTTACCCTCATAGATTTTATCAACTTAAACTTGTAACACAATATCAACCATGCAATATGAAAGAATATGATCAAGTTGACACCAACAATTGTAAAATTTATGTTTTATATGAGATTACAATGATTGTAGGCACCAACCTACTTGAATCACCAATTTTATAGTTTAGTAGGCACCAACTTACAAAGAGCACCAACCCTTAATTATGATTTAGTAGGCACCAACCTACAAGGAGCATAAACTCCTAATTTTTATTTAGTAGGAACCAACCTACATGGAGCATCAACCCCTAATTTTGATTTAGTAGGTACCAACCTATTGGAAGTACTAACCCCTACCTGCAAAGCACCAACTCAAAAAAGATAATAACTCAAAGAATAATGTTCCACCTTCAATGTTGCTTCCTCAATGGATGATGTGCATTACAATCTTCTTCATTTATTATCACTCTCCCTCTTGAATTTAGCTTTCTTGAATGATATTCACACCAATCAACATATGATAAACTCACTTTTCTTTTAGATACAAATATGCCTCTTATATTCTCTTTATTCAAATATGCTATACACTTTATCTTCTTGTGTCCTACCCATGTAATAGATGATGATCTTTTCCCAAATCTTGAATTTTTTCCCCCTTAACCTTCACTCAGATCTTTAAAGTTTGCTCATAAGTCTACAATAATTTATCTTTAAAGTCTTCCCTTAGATCTGCAATAATTTATCTTCAAGGTCTGCTTCTAAAACCATGCTTCAATGCTTCTCCAAATCTTTCCTTCAATATAGGTCTTCAATAGTATTCATTTTCTACAGATTTTATCTTTAGATGATATTCATTATCACACTCATACTTAGTGTGTTGTTCTTATTTTACACAAAAATCAACACCTGCTTGTGTTTGGATGATATAATATTTATTCCACACTCCACACCACACACCCTTATATTTATTAAAATAAATCTAATCTACACTTTATAGTGTTGCTTTTCCTCCTGTCAATAATCAAAAAATCTTCAATCAATTCACCTCTCTATTCACTGTCTTCCACATCTTATGTTATTCCAAAGGATATCTCTTCAATGAATGGTTGTATCTCTTACTAAAAAAGATGTCTTTGTAAGGAGTTGCACCACTTCTCAAATGGATCGCAACCTTTTGTTAATGACTTAATCATACTCTTATCTTCTTTTCAACATACCATTTCATATATATACAATAAATAATACTCTTGTCTTATTGTATAGAGATCACTGCTTTTATTAGGGAGGTCGGCCACTTGTTTGATGTATTTAATATTTCTTCATAAAATGATCGCCACCCTTTCCTCGCATGCATCACTTTAATTACTTTTACCAATGAATAAAAAGAGTCACACTTCTCCATTAAAATCTGATTTAGCATTAAATGAATATTCACCCAACGCTTCACTTAATCACATGTTTTTCACTTAACAAATCTAGAAATTGCTTTATGAGACTATTTCTTGCCAACAAGACTCATGTCCCTTCAAAGATTAATCACAACACTTCATATCTTGATAAAATCGTATTATTCAAATCTTAATTTTCCCCTTAAATAAATCATGTTATTATTGAGTTGTTTATAACTTTTTATGAAGTTTAGATTATCGTATCTTCCATTTTATAAACTAGCACTCTATTTACATCTTCAAAGATATCAATTTCTTCAAAACTATGTTGCTTTTTAAAAATTTTCCATTCTTGAATGTAGTCATGCTTGAATGATGATGGTAGGATGCTCATCGATCTTTATCTCAGTTTCATATGTTGTTCATTTCCTTCTTTAAATCCATTTATCCTCTTGGTGTTTTTATCACATATATAGAAGGGTACATAAGTGACCAAGAACTATCTTAGGTATGTAGGATTAGAGTCTTGTATAAAGTAGATCTTTCAACATTATTACCATTTATTCCATTACATCCAAATGATTATATTGTTGCTTGTCATTGGTAACTTGATGGTCTTTAATGGTTAATGTTGTCCAAAAACAACTTGATGAGAACTTTCAACTTCAATTGATATCACTGTTGCTCTAGTGTATTCCCCTCTTCATAAGAGACATGATATATTCAAGTCTACATTGATTGGCTTTAAATTACCATTGAATTTCTATGGTTAACTCATATGTTTCTCTACAAAGAAGTCATGTGTCTAATTTAAACTTCATATTAATCATCCATATAGCAATTATCAAACTTAGACAATGCATCCCTTCTTGACATCAGTGACGTACTTCTAAAAATATCTTATATTCCTTTGACATCAATGACAATATTTCCAACAATCTTCCCCTTTGTCATTGATGACAACACAAACACAATTCTTTCATTTTTCATTTCTCCCTCTTACTCTATCTCTCCCCGTTTGACATCAATGTCAAAGGGACTTCCAACAATGTCTTGCTTTTTTTGTTCCATGAAGCTACAAGATACTTCTTCATTCCTTGATTTATAAATTATTTTGCTTCTTCTACATGGAAGCTTCTTCATTTTGACATCAATACATTTTCCAACAATTGAAGTCAATTCAACATCTTTTTTAGATAACAATCCATAAGTAGATTTTTTTCTTCAAAAACTTGAGGTACTTCACTTTTCAGTTATCTTCTCCATGGGGTTGAAAGATAGTTCCAACTTGGCTCCCCCTAAATTTGTGCTTCCTCCTATAAAATAGAAGAGGCATATTGAACTTGCATTGGATTCTTCATTTCTTGCATCTATCATCTTTCTCCAAACTTTAATAGTTTTTCCTTTTAGTTTGTTAGATACATTTTCTTTCTTACTTTGTCTTGGAGGCTCAACAAAGATAGTTCAACAAAAATGTGATGTATTCCCAAAGTTGCCACACTTGTAACACATAATGTGATGACCAAATGAATTATAATTTCTCCTAGTGAAGCTTGAAATATTTCTAATGCAGGAGCATCTAGTGGTGTAAGGGCAATCTTGCATCACCCAAAAATAGTTAAATTTCAAATTTCTTAGTTTTTACATATTTTTACATTTTTGGATACCCTTTTCATCATAATGAAATTCTCAATTTATGGTTTTTATTTTCTATACCTGGGTTGAAAGATATTGCAGTTTTAGTTTCCCAGATTTGCACCTGAAAGTCTTCTGAGTTAGATTTGAGGCACTTAGAGTTCCCGGAATGGCCTCAAAAATTGCTGAAATTGGCATAGAAAATTTTGAGTGCACTATTGACTTCGAGACCTTTCCAACGGTTCAAATGGTTCACGAATCGGAGTCCTGGATCAAAAGTTATGGCCTTGGGAAGTTGGTGCACTTTCTAGAAGATACAATTGCAAATGTTCTTTTGAAATTTGAACTCCAATTTGTAATTTTTTAGTGCCAAACCACCTAAACTCAAATTTGAATGTTGTTTTGGCTCCAAACTAAAGAGGAGCTCTATTTATGGACAGGTTTCTAATTTTTGGGTAACTTTTTGGGGACAAGCTCGCATATTACGAAAGGGTGATTCTGTAGCTTTCTGTAACTTGCATGTGTTGTAGAACTTGGGGATTTGAGATCCTTTGCATGTAAGAAGCTCCATTTTCTGAATAATAAAATTATTCTCTTATTTGTGGGTTATTTTCTAAGTCTTGGGCTGCACCCTCATCAAGTGGTATCAGAGCAGGTTTTCTTGAGCATGTGGATAGATCGCCAATCATGAGGCAGTTTGCACCAAGACCGTGGTTGTGGGTCGAGGTCAAGAAAGATGCCTCCAAGAGTGATGCCTGGTAGGTGTGGTGGTGCCAGAGGTGGTCGAGGTGACAAAAATGCTGGTGGAAGAGATGCATTGGCAGCCCTCCAAAGATAGATTGATGCATTACAAGAGCAGTTGAGAAGAGGGTTAAACCCGAGGGAGGAAAGTGAGGATGAAGGAGAGGAAGAAGGTAAAAAATGTAGAAGAGGAAGAAGAAGAAATTGATCAAGACCAAATGTGGCTAATAAGGGCCATTTCGAAGATCGGGAAAAGACCT
>VDFB02000002.1:208726071-208981591 GCA_007258455.2 Sequoia sempervirens | reverse complement strand
ATTTCAATCTTCACATAGGATCCCTTATTGCTACACATGCATATACAAGCATTATTCAAGCTCTAAACTATTCAAATATTAAGGATTTAATTAGCTATAAGATGGAAAGTTGTTGTTTAGACATAATCCATCATCTTTTACATATCTTAATTCACTCCTAGCGCTTCAGATAATTTTTTGTAAATGAGACAGAAATGTGAATCTTTTATGACAAAAAAAATTCTTAAAAGGAGGGGAGAGAGAGAAAAGGGTAGGGGGAAAGATAATGCTTGAATGTTAGCAAAGTATAACATTTTGATCATTATAACAATGAAATGAATCTTAAGTATGAAGCATTAATATCATTTACAACATTTATGATCAAGAATGAATCTAAGTAGAGAAAAATTTGCATACTTGCAGATGGTACAAAATTTCATGGTTAATTCGAAGCCTCCCATCAACAACAAGATCCAAATATCCGTGTATCTATCTCAATCAAGCCTCTAAACCCTTCAGAGCTATCAATTTTTTCACTAACCTATTATGCACAAAAGTTAAATTTTAGAGTTATGTCACCACTAAAAATAGAAGAAACAGAGCTTTGAAACCAAATCCACACACAACAATGTGGTATTCATACAAAGCCATACAAACAAACTAAACTCAAAACATTGGAATGGAAACAACTTCAAATTATGATGTAGAGCATGTATTCAAGGTGTAAAGAATCATTTTTCTACCACCATAGTGAAAAGTTATAACTTTCTTTCATCTTTGCATATTGGTTTGATGCTTCAAAGGATGCATTTATTATATTGAAAAGTGCATTACCTTATTAAGCTTCTCTTTGTTTCGAGAATAGTTTAATATTCTCTAATCAAAAGGGCCAACCACATGATGGTGGAAGCTCATTTGGCTCCTCCCCCGCCCTCTCATATCACTCTCAATTCCCCATACCCAATCATATAACATTAATCATTCATTCATCCATTAATAACATATAGCAGTGATTCATTCATCCATTAATAACATATAAAATTTATTCATCCATTAATAACATATAACATTCATTCATTAACATATAAAATTCATTAATTAACATATTTACATTCATTCATTAACATATAATATTCATTCTTTTAGTTTTTACAAATTATCAAAAACATGGTTGTCATGATATGATTGCAATCACTTTTTTTCTGTTTCTTTTTTAAAGCTACATAAATTTGAAGTGAAGTGTCATTTTCTAAATCAATATTTGTCCCCCCTTTAGTTGTTCTACCTTCTACTTGTGATCTTAATGTATGCCTAGTTGTCTACTCATGACATGGACGCCGCTGCAAGGGGGGGTCTTCTACAATAAGAAAGAAATGTTAAACTGATATGTTTTATTATTATTGTTACAAGTATTTCATTAATTGAAAGAATATTAGAGTGGTTCTCTTTACCTGATGGGTCCACATTATGTTCTTGAACTTTTGTTATAGACTCATGCTCAACATGTTGAACACCCTCTAAATCTTGATCTATAGTTGAAACATGAAAGGTTACATTAATTAATACACCAATTGAAATTAAATATGTTTAAGAGAACATGAGGGTGGCCCTCTTTACTTAATGGGGCCACATCATATTCCTGATCTTCTCTAGCCTGATCATGCTCAACACATTGATCACACTCTACATGTTCTAAAGTTGAAACATGAAAGGTTACATTAATTAATACACCAATTGCAATTAAATATGTTTAAAAGAACTTTAGAGTGGTCCTCTTTACCTGATGGGGCCACATCATATTCTTGATATTCTCTAGCTTGATCATGCTCAACATGCTCATCACGCTCTACATGCTCTAAAGTACCAGGATGCACACCATGACCTTCATCTACATGTTGTGCTCCACCCTCACAAAGCTGCATTCCAATGTCATGTGCAGTATTATCATTGCTTGAATGTTTAAAACAAATCGGTATGTAATTACTTTATGGTGGAAATTAATATTGAATAGATTGCAAAAGTATTCAATTTTAAATAAACTTTATTGAGTTTATTTACCTGCGTGTCAGATGCAGTGGAAGATTGTGTTTTCCCAGCCAAGACTCTTAGGTGTTCAACCACGACTCGATAGCCTTACTGGAAGGCAATCTTCAGGTCCTCTTTTGTGGGAACTCTATTGAATTCAAAGCCCTACATTTTTGCATAAGATCATGAATTTTGCTTCTATGGTGTGATAAAACCAAAATTGTTTTCAATTTATTATTTGGATGCAATATTTCATTTATGGATACTTATAATTCATGTGGCTAATTTCATATAACCACCAAAGTCAAGTTTGTGTTGCCCGTGCTTTTCTAGTCTTGCCTTTGTTGCCTTCGATGTATCAGGCAACCTATGAAAAGTTTGAAATACGTTAGATTATGTAAAAAGAAAGAGTAATAATTAGTAAATAATTACATTGTTGATAGCATCACATACCTTCCTTCACCCAGTGTTGTCTTTCCTTTTTTCTTTTTAGCCTTCCCCTTTCCATCAACACCAGGTCATTCCACTCCCTCTTCAAAATCATGGGGGGACGCTCATACTTTTTGTTCTTCTCTAAATGTAACCTATATTGGTCCCTCACATACTTTAGATAGGTACCATCTCTCTTAAGGACCTTGGTTCGGTTGAATGTTTTATCACCGAATAGCACAACTAAACGGTTAATGAGCTCATCTTTTAAATCTTGATTTTGGGCATTCCACCGTGTATGTATGGTGGGCCCAAAGAGCTCCAATGTAATATCACTTAGATGTTTATAAAAGAAATCATTTTCTACAAAATGATCATAGGATCAATAGTCTAAAAAGAGCGATCAATAAATAAATTTCAATTGGATTATATATAATAATAATTAAAACATTTTAAAGTACCTGGGACCTTCTCTATCTTTATGGGAATGAAATCATCAGTCACCACATGTGACCAAAAATATTCCCATACTAGTAATACGAGAAGATCCAGGAAATGTTGCTAAAACATCACCAGTACTAGTGGCCTCTACATCCCTAGGTACATGTCCTGACATATGTTCTGGCATGTGTTCACCACCAGAGGGTGCATTAACAGATTCCTGCATGGTATGTGTTGCTGAAATTTTAGACGGCAATATAGACATAGATGATGGGGTCAAATAATGTGATGTATGTGGAGGAAGATCATGATGGACACTTGTACCAACCCCTACTCCTTGGGTAATGCTTGCAGTACCTTGATCATGGCCAGGAGCATCATGAGGAGACAAATAACCTTGTAAAAACAACACATATTTTAGTTCATGACATAAAAGAGTACAAAATATAAAACCATGAATGAACTCATGTTATAATTAAAAATCTCATGACAACTTGCAAGTTTTGTAATCTCTCAAATAATATTTTAACCCTCTCTCTTATCTCATCTATTTGAGGCACTATGAATATCAACTTAACGATTTCTTTATTGCATTTTTTTTGGATCTTCTTTATCATATCGAGAGGTTTGCTGAATAAGTGATGTCATCATCACAAAATATTGACTGCACCTCACCATGGATGCTCTTGTCTATTGATGGTGCCTTTCCCCAATCAGTTGATTGCAACAAGAATATTAAAAAAATTATCTAAATTAACCCAATAAACTTATAAAAAAAATAATAATAAAACATTTTGCTCGTATCTAATTTGTACAATTACAATGAGGTAAACCTGTTGGGTAGAAGTGTCTGAAGATACATCACGATCTGTGCTATGGGCTAGAGCCTTTTCCATATGATCAATGTCCCACTGTGACAAAAATGAAATATAAAAAAACATTACCGAAATGAAACCAATAGACTTACGAAAAAAGAAAGAAAAAATAAAATGGTATATTGGAGTCATTAATTGGAGGTTGGGTAAAATGGTACATAGTATGTACCACCCCATACTAACTATGTTTGTAACTAAGCAATTAAAATTATGATCGATTAGCAACTCTTCCCCTGCAGTTATTGATTTTATCACACATATGAATACACGATTTCCCTCGCACACCTCGAATATGCAATTGGGTTGCTTATTTGTTGACCTAGGTTGTGTACTATTTATAAACCTTGCAATATTCCCTTATGCTTTTTCCCTTCCGTTGATGTACATAGCCACTCCTTTATTTTGATCCTTATCTTTTAGTTGTATATAATTTGCTGACAATGCATACCTACACATACTTCATGTATATCGAACTAGTTGCATCCAATCTTTGTAACTATAATAGGGTCTGACATACTCCATCAATTTGATAACTTTTTCATAATAGACCTTTATGCCGTCCATGAAAAATAGGCCCAAACCATGTAACGATGATGGTGTTATGCGATATATCCTCTTGTTGACACAAAAATCAGTGTTTATTGGAGGAAGTTCCTTGGATACCCATTGTTTCCATAGATGTTTGTACCTCAAGGGCACCTCGACGTCGCCTATTCTCTCATCATCATAAGAACATGACCCCCCTTTAGCAAGAAAAAATTCCATGAGTTTACATAATTTTCTTCTAATCTTTTGACCTCTAGTTGATCTCCCTCTTTCAGACATACTACATGTCTCGCTTTCCTCTTCTCTTCTTGAATTTCCCTTGCTCAAGGAAGACAAATCTGAAAAATACCTATTTGGTTGTACCTACACTCATAAGGATGTTGGATGAATTTCTTTCATGGTGATGTAATCCCAATGTGACATTATGATTAATCTATCATTTCATCGCTATAATTTCATAGGTTATAAGTTAATTAAGTCCCTATAGATTGTAAGTTATTGTTACTACCATCCAAATGTGTCCATCACAAATCAAATCTACTTAACATTTTAACTACCAAACTATGTAACAAGTGTTAAATGTGACTATGGTCCACCAGTTACACAACCAAGGCCTCAAATGTATTCTCTAATTGTAATCAAAGGAATTTTACTCTTCATTCAAGTAAATAAAATTGAAGGAAAACACCACCAAGTGGTTTATTGGACACCTACAGGACTAAAAATAGCAGAAAATTTACATTTAATTTCCATATGTCTAAGTGGTTAATGAGGAGGGAGTGTGTACTAGGCCTGGTTAAGTCATCATAAGTTTACGCTTTGGGAGTAATTTTTTTTAAGTCATCTTAAATCTTCCTATGTCTAATTGCTAGGATACTTTGGTATGTTTTAAGGTAGGATGATTGATGAAAGAGCCCAAAGAGACTTTCTCCATGATATCCAGGTACACATAGCAACAGTCTTCTCTTATACGGTTGGACATGATTTAAAGAACTTAACTAGGAATTATTCATTTAACCTAAGGTTTTCTCATAATTCCATCATTGGAAAAGTATGATAAAATTCTTCTATTATGAAGAATTGGTCTATGTGCCTCTAGTAATCACTATAAATGTTCGTAAGGATAAAATGACTAATTGCATCATGTAGGAGAGAATCAACTTTGAGTTCTTCAAAGATTATATTCCTCTATTCATATTTTTTAAGGGTTGTGTCTGGAGGAGGTTATCACTACCAAGAGGGGAGGAGACCTTTCCTTGTATTCTTTTATAATTTTCATTATTCTTATTTATATTACACTTACATTTACAAATATACATACATATGCATTTACTGTTTTCATTTATTTCTCATGTAGTTTAATAGTTTGATCGATTTCATATTATATGTGTTGAAGACTTTATAATTTAAATTACATTAATTTATGGATTTATTGTATCTATAACAATACAAAACCATATGCTCTTTGCATTTACACTTGCATTTAGAAATACACATTTATATACATAGATATAGATTTCTTGAATGATATGTTTCATTTATTGTTCTAGGAGAGCATCCAGTAATTGCATTAACATTTACATTTAAAAATACATATACATACATACATACATACATAAATATATATATATATATATATGTATATATATATATATATATATGTGCATCTGTGTGTGTGTATGTATATCATTTATATTCAGTGTTTAGAAACAACCCATTAGGTATGCACATGGATAAAAATTCATAAAATCAAATCTCTCATACATATTTTGTTGAAACCTAGGCTTGAACCTCTCATTTCACATGCTTTTCTTCACAAAACTATTAAGGACAACAGCTATACCTTCTTTATTTCTCATCCTAAGCCCTATTCATGCATCCTACGATTACAACAGTATCCATGGGGCTTCTTACCCAAGCTACAATAATCACAAAAAGTGTAAAACCCCTTTTATATCATGTTTCAACTACAAAACCCTCAAAAATAGGTTAACTCAGATTATGATTTGTTGGTGAGTTGTATGGAAATAATCATTAGCACCAGCTCATTCTTGGAGTCTTTTGAAAGAGAAGTGAATTAGGTGGCAGTTAAGTACAAACCTTATAGTGTCAAGGTGAATGAGGTGATTAATTTTGATTGGCCAACTGATGAAGGAATTAATTAAAATGTTTGAATGGGATTGTAGGTGGATATGTTTTGTATAAGGATTTGATAAGTAGTATTGGGTTAGAATACATATTGATGAGATTGTAAAGCAATGTTATCAAGGATCTTATATGTTATGTGTTAAATCCATCATAAACCCTTAGATGCTTATAAATTTGACTCCTCCAATGGATATATGGCACTGATCTAAGTTGTACTTATTCGTATGGTTCAGTATTTGTTTTCCTTTACCTAGAGCTTGCTACAAATTACAAATCAATGACTATCTTATATTTTCAAATATTGTTGTAGTTATCTCATACTCCAAATAGTTGATATTATTGATAAACAACCAGTTCTATTCCGTATTATCCTATTATGTTGAGCTATTAAATGAGATTATCTGTTGTTGTTAATGTTGTTTATGATGATGGTGCAAAGGTTGTGAATGCATTAAGGGATCACCATCTTAGGTCTTGTAGAGCCCAAAGTGTAGGAAGTCTTTCAAATCCTTATCAGTTGGTCTAGGTCCTAAGAGCTTCCCTTTATTGGAATTCACAATTCTATAGGTAGATTAGAAGATCAACCTACTTACCATAAAAACAACCAACACCTTGCATATGTTTGTGGTGGAGGTATTAAAGAATAATTGTATGCCTCTATTTCCATTCATTAGATCTATCTTAGCCTAGCATATACTTGGGCTAAGTCTACAATTGCTTTAGACTCATGCAACGAGGGCTATGTGTGATGAAATCCTAGACCTCAACCAAGATGTGGGTAGATTATGGGAGTTTTTCCAAGACTTGAGGCTGGTGGATAAAAATGTGAAAGACTAAGCTTTTTTATTTTTTCTGTCTTATCTTATACCATTTTACAAGAATGGGGGTGCCAATGTATGAGAAGATCTTTGGAAACTAGGCATGAAAATTGAAGGTTAAAGAAAATGGGGGTGCCAAACTTACTGTAATCATTGCCCCTTGGTCGTCAATTTTCCTTGAGTGCCCTCAACCTCGTCCTCAGCATTGGTATTGACCTTGTTTTCACTCCTCCAAACTCTTCCTTGGTGCTGATATTGACTTTGTTTTCGCTCCTCCAAACTCTTTTTTTGTGCTAGTATTGACCTTGTTTTAAATCCAAACTCTTCCTCGACGCTGGTATTGACCTTGTTTTCACTCCTCCAAACTCTTTGTCGATGCTGGTATTTACCTTGTTTTAACTCCAAACTCTTCCTTGGCGCTAGCATTGACCTTGTTTTCACTACTCCAAACTCTTCCTCGGTGCTAGTATTGACCTTTCACTTCTCCAATTTGACGAGCTACAACCTAGTTTCATTAGGTTTTATAGTATGTTAATTAAGTTCAAAATTTTGGCACCATTTAGCTAGGTTTTAATATTCTACAATATAGTTAAGTATATATTAGCTATATTTTACATAATAAACAATATAATTATTCAACTTATTATAATTATATATTATATTCTTTAACAAAATTATTAAATAGGTATAAAATTATTATAATTAATAATTAATTATAAGTATATTTTGTATAATACAAAATATATATTTAATATAATAGTAATATATATTAATATGAAAGAGAGAAACTAAATTTTGATTGGTTGTTTCATGTCAACAATCTAAGGATGGCATGTGTCCTTGGGGAGTTATGCTCAAGGTAGAATGCCATTTGATTAAAGATATGATAATTCTCCTTTAAGACCTCTTCAATGTACCCATTGCACACTTAAGGAGACAAAGTTAAATATAGGGAAGAAAATATAGAGAGAGAGGGAGATAATGCCAAACATACAAATAGAAAGGGAGACAAAGAGATAGAGCGGGGTAGAGAGATAAAGAGATAAGGATGAATAGATAGAGATATAGGGAGGGTGATTGATATATCTATCCCTGTTGCTCTCTATATCTCTATATCTCTATATCTCCCACTATCTATGTCACTCCCACCTCTTCCCCCTTCTATCTAGTGAGCTATCTCTCCCTCTTCCCCCTTTCTCTCTCATTCACTCCATCTCTCCCTCCATCTCTCCTACTCCATATCTCTATCTCTATTTCTCTTTTTATCTCCCTCTCACTCCTCTCTCTATCTCTTTCTATCTATATCCCTTTCTCTCCCTCCCCCACTCTATCTCACCCTCTCTATCTCTCACCATCTCTCCCTCCATATCCCCCCTATCCATTGACTCTCTATCTCCACCTATCTTCCTTTCTCTTCCCATATATATCCATCTTTCTTTCTCTTCCCATATATCTCTATCTCTCTCTATCTTTCTCTCCCCATCTATCTCTATCTCCCCATATATTAACTAAAAATCCATGCAAGCCTACAATATTATATGTTGGTAAAACTATAATAGTGTTTTATTAAACTATATGTAACACTTATCTTTCTAATGTCGAGCCTTCTTATAAAAATAGTGTTTTATTAAACTATAAGTAGATTACTGTCACCACTCTTCATTCAACATGAAATTCCAAATGTAGCAATTGTTTTGTTACTTCTTTCATGATGGGCCAAAAAGTTGCAACATGAAAAAAGTAGCATTTTGAACTCGCCAAAAAATGCGAAAATCTTGAGTTGAATTTTTTTTTGGGTTGGTTGTCAGTACATTGCTCCATAGCAATGCCCAAGCCAAAGTACTACAAATTGGATATATCTAATTTGTTTTGGATATCCAATTCATGTCTAATATCTAATTTGAAAAACATTTTAAAATGTAATATTTTGGTGCTATAAATTGGATATTTGATTTTTGCACACATATACCAAGAGTAATTAGGAGGTGGAGGGTGGGAAAGAGAGAGAGAGGGAGAGGGACAGAGAGGGAAAGGGAGAGAGAGAGAGGGGGGGAAAGGGAGAGGGAAAATGAGAGAGGGAAAAGGGAGAGAGAGATATATATATATAGGAAAGAATTAGGAGGGGGAAGGAGATAAGAGGGAAGAAGGGGAGAGGTAGGAGAGAGAGAACTTGTGGAGGGGGAAGGAGAGGGAAGAGGTTGAGGTAGAGGATAGAGGGTTTAAGGGTTTAGGGTTTAAAGGTTTATGGCTGAGGGGGGGGTAGGAGGGAGAGACTTGAGAGAGAGAGAGGAGGAGTGGGAGAGATAAAGGAAGGAGGGTTAAGGTAGAGGGTAGAGGGTTTTAAGGATTAAGGGTTTAGGGTTTAGGGTTAATGGGAGAGAGATAGATGGAGTGAGTGATTGAGAGAGAGACCTAAGAGAGGGAGAGGGGGTAGGATATTGAAGATACTTGAGAGAGAGAGAGAGAGGGAGGGTAGATGGTTTAAGGGTTTAGGGTTAAGGGTGGAGGGGAGAGAGATAGAGAGAGTGAGAAACAGAAAGACCTAAGAGAGGGAGAAGGGGTAGGAGGGAGAGAATTGAGATAGAGTGAGTGAGTGAGTGCATGAGAGAGAGACCTTAGAGAGGGAATGGTGCTAGGAGGGAGAGACTTGAGAGAGAGAGAGGGTAGACGGTTAAGGGTATAGGGTTAAGGGGAGAGAGATAGAGGGAGTGAGTGAGTGAGAGACCTAAAAGAGGGAGAGGGGGTAGGATATTGAAGATACTTGAGAGAGAGAGGGAGGGAGTGGGAGAGAGATAGAGGGAGGGAGGATTAAGGGTACAAGGTAGATGGTTTAAGGGTTTAGGGTTAAGCGTGGAGGGGAGAGAGATAGAGGGAGTGAGTGAATGAGAGAAAGACCTAAGAGAGGGAGAAGGGGTAGGAGGGAGAGACTTGAGATTGAGTGAGAGAGAGAGAGAGACCTTAGAGAGGGAGTGGTGCTAGGAGGGAGAGACTTGAGAGAGAGAGAGAGAGAGAGAGAGATAAAGAAGGGAGGGTGGAAAGGCAGAGGGTGAGCATTTAAGGGTTTAGGGTTTAGGTAGAGGGAAGAGATAGGAGGAGTGAGCAAGGAGAGAGAGAGAGACCTGACAAAGGGAGAGGAGGCAGGAGGGAGAGACTTGAGAGAGAGAGCTTAGAGGGTTTGCATATGTGGGCTTGCTATAGTCAATGGTTTAGGTTTAGGGTTATGGCAGTGATGGAACTCTCAAAGTTTTTGTTCTCTATGTGTCTCTATTTTATCCCTCGCCTTTGTGTCTTTGGTCATCTATGGTGTTTGGGAAAAAGCTCTAAGGTTGGTGTTTTACCTTCATCTTCATGTAAAACCCCGGGTGTTCATCTTGCACCTCGATGGGATCTATTTGGCCAAGCATTTTTTGGGAAGGCTTTTAGAAATCCACTTAAGCCCCATCGCTTTTTCTAGGTTGGGCCCCCTTTTGTTTTATTGTTTTATTTCCTTCACCTGACTTTATTTTTCCTAAGTCTTTTGTTGGTCCCGTGTTCTCTCATTAAAACAACTTATGTCATTCTTTTTTGTCGACCTAGTGATGTCCCCTTATTCCTTTAGGGGAGAGGGACTAGTAGTCATGCAGGTTAACTTTTTGAGCATGTAGCAATTGACTGGAATATCGTAGAACCTTTTTTTTTTTTTGAAATGTAGACTGGTCTCTTATTTATCTATAACTAAGGTTTGGAGGTGCGACTCATCATGCACCTCGCCACATCAGCAGATCTTTTGAGAAGTTTCTAAAATTTGAATTTTTAAAGGTTTGACCAAAACTTAATCATGGAAACCCCAATAGTTGAACCAAAAAAATATCATTTGTTGCTTGTAGAATATGATATTTTTATTTAAATTAAAATTAATATACGAGCTAAGTGGACCAAATACTTATTGATAACCATAAATCTTTGATATCTCTACCTTTTATATTCAACACATATGGACTAATAGTTGAACACAAAAAATCTATTTGTTGTTATAAAAATAACACATAATGATTTAAAATAAAACTTATATTGAACAAAAATGGACCAATAGTTGAACACTAATTTTTTTTGAAAATCCTTCACATTTAGGGTATGTGTAGGATCATCATGCAAAAAACATGCCCTTAAGTGGCAAAAAATTCAGAAAAATCAGTGTTCAGAAACTTGACGTAAATATTTGAATAAGTTATCTATATTATTTCAAAAATATGTAAGAATAGAATTTTTAGAAAATTGAATGTAGTTTCTAAAATACTAGGTTTATTTAAAAATAAATAAAATCTATTTGGTGAAAATTTGAAATTTCAATGCAGTGGTACTTAAATTTTAGGAAAAATAGCAAAGTCCATTCCACCAACTAACCATAAATAAATGATAATATTTTCGTGACTTATATATAAAGTAGAGGACTCATGTCCTGGATGATGCATATTTTTTTTGTAATTTTTTCCAAGTAATTAATTATGAATTTTCAACCCTTTAGAAAAATAAAAACTCGTATGTCTGACCACCTTAACTTGGTCAAACTTCATGAAATTCAATTTTTTTTTAATCCTATAGTATGTGAAGCATAGAATGTGACGCATGTTTTGGATTCAAAAATATGATACCGCTTGAAAGTTATAGATGTTTTTCAATTTCATTCCTATCGACCAGGACTCTTTAGTCTTAATTCTAACAGAAACGAATAATAATTATTTATTGAATCCTAAAATTAAATCATAATTTATATTTTTGGAAAAGCTGAGAATCTCCTATAAAACTCTTTTCGCTTCATTAATTTTGGGTGAAAACAACATACCCTACAAATATTGCCACTTTTTGGCACACCATGATCCTGCACATACCCTTTAATGGGAAAATACATGTTATTTATTGTGCTCACCTTTTATATCTGTGATAGGACAAACTATTAATATAAAATTATCCAATGCTTTTACATTGCTACCCCAATTATTGTACACATAAGAACAATATTTTTTCACTATGATAACAATACCTGTTTCAATGAGTGTCTTATTTTATTAAATGAGCATTTTATTTTTTAAATGATATACTTATAGTGGAGAGTTGTGATAGTTTATTTGAAAAAAAAAAAAAACTTATTTCACTTCTTCATGAATGTATTTATGTTTTTTTCATATAACATTTGGAAGTTCTCATGTGTTCAAGTATGGGTCCATTTTTTATCAACATTTGGTTTTTTCTTTATTTACATTTGGACTATTTATTTACAATATATAGTATAAATATGTGGTAAGAGACTGGGTATTATCATCACGATTGAGTGTTCCCTTTCCCCTAATAAATGTTTTTATTTTGCACCCCACATGACTACTGGGCACTCTCCCCTAATAAATGTTTTTATTTTACAGAGGGACAAGTTTGCATGGCCGTAGATCAATTGTTGTGTGATCTCGACCATTCCCCACCATCCCACGATGACCCCACCAGTTGATCGTGATATCATGGGCGAGCACCATGTGTCTCATCCGGTCAAGCCGAAGGAATGATAAATACTTTGATGTATCTTTAATACATTATGTCGTGGGTTACTAAAGTAGTTATAAGATGCACATATTTTAAATCAACAAAGATGTTATAATCCCAGTAGAAAGGTGCACGATGGTTATAACAAGGTTGGTGATTATGTTGAACGGACATGATTGCTGATGGTTGAGATCCACAATTTCCCACCATCGCGTGATCAAAAGTTGTGAGGTCTTTATTGATTATGATATCACGGGCAAGCACCACGTGTCTCATCCAGTGAAGCTGAAGGAATGATAAATACTTTGATGCATCTTTAATACATTATGCCATGGGTTACTAAAGTAGTTATAAGATGCACATGTTTTAAATCAACGGAGATATTATAATCTTGATAGAAAGGTGCTTGATGGTTTAACAAGGCTGGTGACTATGTTGAACAAACAGGATTCTCGATGGTTGAGATCCACGGTTTCCTGCCATTGTGTGATCAAAAGTTGTGAGGTCTTTATTGATTATGATATCATGGGCGAGTGCCACGTGTCTCATCTAGTGAAGCCAAAGGAATGATAAATACTTTGATGCATCTTTAATACATTATGCCACGGGTTACTAAAGCAGTTATAAGATGTATGTGTTTTAAATCAACGAAGATGTTATAATCTCAATAGAAAGGTGATAGATGGTTAATAACAAGGCTGGTGATTGTGTTGAACGAACAAAATTTTTGATGGTTGAGATCCACGGTTTCCTACCATCGCGTGATCAAAAGTTACAATTTCTTTATTGATTGCAATATCATGGTAGGCGCCACGTGGATATCCTTGGCAATGAGTAGTAGGGTAAAAAAAGTGATATATTTATTTTATTTTATTTATTAAATACTTACTAGCATATATATTATTTATTAATAATATATATACAATATGTTGAGAGATATCCTTTTGATACGTCTATTGTACTATTATAAAATAGGTGCCTCAACAAAGATATCTCTTGGCGTATTTTATAGATATTAATAAATAATATATATGCTAGTAGCATTTGCAGCACAACATGAAAGATAAGATTATAATTACTTTTAGTTATAGAATTAAGGTTAGGGTTAGATATATATTTAGTTAGGGTTGGGGTTAAAAATAGTGTCAATGTTAGTTTTAGGATTAAGTTTAGGGTTAGAGTTAGAGTGAGAATTATTGTTGAGATTGAATCATAACCCTAATACAACCTTAACCTTAAACCTAATTGAACCCTAACCATATTTGTAATTGAATTTTAACTCTAACCCCAACCCTAACCCTATCATTGAACCCAAGCTTTATCCTAGAACCTCAACTCTAATTAAATGGTAAACCTAACCTAACCTTAACCCTAATGTTAATCCCAACCCTAAGTCTATCTATAATTATAATCCTAACCCTTCTAATTTTTAAAATCCATAAAATATTTATTATCTATTTAGTTTTACAAATTATCTAATACAACTAAATTAAATTAAATTAAATATTCATTTTAAATTAATTAAACAATTATTAATTAGAATTTTAGAATAAATTAAGAAATAAGATCTATATAAAATCAACTTTTCTATTTTTTTTCTTTGTGTCCAAATCATTTCATTTTCAAAAATTGTACTAAATTATAGATATCATAATTAAACACAAAACTTTATTCTATTCTAATCCTAACCCTAGTTAAACCCTAACCCTATTTCAACTCTAACCCTTACCCTAATTGAACACTAAATCTAATTGTAATTGACCACTAAGAATAATTGAATTCTACCCCTTACCCTAACCCTAACTCTAATCAAACCCTAACCCAAACCTACTTGATTCATAATCCCAACCCTAACCAAAACCCTAATTGAACTTTAAAACTAGCCTTAATTAAGTCTTAACCCTAATTGAACATTTATTGTAGTCCTAATTATACCATAACCCTAACTTTGAACTACAGTTGAACACTAATCCTAACCCTAACACTAATTCTTATCCTAATTTAACCTTAACCCCTACCCTAACCTTAACCTTGACCCTATTTAAACTCTTATTGAATTCATAACCTTAATTAAACCCCAACCTCATCGTCAATCCTAACCCAAATTGAACATTAATTGAACCCTAAGTGAACACTATCCTAATTGAACTCTACCCCTAGCTGAAAATATTAAAGTTCCATAGATTTTCCCATTAATCATCATTTATCATTCATTCCTAATTAGAACCCCCTAAAAATTATACTTTTATAATGTTTTAGCCACACCCCATTATTGCTGTATTAAGGGTTTAAGGGTTTAGGAGTTTAAGGGTTAATGGTTTCAGATTAGGGTTAAGGGTAGAGGGGAGAGATAGGAGTGAGAGAGAGAGACCTAAGAGAGGGAGAGGCAGAGGGAGAGACTTGAGAGAGAGAGATGGTAGAGGGTTTTAAGGGCTTGGGCTTCTATGTGGGTTAAGGGTTTAGGGGCCATGGGCAGAGGGGGAGAGATAGGAGGGATCTGAAAGACAGGAGGAGCTTGGAGAGACACTGCAGAAGAGGGTTAAGAGTAGAGGGTAGAAGGTAGAGGGTTAAGGGTAGAGGGGAGGGAGATAGGAGTGAATGAGAGAGAAAGAGACCTGGGAGAGGGAGACAGGGTAGGAGGTTGAGACTTGAGAGAGAGAGGGAAAGAGGCAGGGAGTGGGAGAAAGATATGGGGTAGACGGTTAAACGTAGAGGGTGGAGGGTTTAAGGGTTTAGAGTTTAAGGGTCAAGGGTTTAAGGTTTACAGTTAAGGGTTTAGGGTTTAGGGTTTAAGGGTAGAGGGAGACACATAGAGGGAGTGAGTGAGAGATAGATAAAGACCTAAGATATAGAGAGGGGGTAGGAGGGAGATACTTGAGAGAGAGAGAGGGTAGAGGGTAGAGGGTAGAGGGTTTAGGGTTTAGGGTTTAGGGTTAAGGGGGGAGAGACAGAGGGAGTGAGTGAGTGACAGAGAGACCTAAGATAGGGAGAGCAGGTAGGATATTAAAGATATTTGAGAGAGAGAGGCAACGAGTGGGAGAGAGATAGAGGGAGGGAGGGTTAAGGGTACATGGTAGATGGTTTGGTTTTAGGGTTAAGGGGGTGAAGCGTATGAGATGAGGGAGCGGAGCAGTGAGAGAAACCCAAGAAAGGGCGTGAGTGCAGAATTGAGATAGAGGAGTTAGTGAGGAGAGGAGAGACCGGAGAGGGAGGGAAGCAGAAGGGGAGAGAGACTTGGAGAGAGAGAGATAGCATGGGAGGGTAAAGGGTAGAGGGCAGAGGGTTTAAGTTTTTAGGGTTTAGGGTTTCGGGTAGAGGGAAGAGAGATAGAGGGAGTGAGTGAGTGAGTGAGAGACCTAAGAGAGGGAGAGGGGGTAGGATGGAGAGACTTGAGATAGAGTGACTGAGTGAGTGAAAGAGAGAGACTTGACAAAGGGAGTGGTGCTAGGAGGGAGGAGAATTCTGATGGTGAGAGAGAGGGAGGGAGTGGGTGAGAGATAGAGGGCGATGTGTTAAGGGTAGAGGGTATGGTTTAAGCTTTTAGGGTTAAGGCAGGAGGGAGAGATAGGAGGGATTGGATTGAGTGAGAGAGAGACTCCAACAGTGGGAGAGGGCAGGATATTGAAGATACTGCAGAGAGAGAGGGAGGGAGGGAGAGAGATAGAGTGAAAGTAGGAGTGAGTGAGAGAAAGACCTAAGAGAGGAAGAAGGGTAGGAGGGAGAGACTCAGACAGAGGAGTGGGTGAGACAGAGAGAGAGACCTAAGAGAGGGAGAGGGGGTACAAGGGTGAGACTTGAGAGAGAGAGGAAAAGAGGGAGGGAGAGGGAGAGAGATAAGGGGTAGAGGGTTAAACGTAGAGGGTAGAGGGTTTAAGGGTTTTGAGTTTAGGGTTAAGGGTTTAGGGTTTAGGGTTTAGGTAGAGGGGAGAGAGATAGAGGGGAGTGAGAGAGAGAGACCCAAGAGAGGAGAGAGAGGAGGTAGGAGGGAGACTTGAGAGAGATAGAGGGTAGAGGGTTTAAGGGTTTTGGGTTTAAGGGAAAAGGGTTAATGGTTTAGGGTTTAGGGTTATGGGTAGTTATGGAACTTCAAAGTTTTTCTCTTTGTGTTCTATTTTATCTTTCCTTCTATCTCTATTCATATATGGTGTTTGCGAAAATCCTAAGGTTGGAGTTTTACCTTTGTCTTCATGTAAAACCCTAGTGTTCATCTTACACCTTGGATGGGATCTATTTGGCAGTTACTTTTTGGGAAGGCTTTAAAATGACTTAAGCCCCATCAATTCATCTAGGCTGGGCCCCCTTTTGTTTTATCATTTTATTTCTTTTGCCTGAATTTATTTTTCCTAATTCTTTTGTTGGTCTTGTGTTCCCTCGTTAAAACAACTTATGTCATTGTTTGTCATCGACCTAGTGATGTCCCCTTATTCCTTTAGGGGAGAGGGCCAAGTAGTCATGCAGGATAACTTTCTGAGCATGTACCAATTGACAAGACTATTGTAGAACCTTCGTTATAGAATTAAGGTTAGGGTTAGATATATATTTAGTTAGGGTTGGGGTTAAAAATAGTGTCAGTGTTAGTTTTACAATTAAGTTTAGGGTTAGAGTTAGAGTGAGAATTATTGTTGATATTGAATCATAAACCTAATCTAACCTTAACCTTAAACCTAATTGAACCCTAACCCTATTTGTAATTGCACTTTAACTCTAACCCCAACCCTAACTCCATCATTGAACCCAAGCTTTATCCTAGAACCCCAACTCTAATTAAATGGTACAAACCTAACTAACCTTAACCCTAATGCCAATCCCGACCCTAAGTCTATCTATAATTATAATCCTAACCTTTCTCATTCTAACCCTAATTATAATCTTAATTATAATTCTAACCCTAACCATAATTCTAATACTATTCATAATCCTTAGTTTAACACTAACCATAGTTCTCATGACAACCTTAACTCTAATTATAACCCTAATCAAACCCCGACCTTAACCTTAAGCCTAACCTTGAGCTTAATTAAACCCTAACCCTAACCTTAAGCCTGAGCTTAATTAAATCAAGATCCTAGCTCTAACCCAAAACTCATATATGTGAGATAATTATAATTTACCAAAACCCTAACCATAATTGAATCAGAACCCTAATTGAAATATAATCCTACCTTTAATTGAACCCTAACGCTAATTGAATTGTAATTTTAACCCTAAGCCTAATTGAACCCTATTTTTAACTCTAAGACTAATTAAGCACTATTTATAGCCCTAACCCTAATCCCATCTAAATCCTAGTCCTAATTGAGCCCTAACCCCAATTGAATCATATTTAAACCCTAACCCTTAATGAGCACTAACCCTAATTAAACCCTAACAAACCTAAACCATAATTCTAACCCTAATTTAATACTAACACTAACCCTAATCCTAATAACATATTATTAGGGTTATATTTATTAATGTCTTAATATTAGTTTATAAATTCAACATTAATTATAAATATTTTTAAATAAATTAAGTATTTCAATCTAAAATTTTAATATTTTACATTACAAATAAAATTAATCTGAATTCTAATTTTTAAAATCCATAAAATATTTATTATCTATTTAGTTTTACTAATTATCTAATACAATACAATACAATACAATTAAATATTCATTTTAAATTAATTAAACAATTATTAATTAGAATTTTAGAATAAATTAAGAAATAAGATCTATATAAAATCAACTTTTCTATTTTTTTTCTTTGTGTCCAAATCATTTCATTTTCTAAAATTATACTAAATTCTAGATATCATAATTAAACACAAAACTTTATTCTATTCTAATCCTAACCCTAGTTAAACCCTAACCCTATTTGGACTCTAATCCTTACCCTAATTGAACACTAAATCTCATTGTAATTGACCACTAAGCATAATTGAATTCTACCCCTTATCCTAACCCTAACTCTAATCAAACCCTAACCCAAACCTACTTGATTCATAATCCAAACCCTAACCCAAACCCTAATTTAACTTTAAAACTTACCTTAATTAAGTATTAACCCTAATTGGACATTTATTGAATAGTAGTCATAATTGTACCATAACCTTAAACTTGACCCTATTTGAACTCTTATTGAATCCATAACCTTAATTGAACCCGAACCTCATCCTCAATCCTAACCCAAACTGAACATTAATTGAACCCTAAACCTAACCCTAAGTGAACAATAATCCTAATTGAACTCTAACATTTTAGTTGAAAATATTAAAATGCCTTAGATTTTCCCATTAATCATCATTTATCATTCAATTCCTAATTGAACTCCAAAAATTTATACTTTTATAATGTTTTAATACACACCTAATATTAAGGGTTAAGGGTTTACGGGTTTAGAGTTTAAGGGTTAAGGGTTTAATATTTAGGGTTAAGGGTAGAGGGGAGAGACTTGAGAGAGAGAGAGAGGGTAGAGGTTTTAAGGGTTTGAGGTTTAAGGGTTAAGGGTTTAGGGTTATGGGTAGAGGGGAGAGAGATAGAGGGATTTAGTGAGAGAGAGAGGGAGGGAGTGGGAGAGAGATAGAGAGTAGAGGGTAAAGGGTAGAGGGTAGAAGGTAGAGGGTTAAGGGTAGAGGGGAGGGAGATAGGAATGAGTGAGAGAGAGAGAGACCTGAGAGAGGGAGAGGGGGTAGGAGGGTGAGACTTGAGAGAGAGAGAGGGAAAGAGGTAGGGAGTGGGAGAGAGATATGGGGTAGAGGGTTAAACGTAGATGGTAGATAGTTTAACGGTTAAGGGTTCAAGGTTTACAGTTAATGCTTTAGGGTTTATGGTTTAAGGGTAGAGGTAGACACATATAGGGAGTGAGTGAGATATAGATAAAGACCTAAGATAGGGAGAGGGGGTAGGAGGGAGAGACTTTCAAGAGAGAGGGTAGAGGGTCAAGGGTGGAGGGTAGAGGGTTTAGGGTTTAGGGTTAAGGGTTAAGGGGAGAGAGACAGAGGGAGTGAGTGAATGAGATGGGGTAGGATATTAAATATATTTGAGAGAGAAAGAGGGAGGGAGTGGGAGAGAGATAGAGCGAGGGAGGGTTAAGGGTACAGGGTAGATGGTTTAAAGATTTAGGGTTAAGGGTGGAGGGGAGAGAGATAGAGGGAGTGAGTGAGTGAGAGAAAGACCTAAGAGAGGGAGAAGAGGTAGGAGGGAGAGAATTGAGATAGAGTGAGTGAGCGAGAGAGAGAGATACCCTAGAGAGGGAGTGGTGCTAGGAGGGAGAGACTTGAGAGAGAGATAGATAAAGGAAGGGAGAGTAAAGGGTAGAGGGTAGAGGGTTTAAAGGTTTAGGGTTTAGGGTAGAGGGAAGAGAGATAGAGGGAGTGAGTGAGTGAGAAAGAGACCTAAGAGAGGGAGAGGGGGTAGGAGGGAGAGACTTGAGATAGAGTGATTGGAGGAGTGAGAGAGAAGGAGAGAGGGAGGTTAAGGAGAGACCTGATAGAGAGGAGGAGTGGAGAGAGATAAAGGGAGCAAGGGTTAAGGGTAGAGGGTAGAGGGCTTTTAGGGTTAAGGATTTAGGGTTATGGGTAGAGGGAGAGAGACAGTTGGCTGAGGTGAGAGAGACCTCCAAGAGAGGAGAGGGGTAGGATATTGAAGATACTTGAGAGAGAGAGAGGGAGGAGGAGAGAGATAGAGGGAGGAGGAGTGAGAGAAAGACCTAAGAGAGGAAGAAGGTAGGAGGGAGAGACTTCAGATAGAGTGAGGAGTGAGAGACCTGGAGAGAGGGAGAGGGGTACAAGGGTTAGACTTGAGAGAGAGAGGGAAAGAGGGAGGAGTTGGAGAGAGATAAGGGGTAGAGGGTTAAACGAGGGTAGAGGGTTTAAGGTTTTGAGTTTAAGGGTTAATGGTTTAGGGTTTACGGTTTAGGTAGAGGGAGAGAGATAGAGGGAGTGAGAGAGAGAGAGACCTAAGAGAGGGAGAGGGGGTAGGAGGGAGAGACTTGAGAGAGAGATAGAGGGTAGAGGGTTTAAGGGTTTTGGGTTTAAGGGTTAAGGGTTAATGGTTTAGGGTTTAGGGTTATGGGTAGTTATGGAACTTCAAATTTTTTTTCTTTGTGTTCTATTTTATCTTTCCTTCTATCTCTGGTCATCTATGGTGTTTGGGAAAATCCTAAGGTTGGATTTTTACCTTTGTCTTCATGTAAAACCCTAGTGTTCATCTTACACCTTGGATGGGATCTATTTGGCAGTTACTTTTTGGGAAGGATTTAAAATGGCTTAAGCCCCATCGATTCATCTAGGTTGGGCCCCCTTTTGTTTTATCATTTTATTTCCTTTTCCTGACTTTATTTTTCCTAATTCTTTTGTTGGTCTCGTGTTCCCTCGTTAAAACAACTTATGTCATTGTTTGTCGTCGGCCTAGTGATGTCCCCTTATTCCTTTAGGGGAGAGGGCCAAGTAGTCATGCAGGATAACTTTCTGACCATGTAGCAATTGACTGGAATATCGTAGAACCTTTGTTATAAAATTAAGGTTAGGGTTAGATATATATATTTAGTTAGGGTTGGAGTTAAAAATAGTGTCAGTGTTAGTTTTACAATTAAGTTTAGGGTTAGAGTTAGAGTGCGAATTATTATTGAGATTGAATCATAACCCTAATCTAACCTTAACCTTTAACCTAATTGAACCCTAACCCTATTTGTAATTGCACTTTAACTCTAACGCCAACCCTAACCCCATCATTGAATCCAAGCTTTATCCTAGAACCATAATTAAATGGTACAAACCTAACCTAACCTTAACCCTAATGCTAATCCCAACCCTAAGTCTATCTATAATTATAGTCCTAACCCTTCTCATTCTAACCCTAATTATAATCTTAATTATAATTCTAACCCTAACCATAATTCTAATGCTATTCATAATCCTTAGTTTAACACTAACCATAGTTCCCATGACAACCTTAACTCTAATTATAACCCTAATTAAACCCTGACCTTAACCTTAACCCTAACCTTGAGCTTAATTAAACCCTAACCTGAACCTTAAGCCTAAGCTTAATTAAATCAAGATCCTAGCTCTAACCCAAAACTCATATATGTGAGATAATTATAATTTACCAAAACCCTAACCATAATTGAATCAGAACCCTAATTGAAATATAATCCTACCTTTAATTGAACCCTAACCCTAATTGAATTTTAATTTTAACCCTAAGCCTAATTGAACCTTATTTTTAACTCTAAGACTAATTAAACACTATTTATAACCCTAACCCTAATCCCATCTAAAACCTATCCCTAATTGAACCCTAACCCCAGTTGAATCATATTTAAACCCTAACCCTTAATGAGAACTAACCCTAATTAAACCCTAACACAATTGAACCATAATTCTAACCCTAATTTAATACTAACACTAACCCTAATCCTAATAACATATTATTAGGGTTATATTTATTAATGTCTTAATATTAGTTTATAAATTCAACATTAATTATAAATATTTTAAATAAATTAAGTATTTCAATCTAAAATTTTAATATTTGACATTACAAATAAAATTAAACTAAATTCTAATTTTTAAAATCCATAAAATATTTATTATCTCTTTAGTTTTACTAATTATCTAATACAATTAAATTAAATTAAATTAAATATTCATTTTAAATTAATTAAACAATTATTAATTAGAATTTTAGAATAAATTAAGAAATAAGATCTATATAAAATCAAATTTTCTATTTTTTTTCTATGTCCAAATCATTTCATTTTCTAAAATTATACTAAATTCTAGATATCATAATTAAACACAAAAATTTATTCTATTCTAAACCTAACCCTAGTTAAACCCTAACCCTATTTGGACTCTAATCCTTACCCTAATTGAACACTAAATCTAATTGTAATTGGCCACTAAGCATAATTGAATTCTACCCCTAATCCTAACCCTAACTCTAACTAAACCCTAAACCTAACTCTAATAAAACCATAACCCAAACCTACTTGATTCTTAATCCCAGCCCTTACCCAAACCCTAATTAAACTTTAAAACTAACCTTAATTAAGTATTAACCCTAATTGAACATTTATTGAATACATTTAAGGGTTTAGAGTTAAGTGTTTAGGGTTATGGGTAGAGGGGAGAGAGAGAGGGAGGGAGTGGGAGGGAGATAGAGAGTAGAGGGTAGAAGGTAGAGGGCGAGACTTGAGAGAGAGAGAGGGAAAGAGGGAGTGGGAGAGAGATATGGGGTAGAGGGTTAAACGTAGAGGGTAAAGGATTTAAAGGTTTAGAGTTTAAGGGTTAAGGGTTTAAGGTTTATGGTTAAGGGTTTAGGGTTTAAGGGTAGAGGGGAGACACATAGAGGGAGTGAGTGAGAGATAGATAAAGACCTAAGAGAGGGAGAGGGGGTAGGAGGGAGAGACTTGAGAGAGAGAGCAAGGGTAGAGGGTAGAGGGTTTAAGGGTTTTGAGTTTAAGCGTTAAGGGTTTAGGATTTAGGGTTATGGGTAGAGGGTAGAGAGATAGATGGATTTAATAAAAGACAAAACCCCAACCTTAGGATTTTCCCAATACCATAAAAGACTAGTAAAATAGGACATGATAGGAAAGGAACATAAGACATGATAGGAAAGGATAAATTCAAAAGATGCAACATACTGTGTTGATATGTCCTTCAATCTTCTTAAGAAGATCCATGATCTTTTTATAAAGGAATTGACTTCATAGATGCATCAAGTTCAATTATGCATCTTTTAAACAATGAGGAAACATTTTCAGTTGTTGTCAAGCCCCTCTCACCATAACCCTATTGGATAGTCACACATCACATAGGAAGGTGAGTTGTTAGGTCACCCACATATGTGATAGGTGGTTGTCCAATAAAGATAAAATGAGGAGACTATGTGTATTTATTACACATAACAAAAGAAGAGAAATGGTTGAATCAAGGTCATGATACAAGTACAAGGACAACACCTTTGCAAGAGCTACAAGAGGCAAAGGGGATTGATATTATTCATTCATGGGTGTACTGGTGAAAGTGAATGCAATAGGTATTGTCATTGATAAGGACAAACAACAATGCATGCTACAATGGTCTCGTGAAGGACAACAATAGGAAAAAAATCTAAAGTTGCACAAGGCTCTATTCAAGGAATTCCCAATCAAACATTAGGAAAACAAGTTGCTAGATAACATTCAATGCAAGATGTTTTAAGGAAAGGCATAAAAGGAAAAGACATTCAAGAACCATCAACTCTAGTTGACACAGATAATATTCCTATTGAAAACATGTCATTACAAGAGGTTTATGAAAACAATGGAATCCTCATATCATGTGATTGAGATACAATTGCTATGCTCATAACCTTTCATGTAGGGGTTTTGGTCATCATGATTGCATCTTGGTTTGCTCTACCTAAGATTCTAAATTTTCACTTCATTCCAATGGAATGAACATCCCCAACTGGAGCCACTGATGGAACTTCAGTATTTTGCTCCTTGTTTTTCACTCATGCCTTGCCTTATGTCTCTAGTCTTTCATGGTGTTCGAGTTTTCTAAGGGTTGGGATTTTAGCTTTGTCTTCATGTAAAACCCTAATGTTTATTTCATGCTTTGGCTGGGTTCTATTTTGTTGTTACTTTTGATGGGGTTTTAAAACAACTTATGTCATATCGGTTCATCTAGGCCGAGTCTCATTGATTTTAATACTTTATTTCCTCCGTAGGGTTTTATTTCCTAAGTCTCGGTTGGCCCCGTGTTTTATCTTTAAAAAAAATAAATTATCCCATTGTTTACCATTGACCTAGTGATGTCCCCTTGTCCTTTTTAATGAATTTTTTATTTTGTAGAATGAATCGAATTCGCGCTACCCTTGATCAAATTTCCTTCGGATATCAACGGTTGCCCACCATCGCATGATCAAAAGCTGGAGGATTTTTACCAATTGTGATATCATGGGCGGGCGCCATGTGTCCTTTTGGGGGATTAAATTGCATGACCGTTGATCAACTACCATTTGATCTTAGCCATTCCCCACCATCCTACGATGGCCCCAATACAGTGCTTTGGTTGCTCGCAATATCATGGGCGGTCGCCACGTGTCTCATCTAATGAAGCTAAAAGAATAAAGGAAATATCGTGGAACATTAATCCAGCCTTAAATACATTTAAAGGCAGGTTACTAATGTGCTGTTAAGATGCATGTGATTCAAATCGACGGATGTGTTATAATCTTGATGGAAAATCTACTTGAGGGTTAATGATAGGGTTGATGACTGTGTTGAAGGATTGACGACACAAATTTAAATCTGCATCAAATATGGTTGGATTTATTCGTGCAGCACGTGAGTGAGGTTTAATGGCAGATGAGACATTTACTGGCACAATTTGATTGAAATAAAATCAATTCTCCTACTTTATGTGTGTCACAAAGCATTCAAGTATTTTTCAACGCAGTTTTAGAGCCGAGAGCAAGGTTGTGAACCCTAATAGCTAGAATTTGGGATTTCTGTGAAAAGAGTTGTGAGTTAATTTTTGTGTTTCCCAACCACTCTATGCTTGAATTAAGGAAAATATTTGTTTTACTTATCATAGGGCTTGTTGATAAACATTTTAGGGCTATAGTTTATTTAAATTGTGAGAAATTGCAATATTTTGTTCTATAATTTCATATCTCTGGGTAGTCCTAGCTATTTGAAGTGTGAAGTTATAAGAAGCCCTAGTTTGTCCAAGATGGCACCACCCAAGCAACATTTTGGCCAAATTGACTATTTAAAAAGAAACCTATATGATGATTTCCTTGATCAATTTCCCTTGTCAACGAATGATAGAAAGAAGGGATTGGTTATGATGTGAGGGAAAATCCTAGGGGAGTGGTTAGTATACAATTGTTCCAACATAGCCAATGCTAGGGTTCCTCTCATAGGTTTGGAAATGTTTAGATTGTGGTATGGACAGAGGAATTTTCTTGAACCTTTTTCAAATGGATGGATGTATGATATGGGGAAGCTGATGGTACTAAATGATTTCCCTAATGTAGACCTACTTAGGGCAATAGCTGCAAGATATGACCCTATCACATAGGTAATTAGGGATAATGATGGAAAGGTTTTGTTAAGAATTAACAGAGATAATATTGAATAGATTTTTGACTTGACTGAACTAAGTGAGGACTTGGTGCCTATCAACCTTGATGAAATGAAGCAGGAATATGCAAAGTTGAAGTCTCTTTTCAAAGCTAAATTGCTTCCACCTCATCTTTCTAGGGCAGGAGGTTCAAGATTTCATATCAGCCCCAGTGACCAAAAACCCTCAAGATTAAATTGTTTTGCAAATCATTTCTTGGCCACTTTTTATATATTGTGTTAGATTTTGGGTTTCAGTCTTGATGTAGTGATGCCCATTGCACACATGTTCATGGATGTGCAAATACAACACCCTAACTTCTCTGTCACATATGACTTTGCTTCTTTCTTGGCTAAGAGGATACATGAGGGGCCGTCAAAGCTGCAGAAAAATGATACTAACACTCAATTATTTTGGTATTCTATGTTGATGCATATGTTTTTATTCAAGAATGCTGACTTCTTCTCTGAGAAGATGAAATGAAGGCAATCGGTTGATGGAGAAAGATTGCCAATACATATATGGGTTGCAAATTTATCTTGTAATAAGGAAAGCACTAGTTATGTGAAATTTGATAATTTGTTTGCTTCTAGATTGAGGGCAAGATTGATGGTGAATGTACTTAGGATCCCTGAGGAATTACATGATTTCCTCAGGCCAAAGGGGAGGAAGCTAGAATTAAAAGTCATCCATAACTGGGGTGACATTATTCCATACCCAGTCAACATTGTTTTGAGGGTAAATGGTTTTTAAGGATCCCCTCATATACTACCATATAATATGCCACGAAGAGTGGGGTTTGTAGAAGTTATGTGGAAGATAGGTTGCATCCATGAGGACAACCTCACAGGGAGGGGTAAGGGAACATTTTTCCCTAATTATACAATGGTATCTAATTTTTCCTTTTCAAAAGGAGGTTGGGTGCACTTTGAGAAATTCTTTGAGGATTATCATTTGAGATGTGGTCCAAAGTGGCAACATGATCATGAGGGTTTCTTTACCCTTTTTAGACAAAGAATAAAGGCTGGAAAGTTTGTGCATGAGTTCAACTTTCTGGAGGACCTAATCAAAAATAAGTTCAACCTAAATAAGCAGGAGTTGAACAAGGAGAAATGGATAGCTTATGATAAGCTATGGGATATTGTGCACAACGTGGATCCAAAATATGATCCACTATTGGAGTTCAGTCCCCACCATAAGAAAATTTATTTTTTGATGGAGAACTTCAAAGAGATTATGGGAACTTTGAGAACCAAAAAAGTAAACTTAGAGCTGAGTCTAGGTGTACAAGAACAAGGTACCAGACCATTTGAAACAAGTCCAACATACAAGCCCACAAAAATTTGGTCCATTTACAAGAGAAAAAAGGATAGCAACAGTGATGAGGAAGAAGTGGACAGAAAGGGGAAGCAAATTATGAAGTTTCCTTCACAACCAGGTCCAAGATTCAAAGTGCCTTGGGGGAGGTCTCGCAAGACTCTAAGCCCACAACTTCTATGGCTTCCTCACACTTGCAATGTGGAGTTGATGGAGTGTCAATGTTGTTGTAATGCTCAAGGATGGAGTGTTGGAATACTTGAGAATTTGAATGAACTACTTAGAGAACTCTTCAAAAGATCAAATGGATGAATGAATGATATTTTTGAAGGTGGGATGAGAAGAAAGGCTAATTTTCAAGTTGATTGGTTGAAGAGGGATGTTACAATTTGGCCCCAATAAGGTGTGTAATGCCTTTGCCAACTTCAAACGTAGGAAACCTTCAGGGATGGTAGTGCACCACATAGAAATTCATGCACCGTGCTCACATCCCCAACAAATAATCCCCCACCAATACACAAAACACATTCCAAGTAGAAGGAAGGCAAGTTGGTTATGTGGAATTTCACCTTTGGACTTGATTTTCTAAGGTGGGGGTATTTGAAAGAGGAATTTTCATAAGGGGTGTAAATTTTCTCCTATATATTTTTCCCCCACTTTAGTAAGCACAAACATTAGTGAGTGTTTGGTAAAGTAGATTGAAGGGTTAGAAAAGTATACCTAAATTGTTAAAGAAGTAGACCGTGATCTAGTGAACTCGAAAGCACAAGGAAAGAAAAGGACTCCTCGGGTACTCTCTCCTAAGAAGTTTCAAATAAAAGGACTTCGCAGCTTCGTAGAACTACGAAGTTGCACAAAGTTCACTGAAGGTCCGCAGACCATCAATGAATAAATCATGTAGGATGTAAGTGCCTCATAGGCCCATAGACCTATGAGAAGGAAACCCACAAGTTTTATCTCATGAAGGAAGCCCAGTGAAGTAAGTTACTTATAGGTTCATAGACCTACAAGAAGGTAACCCCCAAGTTCTCTCTCATGAAGGAAGCCTAGATGAAAGAGGACTCTATAGACTCTAACTAGAAAGTGGATTCATATGCACACCTGCAAAGCAACATGTTAATCCACAAATAAAACATGCCAAAAAATAAAAAGAAACCATGTAGGAAAATAGACAAGCAAATAATCATGCGAAAAGTCAAAGAGTTCTTTCAAAGGGCTCCCTCAGGAACCCTTCAAAAGAAGAGGGGTACACTTATGGGACACACTATTTGAAAGTGTAAAAGTGATTTTTCTCAAATTGATTCATCATCAAGGGATCCTTTCAAAAGATGTTCACTTCATCAAGGAATTCAAAAGTAAGAAAATGCTCCCTCATGAGGGGAAGATGAAGAATTTTCCTATAGGAAAAGTTTCTTATGCTCTCAGAGGAAGATTCTCCAAGTTCTTTTGTTGCGAACCCTTGACAAAGGAAACACACTTTGCTAGGAGTTCTAGTTGAGAATGCGATTTTTGAAAAAAGATATTTAGTTTTGCTAATATTTACAAGAAAAGATTTGTTGGCTATTGAATGCATTTTATAAAAATAAAAGTGACATAGTAGCCCCCCCTTAGGATGGTGCATGCTAAGCACAAGGAACATGACATCCTAAGGAGAGAAAAGCAAGAACATAGAAAAAAGAGTGATTTTGTGGCCCGCAGAAGATAGTGATATGTTCCTATGGTAATGTTGTCATGCACATGAGGGAAAACACATGGACACCGCAACATCACAACTCAAGAAAATAAGAGAGAAAGAGAATAATACCACAAAAAGAAACAAGGAAATCACAAACAAAGGGCATAGGGGGATCTGGTTTTGCGGGGTCAAATTTTCTCATGCTTATATATATAATAGGTAACCATCCCCACCATATCAAGTGGATTGCATGAGAAGAAAAAATAAAAATAAAAAATTGGGTCAACATGGAAGGGAAACATAAATTCCCCCAACACTTTGCATCATCCCCAATTTTCCAAAAGTCAAAACACATAACAAAGGAAGAATGATGGAACAAATAGAAGAAGGTTTATGACACATAATCACTCATGTATCCAAGTGCCAACAAGGGTGACAAGGGTCATTCAAGAACACATAATGCAAGCATAGGGGAACACATCACAACACACACACACATACCTAATCTAAAGATAAAGAAGAGGTGGCCTCCTAACACTCAATGACCAAAAGGTCGTCAACCTCCCATTCTAGATCATTGTATGGGGAAGCCGAATGAGCCTACAATGGTGGAATGTTAAGGGGGGAACTTTTTGGCTCTCCCACAACAAGATCTAGGGAAGGAGACACTTTGGGGTATCCTCCACTTAGTTCTTGTGGAGCCAGGGTCAGTGATTTTGCAAAGATTGCTGACAAGGTCAAGACCTTGTCCAAAGAGTTAAACATGCACTTAACAAGAGTCCCATGTGTTACCTCAATGGGTGAGGAAGGTTGCACCTAAGATTCACAACTAGGCTCATTGAGTGAATCGGGAGAAGTGACGAACTCAATGGAAGCGAAAAACTCCTTTGTCACAAGGATGGTGCATGCTAATGTAGGCCCAACCTTCAAAGGGGGTGGACTCCTCTTTTGACCTCCATTGCTAGTGGGGCCATTTTCCACCTTTTGTTTTTTCGGAGGATACGAGACCCCCATAGATGAGGTAGAAAGTACAGAGGAGGAAGGGAAATTTGTAGTGGACACCATTGAAGTGTTCAACATATCCACGAGCTTGAAAACAATAGGATGTCAAGGAGGGACATCAAGAGGGGTGGATCAATCGAGGGGGAAATAAACACCTACACCTTTTTAGGGTTAGGGGTGTTGATGTAAATAGTAGGAGCCGAGAGAAAAACATAATTTTATTGAACAAAAGTAGAGGGGACCAAAGAGGAGGAAACAATAGTATAAGGCCCTAAAATAGGGAAGTTTTTGTGACTTTAGGAGCCAAAGACTAGAAGATGGGATGGAGCAAAAGGCTCTTGCTCGACTATAGGAATATCCATCGCTATCATTTTTGATGGAGGGAGTGAATCCTGAATGGGAGTAGGAGGAAGAGATTGAGATGAGGTTTGAACAACAATAGGGGGAGTCAGCTCCAATGCCTCAAAGGTGAGCCTCTTCCCATTCACTACTTTAGGAGTAGGAGCAATAGGAGGCCATGGAGGCCAAGACATAGAGGATTCCCTATTGGGACCTTTCCTTCTACTATATAGATAGGGCAAGGGTCCTAGAGGTGAAGTTGGAAGGTCAAATATCCTGGCCACAGTTCTATACCAAGTAGGTATCATCGGGTTCCCTGCAAAAAGGCTAGGAATTTTAATCCTAGGCCCATTTTCAAGAGTGACGTTCTAAGGGCCAATAGACTTCTATTTACCCTTATGTGAGGAGGGGGAATCTTGTGGTAGTGCCACATAAGGAGTCATTTTCAGCTACTCCTTGCCCCTAGTTTTATACTTTACATAGTTTTGGTAAAATAGGTCCATTTGCAAAGGAAGCAGACTGAATGGGGTGGGCCAAAAATGTGTTGCAATTATGAATGAGTATGGTGGTGTTGTCATTGAAGTCAAAATAGTATAGGTTGTTGCAGAGAAAGAAAACAAGTGATTGCAGGTTGTGCATGAAGCTATCTTTATGGTGTTGCAGGTTGTGTAGAGAAAGAAAACATATTTGAGTTACTATAGAGATGTTGTGAATACATGTAGCTATCTTTATTGTGTTGCAGGTGTGCTGACATGATGAGTTAGCAAGTGCTTTTGAGAAATAGTACAGACATAATTGTGTGTGTGTTCAGAATGTGCTCCAGTTTGTGCTTTGTGTAAGTGTGAAAAAGAGTAAAAAGTAAATAAACTAAAAAACTTCTAAATAAGCATTCTATCAAAGATTCAACAAGTAATTAAACTAATTTAAAGCAAGAATCTTCTGAAATCGTTCTATTGTATTCTATCTCTAAAGATTTATTAAATCAATTAGCTCTTAGATTTGATTAGCATCTTGACTATTAAAATGACTGTTAGAGAACGAGATTGCATTAATCTAATTCTATATGAAACTATGATGAATGTTAATGAAGCTACAAAGAAACTATGATAAAGGGAAACTACTCTATATACAACAATGATAATGCTTCTAAAATGTTGTGATTTGCTAAATGTTTGATGCTTGATGCTTGATTGCTTGATTGTTTGAATGCTTGAATGCCTGAATGCCTACAGAGTAAGATTACACAAAAGTTAGGTTCCATTTCCTATAGATGAAGGCTCCTTTTATATATTTTCAAAAGGTAAATGTGACATGGTAGCAAAGAAGGGATGAGATTTAATTTGGATAAATCAATGGAGAAGAGTGAATTGAGTGGAGAGGAAGATGGAAAGGATAGAGAAATCCTTCAGAAGACCCAAAAGAAAAAGAGGAACAAGAAGAGGAAAATTTCTCATGAAGCTTCCAGAATTAGTTTGGAAGGATAAAGCAATATTCATTTTATTGAAAGTTTCAACTTTTGAAATAATATTAGCATTATATAATTTAGAAAATTGAAGAATATTATTAAATAAAACAAACAAATAGAATTTGTTTATTTAATAAAGAGGAGATGTGATAATCAAATAAAACTATAGGATATAGTTTATTTAATTAAGAGGGAATAAATGAATAGTTAAACAAATCAAACTTATGAAGTTGATTATTTAATTAAAATAGAATAATTGAAATAATGTGATTAGAATAAAATAATGAACTAATTAAATAAAGATTTTTATTTATTTAATAGTAGAAGAATAAAAAGTTTAATTAATCAAATAAATATATTTAATTAATTGGATTTATCTAGACCATTTTTAGGTGTATACATTTTTCCCTTCTTTGAACTGATGTGTTTATGCATTGCTTCAAAGAATAAATTTTGTTGGTGCTACCAGCATTGACGAAAAAAATCCAATATGCCCCAAACTTTCCCCAGACATTAAATTTTGAATGATGATGATATTTGCCCCCGTAGGAGATAAATTGATGAAATTTGATTTTTTTTATGATTTGTCAGAATTTTTCAAATTTTTATGATTTCCATGATAATTTGATGATGAGTTGATGTTAAAAGAATGATGAAATAATTTATCTCCTGATAAAACATATAGAAAGTAGCCTTGTGATAAATATGAATTAATCTCCCATGAAGAAAATAAATAAACCCCACAAAAATCCCACCAAAATAACCTATAAAAGGCCAAAAGGGTCATTTTCAAAGTCATTTGTGCATTTTAGTTTTGAAAAACTTGTGAGAGAGAGCTTAGAGTGCAAGTTGTAGCAGGATGTCAATCCCTTACCACATCCACCAACTCGAGCGTGTGCGATGCCACCAGTGCCTGACAACTTACATGGACCTCTGATACGTACCCCTAAACCACATCATAGTTTATGCCTTATCATTTGTTTTGTGTATTTTTTGAATTTTGAAATTTCCATAGTCTCAATGCTTCAAAGACCTGATGTAGTGCATCGACGGTCTACTTTAGCACTTTCATGAAATAGCACTTCGACTAGAAACTTTAGTGGTTTGATAGGATAAAATAGCACTTCCACCAATTTAGTGCTTAGGTTAAGTAAAATAGCACTTTGGGGGTTCGATGTAGCGCTTTGATCATATTAGCGCTTCCAACTCTTGTTTTAGCACATCGACCAACTAAAGTGGTGCTTCAGTAAGATTAGCACTTTGAACGACTGTTTTAGTGTTTGGACCAATTAAAGTAGCACTTCAAATGATTTAGTGCATCAAATGCCTGTTTTAGTGCTTTGACCAAATAAAAGAAAGCTTTGAATGATTTAGCACTTTGAATTCCTATTTTAGTGCATCCAAGACAGAGTGATAGAATTTATCAAATTTTGCCTTGATTTTTTTCAATTTTGATCATGTCATCTGTTTGATTTGATATGATTGATGGATTGAATCAAATAGATGATAAGCGAGAGCTAATGATTGACTGATAATAATTATGCTCATGATAGGTGAGGAATAATTATAAATTGATTAATGAACCCCATGATAGGTGAGGTTTGACTTTGATAAATTGACCTCATGATAGGCGAAATACAATTTAGAATTGATGATGACCTCATGATAAGTGAGGTGTTAAAGATGTTTGCTCACAAGATTTGATCACTAATTCTCACCAAGAGCTTGATTAGATTTGTAGACATCTAAATTTGATCTCTCTCATATGATCAAATTCACCTATTTATTCGTCCATTCTGTCAATATTAATTTCTTCAATTAATATTACATTTTCTGCCTAAAGTCCTTAAAGTATTTAATTTAACAATTAAATGCTTTTACCTTTCACCTTTTTCCTCTCTAAATTAAATAAATACATCTATTTATTTAATTTAGTCATTTTAACCTTTTTGAATTAAAATCAATTTAAAATTATTCTTTTTTCTCTCTCCTTGTCACATCCTCCATAATCCCTCTCTAATCTAGATTAATTCAATTAATTCATGATTAGAATGTGCATCCTTTTAATCAAGGATTAATGTCACATCCTCCTACATTTTCCATTTGCTTCTAATATTCCATTAATTATCTTAATTATGTGTTTGTGTAACCTTAATCAAAGTCATTAACTACATTTAGCATCCCTTTTTAGTCAACCTTTCCATTTTCCTTTCTTGGCATTGACCCTCTTTCCCATGTAAATTTTTAATTCACATTTATTCATCCTAGGTCTCTCTCTTCCCCATGTGAATTTGTAATTCACATTTTATCCTTCCAAGACTTCTAGAACATTGAACTTGTCACCTCATCCACATGTGACCAACTCCCACCTTTTTGGAGACCCTATCTTATCCACTAGATTCTCCCAAGTATGTGAATTTTAAATTCACATTTATTTCTTCAACCACTTTCTCATTTCCCATGGAGATTTTTGAGGAATTCCAAAATTTCTCAAATGTCACTTTCATTCTCACTTGGAGACAAGAGTTCCTTTTTGAAGAAATCATCTCACTCGCCAAGGTATTTTTCCTTCCTCCACATCATGTACCCTCCTTCCACCTCACTTACAAATCATCACATCTTTAGCCACTTCACATTCCACATGTCAAGATGTGAGGGTTTGTGAGTCCTCAAATTACTCTAGCCCTTCATCTTGGCCTTGTTGGATAAATCTCAACCATTGAATTCTTTAGAGAATTCAAATTCCTTTATAAATACCCCCCCTCTAAGGCATTTTCAACACTCAGTCATTTTGAGCACTCAGCTCACAAACATTTCCTCTTACTTAGCCAAGCCATTTTAGCTATTAGCATTTGCATCCCATCATATAGTCAATCTTGCATTTAGTCATATCAATAGCCATTCAAGGAGCACACAAATACTCAAAATCAAGGGCCAACCAAATAATTTTAGCTGCAAAGAGAACGTATAATCATTTGCAATCTTCTTTCATCTTATTTCTTTGTGTTAACAATTCCTTAGGCTAATCTTTGAGGTTTTCTTTGTGTTTTCACATTGCATTTTCATTGTTTTGCATCATTAGAATAGGTGAAACTCAAGGATACACATTTCTGGCACGTCCGGTAGGACCCACAAATGCATTCTTTTACTTTACATTCATTGTTGTTGAGATTGTTTGCAGGTGTATGCCTTGGAATTTATCCTATTCTAGTGCATAAAATAACTCAAAATACGAATGATAATAGACCAAGGACACTTCAAGATTAGCCAAAAGAGAATGACAAAACAATAAGGAAAATAGATAGCACAAGACAAATGGTTTTACCTTCCTTGTTGTTGATATCCCTTTGATTGACCCTTGCTTAGAATGATATGTGTGCTCCTTGATGGCTCTTGATATGGCTAAAATGGAGGATTTTACTATGTGCTTGGATGTGAATGCAAATGGATGTAATTGTAGACTAGATGAGTGCACAAAATGGCAGCATGTAGTTGCAAAATGACTAAGTGTTTTAAATGCCTTTAAGGAGGGGGTATTTCTAGAGAATTTTGAATTCTCTAGAGAATTTTGAATTCTCTAGAGAATTCAATGGTCAAGATTGATCCAACAAGGTCAAGATGAAGGGCTATGGTGGGTTGAGAACCCACAAGCCCTCACATCTTGACATGTGGAGGGTGAAGTGGCCAAGGGGATATGAGATGGAGATGAGGTGTCAAAAAGGTACATGAGGTGGAAAAATGACATGCACATTGGAGAGTGAGAAGATTTCCACAAAAAAGGGATTTCTTGTTCCCAAGTGGGAGTGAAAGGGACATTTGAGAAATTTTAGAATTCCTCAAAAATCTACATGGGAAAAAGAAAGGTGGTTGGGGATATAAATGTGAATTAAATTTAATTCCTAGGATGATCTAGAGGGTAAAAGGTGGGCTCCAAATAGGTGGGACTTGGTCACATGTGGAGATTGTGACAAGTCTAAGGTTCTAGAAGCTTTGGAAGAATGGAATGTGAATTAAAAATTCACATATAAAGGAGAAGAATCTAGGACAAATAAATGTGAATTAAAAATTCACATGGGAAAGGGGGTCAATGTCCAAAAAGGAAAAATGGAAGAATTGACCAAAAAGTGGTATTAAATTTAGCTAATGACCTTGGTTAAGGTTGTGCAAACATTAGATTAGGCTAATTAATGGAACATTAGGGGCAAGTGGCAAATGTAGGAGGATGCGACATTAATCTCTGATTAAAGGATGCACATCATAATCATGAATTAATTACATTAATTCAGATTAGTGTGAGGTTATGGAGGATGTGACAAGGAGAGAGAAAGTGTGGAATTTTAAATTGATTTTAAATCAAAAGGGGAAAAATGACTAAATTAAATAAATTAGCGTATTTATTTAATTTAGAGAGGAATAAGGTGAAAGGTGAAGTATTAATTATTAAGTTAAATACTTTACCGACATGAGACAAAAGGTGCAATATTAATTTAGTAAATTAATATTAGTACGATAGGTGGAAAGGCAATAAATTTAATCATATGGAAGTGATTAAATTTAGATATCTACATTTTGCCCCTCTTCGAAATATTGTTAAAATAACAATGTTTCGAAGAAAAGTAAATGTCGGGGATGAAGAGAGGAATAAGGATTGATGCCCCAGCCTGACAGAGAAGAGGAAGGATGCCCTAGTGCTTGGTTTGAGATGGATGGAAGAAAGTGGTAGGGTATGCCCCCTTGAGAGGGCGGTTGGAGAAGAAAGGAGGGGCCGTGGATGACGTCTCGATAGAAAGAAATAGAGGAGACTGTTGGATAGAGGGCAAAAAATTAAGCAACTTTTCCTTTTGAACAAAGTTGATTGGACGTATGGTGTGCGAATGGCGGCTCCGAGAAGTTAGAGATTAGTTGGAGGGATAAAAAGTTAAATAAAAGGTAAAAATACCTTTTAAGAAGAAAGGGTTAAAAAGGTAATTTAAAAATTTACCTTAGTCATTTTCACTCAAGCAAGTGAGGAAAGGAGGAAGAGAGAGAGGAGACGGAGCAATCATGCCGCAGGACTACGACACTGAGATCGTGCACCGAGCCGATGAGCTGTAGAAATGATGGACCCACTTTGCAGTGCCCCGCAAGGTGAGTACGAAAACCTATGTGATTAATTTTGACAATTTGAACGTTTGTGAAAAGATAGGAGAAAAGTGGCATATGGGTTTTTTAGATGGGGGAAAATGAGAAAATGGCGGGGCGGGCATGCCCCGCTAGGCCAGGGGCCGCCCCAACCGCGGGGCGATTCGGCCCCCGCAACTCGGGGCGGATACGCCCCGAGTTGGTGGCGGCCGCCCTGCAGGGGCGGAGCCGCCCCAACTGGTCAGAGCCACCCTGGGAGGTGGAGACACGCCAGGCGGGAAAAGGGTGGAGCCGCCCGAGGGAGGGGAAGAAAAGAAAACAAGAAAGAGGGATAGGGAAAGGAAGATACAAGCTTGATGGTGGGGTAAAAATGAGGACGGGGGAAGAATAAAAGTAAAGACGGTTCGAGGGCAGGGAAATTGTGTACTGATAAATGGTTGATGTGGATGCAGAGTTTAGTGTGGATACAGACGCACGAGCGACGGTCGGAGGTACTGACAGTAGCATTAGGAGCGATGACGGGTGTGGATCATGTGGCCTTGGAGCATGCAGGACTTATGCATTTTCTAGAGGTACCAGTGCTGAGGGCACATCGAACGATGCTGACAGCCTTGATAGAGAGATGGAGTTCAGAGATGTCGACATTTCGACTACTGACGGGAGAGGTTACGATGACGCTGGAGGATGTTTGGCACATCCTAAAGCTGCCGATATCAGGGATTTTGTTGAGTGATGTGGTGTCGAGGGGGGCCGAGTTGAGGCAAACTATGAGAGTGTTGTTTGGGGATGTTGCCCTGCCATTGCAGGGTCAGCAGTTGGATGTAGATGGATGTCTGACAGTGGGAGTACTAGTGTTGCCTTTATTTTTAGCAGGGTTGATCAGTGGGATATTGTTGCCAGATCGTAGCAGGCGGTATTACAGTTTGCAGTTTATGGAGCTGATCTAACACATTGTGGAGTGGCGAGAGGGACAGATTGCATGGGGTGCATGTGTACTAGCCCAGTTGTACAGAGATATGCATTTGATTTGTTATCGGGAGGTAGTGAGTTTGACACACATGACGCTGCTACAGGTGTGGGCATGGGAGCACATTACGGTGACTAGACCGATTGTTGTGCGGGAGGGACAGGTGGATACTGTCGAGCCACTAGCATGGAGATATGGAGAGGGGAGGGGTTGGGTTATTCATTATAGGTGGGTAGGAGATGTGGAGGTATGGAGGAGGAGGATAGATGATTTGGAGGGAGACATAGTGTGGCGACCATTTATGCGACGACGCTTCAGGGGATGGAGAGAGCAGACTGCGAGACATAGTGGGTATTTTATGGTGCAGTGTGTCCTGATTGGGGTTCTTCCATGAATAGTGGAGATGCACTGACCGGATAGGGTGCTAAGACAGTTTGGGCAGACGCAGGATATTCTGGGTCCGCCAGTGATGTTTTGACAGCTTACCAGAGAGCGACCGTGGGGGCATGCGATTAGCCCCACAGTGGCCAGAGCATCATGGGCAGCGATAGTACAGGTACCCTACCCTGGGAGATATGAGGGAGTAGCGGATGTAGGAGTGACAGATTGATATGATCAGTGATTTTGCAACCACCTATGGGATAGGATTACACCTTTGGTGCCGATTGTAGGAGCGGTCGGATTTGGATCAGAGGATGAGTGGCGTGGGGCAAGAGATGGAGGTCATCCCGAGCTAGAGATGGGAAGAGAGATGATGGAGGCAGTGGGACGGGCAGGTAGGAGGAGGAGGAGGGGGACCAGGGGTCAACGGAGGAGGGTGAGAGAGGCGATACGACAGGAGAGGAGGAGGGATCAGGAGTCAGATGCGGGAGGACAGGAGGGGAGGAGAGATCCGGAGCCAGATGCAGAAGGACATGAGGGGTCAGAGGTAGAGATGATACATGCAGTGGAGGGTAGAGGGGGTCGGCAGACTGGTATAGGTGGCAGAGTACATCAGAGGAGGGTGTTGGTATGGACAGAGTAGGGAGAGGAGAGACAGCTAGATGCAGGTTAGGAGGAGACGGAGGTCAGGAGGCAGCCTGAGTTGATGGCAGGCAGGAGGCGACTGATGAGGGTACAGACCGTGACAGAGCATGAGGGTGCCCGAGAGGATGTTGAGGCCAGGAGTCAGCCGGAGAGGGTGAGGAGTGGGGGTCAGCAGAGGGGAGGGAAGGAGCCTCCCATTGTAGAGATAGGGGAGAGTGAGGATGAGGAGCAGTCAGAGATAGGAGCACCGAGGAGATTGATGAGAGTGGGGAGGCATGGTCAGCCACGGAGAGTGCGAGTTTGTCCTTCCATGGAGGACTTGGGGGATTAGCAGGAGGAGGAGGCGAGGGGGAGCAATGATGCTATGGAGATAGATGGCGATGTGCCAGATATAGATGTTTTGGATGTAGAGCCATTAGCAGTGGTTCCTGTCATTTCCTCTGGGGATGCGATTGTTCAGCCGAGAGGTACTATGGAGAGTCTTCAGGATATGGGTCAGAGGTTGAGGGTGGCAGAGGTAGAGGTGATCAGACTCAGAGCCGAGCTATCGAAAGCACCAGTAGCAGGTCAGAGGATGGAGAGAGCTTTGATGGAGTTGCTGTTGAGAGAGAGGGAGGTACTGTGGGCTGACATGCAGGGGCTACAAGATGAGGTAGCTGCGATTAGTTGGGACCAAGACAGACTAGAGGCAGAGACTATTATATTGCAGGCCAGAGGGGCATCAGTGGGGATGACTATATCGGCAGGTAGTGGTCAGTAGGTGGATGATCTCCGGCGGGAGCGAGATGAATTACAAGACAGAGTGTTTTGCTTAGAGTAGACGGTGTGGGAGATGGGGGTGATAAGGGAGAGGGAGAGACAGGCGAGGGAGCAGGTTCAGACTATGCAGACAGAGAGAGATGTCGCGCAGGAGCGAGTACAGTCAGTGGAGGCAGAGAGGGATACAGTGCAGACGCGAGTTCAAGTGTTGCAGAATGAGCGAGATGCAGCGTTATCAAGAGTCCAGGAGTTGCAGGGGGAGAGGGATGCAGCGTTGGCGCGTGCTCAGGAGTTGCAGGAGGAGAGGGATGGGGCAGTGGTTCAGGTGCAGACTGCATAGAGAGAGAGGGATGCTGCAGAGAGATAGATGCAGACACTGCAGGGGGAGTGAGATGTTGTAGTGGCACAGTGGCAGTCTATGTAGGGAAATGATGTGATAGAAGGAGATATACATGGATTACAGAGGGAGAGGGATGCCGCAGTAGCTAGAGTAGTAGCTGCAGAGGAGATGAGAGATCGGATGCGGGCATAGATGGCATAGTTACGCCTATCCCAGGAGGCCTGAGAGTAGGAGAGGAGGATGATTACGAGGGATCAGGACAGATATCAGCAGGAGCGGAATTCTGCTTGGGTATAGGTTGCGAAGTGAGAGGAGAACGTGAGAGAGGCAGGATTTTGGATGGCCGCATACTACCATTCAGTTCAGACCCGTCTCAGCAGATATTTTAGTATACTTGTCAGGCACCCCAGATGCCAGCGCCATCACAGTCACCAGGGACACAGACCCGTGGTTACAGTGATTCACCAGGTAGAGGAGCAGGACCTGAGTCTCTGCAGAGATCAGATGTGGGGAGTTCATTTGGGAGGTGACATGCTACTGAGTTTTTGACAGATGCATGATGAATTGTGTAGGAGTTATTGACAGAGATCAAAGATGTTCCATATCTCTGGATTTTGTACTTTGTCATGTGATGGATATATATATGATGGTCATGTGACACATGTTATATTATTTTGATATGAGAGAGTTCTTATTGACACCATGTAGTCTGCTTCTGTTTATGATGGATGATTATATGCCTGTGTATATGGTATTATATGTTTATGTGGATGGATGCATTGGTTTATTTATGCTCATGTGTTGATTTATTTACATGGATCATTGGAATATGAATAATTTTATATGGATAACCATGCTTATGCTTATTTATGTTTACGCATTGGTTTTTTGAAATGTTTATGTGGATGATTGGATATATGCACTTATGGAATATGAATGATTTTATTGATGCATATGGTGATGTGTTATGTGTACCAATGAGATCTATGATGATTTATATATATGAATTCTTAGTTGACTTATTTATCATGGATGTGTGTATGATGGTTGTTGTATGAACATTTTATATATGCAGGATGTGATGTATTATGCATCTAACACTTTGTGATGCAGGTGGCGATGTACGTATGGACCTATCATGTAGTGGTGCAGGGGACGATAGATGTATGGATAATACTCTTGTAATTCTAGAGGAAGTAACACACGGCCATAAGTGCCAATAAGAATTGACATGGTAATGGGAGGTGGGTACGTGGTGATAGATGTAATTTGGCATCTGTCAAAAGGTATCAGTATCCTGAGAAGAATGAAAGAGAATGGGGGAAAGTATTTGCACAACCAAAACCATAGGGCAAGTATTAATGCAATGATTATGAAAATGCAATCCTAACTCAATTTTCCATCTTTGGAGCACTGGTTTTTGCTATAGCATAAGACATGATTTACCAAGGTATGGAGGACCGAGGTAGATTAGTGTCTAATGCATAAGACAAACACGCCAGACAAAAAGGCTATCCCGATACCCCCAAAGTCATGAAGACCTTGTGCTGGTCCGGTACTGGGATAACCAAAAACACAAAAGGATGCCCCAACATAACACAAGACCTCGAGAATCTTGGTGGGTACTATGTGGGACAACCAAGAAGACACAATCAAAGAAAAGATCAAGATGTGCCCCTATGTGGACCAATCAAAACACGTCATAATATGATGGATTATATTGGCCTTGATAAGTGATGATAGGGAGCCCAAATGATAAACAAAAATCAAAAGCATCAAAAAGATCATAATCAATTTCAAACGTCCATTGCCATAGGATCTAGGGGATAGATGGAATCGATGAGGTCTGTTAGGAAGGATGTATCCTATTAAGACCTATGATGGATGCTAAGTGAAAAGATCGGTATGATAAAGGATATTCAAAATGAATTAGATTCGTTGGTACAAGTGGGTTTTGTTTGTGAAGGACCAGCTAGATAAAGGCATAACTTGATGTCACAATACCAGGGAGACAAGACACAACCTAAAGACCTAGGGGCTCGGGGGCCAATCAGAGATTAGCCTTGCCTACGTGAAAGCGCAGAGCCCTTGTAGTTCATGGAAAAAGACCATGAAAAGAAGACAATGGTGACCGATGATGGACACAAGACACGACCGACAAACTCCCTGGGGGAGGATCAAATGACCAACCTTGCCTATGTGAAAGTGTAGGGGCAACGTAGTTTGATAAAGTGACGCAGGAAGATGGATCTTAGATGGAGATCGACACAATGGAGGGGTATACATGACGACACAGACTGACTGGCAAAGGGAAACAAAAGATACAAGCTCAAAGTGGGATATATAAAAAAAAAAGCTCAGGAAGAGGGATAGGTAAGGTGGGTCGTCCAATGCTCAATCAACAAATACCAAATGGCCTAGGCTGATGTGGGTGGGGATGATAGGGCGGATGAAAGCACAAAATAACTAGGATTTCAGGTAGATAATGATTAAGCCTTCTATGGATGACGCCTACTAACAGGTTTTCACCCTCCATACTTATCCAAGGCGCCACCAAGAAGTGGTTTTCACCATAGGACAAATTTATTTCTCTTTACTATTTTTGGATTTTTTTGTCACTTTTTTGATTTTTTTGATTTTTTGATTTTTTTTGATTTTTGGATAGGGTAGATCAAGTGGACCTAAGCGTAGAACCTTTTCAGATGGAGAATATTGACAGGTTCGTCAAGGGGAGCTCCTTCCAGAGTAGTCAACTTATAGGCTCCAGATCCATATTTTGCAGTTATGATATATGACCCTAGCCAGTTTGCCTCAAATTTTCCTTTCTTGTCGCGGTCTTGCTGAGTATGCTGATTTTCCTTGAGAACAAGTTCACCAACCTGGAATTGCCTAGGGCGGACCTTTTTACTGTAATGACGTTTGAGACGATTCTAGTATACTTGTAGGTGATCATAGGCCCATATTCTGTGTTCATCCAATAACTCTAGCTGTGCAAGCCGTGCAATGCGAGCATCTTCTTCACTGATGAGGTTCTTCAAAGAAATTCTCAATGAGGGGAGCTCAACTTTGATTGGCAAGACGACTTCTACACCGTATACTAGAGAGTAAGGGGTGGCGCCTATTGGGGTATGGATGGATGTGTGGTATGCCCAGAGGGTGGGATGAATGTGAAGGTGCCAATCTCGCCCAGTGTTATTGACAACCTTTTTCAGGATGCGGATGAGGGTCTTGTTGGTTGCTTCTGCCTGACCATTACCCTAAGGATAATAAGGCGTCGACCAACGGTGCTGAATATGGAAGGTATCACAAAGGTGTTTCATGGCTTGATTTTTAAATGGCTTTCCATTATCAGAAATGATGGTGGATGGGATACCATATTTGCAGAGAATATGGTAGAGGATGAATTTAGAAATCTGAGTATCGGTGATTTGTGAGAGTGGCATTGCTTCCACCCATTTGGTGAAGTACTCAGTTGCAGTGATGATGAATGTATGATCGTCGGATGATGGTGGGTGAATCTTTCCAATCAAGTTGAAACCCCATTGAGAAAATGGCTAGGGTGCTAGGAGAGGTTGAAGATCTTGCGCTGGGGCATGGATCAAATCTGCATGTTGTTGGCACGGAAGGCATTTCTTGACAAATTCACAAGCATCATGTTCCAATGTAGGCCAATAGTATCTAGCCCGTAAGATCCTTTTGGCCAGAGCCATACCATTTGAGTGAGCCCCACAAATACCACCATGTACTTCCGTTAGTACTGTTTGGGCTTCGGTTTCATTCAGACATCTCAGGAGGATTCCATCATACCTGCGACGATAAAGCGTATCACCAACGATAATGTATCAGGACAAATGATGGATAAAAGATTTACGTTGGTTGCGTGTAAGTTCTGGGGGTATGGTATTATCACGAAGGTAAGTATATATGTCTTGGTACCATGGGGAGGCAGGACTGACAATATCACACACCATGTCAGAGTCAGGAACATCATATGCAGGGATTAACAGTTGTTCGACAAGAAACTCACACTTTGTTCGATCCTTGGGCATGTCAATCAAAGAACCAATAGTGGCCATGGCATCTGCTACTTTATTCTACACTCGAGGGATTTGGTCAAACTGTATGGAGGTGAAATATTTCTTGAAATCGTCCACCATGCATTTATGGGGTAATAGTTTGTCATCTTTTGTGAGGAATTCATCATTAACTTGTCTGATAACCAACAAGGAATCCCCAAAAACTTTCAAATGTGTAATGTGCCATTGTTTTGCAATTCTAAGGCCGGTGAGGAGAGCTTCATATTCTGCCATATTGTTGGTACAGGGAAACGCTATCCTGAATGATTTTGGGATGTAGTCACCTTGAGGGGTGACTAATAGAATTCTTGCCCCAGATCCATTATGGGTGTATGAGCCATCGAAATATAACATCCAAGTCGGTGCTTCTGTCACTGTGTAGATTTCTTCATCCGGGAATTCAGTGTCTAAGGGGTAAGCATCTGCCAATGGTGCTTCAGCCAATTGATCAGCAATAACTTGTCCTTTTATAGCTTTGTAATCTACATACTCTATGTCAAATTCACTGAGGAGCATGACCCATTTAGCCATGTGGCCAGTCAGAGTGGTTCTAGATAATAGATACTTCAAGGGATCAATTTTAGCGATTAACTTGACTAGGTGGCTGAGCATGTAATGGTGGAGTTTTTGTGTACTGAAAACTAGTGCTAGGCAAATTTTTTCCATAGGGGAGTAATTTAACTCATAGCCAACTTTTATTCGGATGATGTAGTATATTTCCCTTTCCTTGAGTGACTCATCATGCTGCGCCAATAATGCCCCTAGTGTGATTGAGGTAGCAGAAATATAAAGCAGGAGGGGTTTTCCTGGGATAGGCGGCATCAAAATCGGTGGATGAGCTAAATATTCCTTGATTTTATCAAAACCCATTTGACATTGTGGAGTCCATCGGAAGGTGGAATCTTTCTTCAAAAGATGGGTAAATGGCTGACATTTATCTACAAGCTGGGCTATGAACCGACGGATGGACTGCATCTTTCCTTGGAGGCTCCTTAACTGCTTTAGATTGTGTGGAGGTAGCATTTCTAGGATAGCCTTTACCTTGGCAGGATCAACTTCAATACCTCTGCGAGAGACTATGAAACCCAGCAATTTCCCTGACGTGACCCCAAAGACACACTTTTTAGGATTCAGCTGCAACTTATAATGCTCTAACCACTCAAATATCTTCTTTAGGATGGCCAGATGTTATGCTCGTGTTTTGGACTTCCCTAATAGGTCATCAACATAGTCTTCCATGATGATATGGATAAGGTCATGGAAGATAACCGTCATGGCTCTCTGATACATTGCCCCCGTGTTCTTGAGACCAAAGGGCATAACATTGTAACAGAAGGTGCCCCAAGGAGTTGTGAAGGTAGTTTTGTGTTGGTCTTCAGGTACAATTCAGATCTGGTTATAATTGGAAAAGCCATCCATAAGGGACAACATCTCATGTCCTGCTGTTAGGTCGGCTAACATGTCAATATTAGGAAGAGGGAAATCATCTTTTGAGCAGGCTTTGTTGAGATCCCTGAAATCCGTATAGACCCGAATATCTTCATTGGGTTTGGCAACTAGAACTATATTGGAGATCCATTCGGAGTAGTCAATTGGTCTGATAAAACCCGCATCTAGTAACTTCTCTAATTCCTTCTTAACCAACAATGTGACTTGCGGATGCATCTTACGGAGTTTTTGCTTGACAGGTTTGGCGTCTGGGTGAATGTCTAAGTGATGGACCACTAAAGCAGGGTCCAAGCCTGGCATGTCTGAGTATGACCAGGCAAAGTTGATGATTCCTTCTCGGAATAACTGCACAAAGATTGGATACTCTTGTTCAGAGAGTGACTTGGCTACATAGGTGATTTTCGGACTGTCAGCAGTTCCCAAATTAACTTCTTGCATCTTTTTAATTAGGATGGATGATCTGGCAGATAATTGAGTTCCCATAAGGGGAAGATGAACATCTCCATCTTTCAGCACCTCTTTGAGGTTTTTTCCATCAGATGCGTCCTTTATTTTTACTTTTTCTAGGTCAAGAAGTGCCTCAGGGAGGTTTTCACTAGATGACCTCTTTTTATTTTTCTTATTTTTATTTTTGCGACTGGAGTGTTCATCCTCCCCTAATCCCATAATGTTGACGTACATGTCCGCAGACATACTGATAGGTGTGGTGTTATGTAGGTCCCAGTCAATGAGTTCAAGGTGATGAAGGGATAGGTTGATGGTGCAAACAGATAGACATTCGAACATGGACGACAAGTCAGTGTGATCGAAATCATCGTATGCATGTATGATGGATTCCTCCTCAGGTATGTTTGCCAATGAGCCCTCGTCCTTGGTGATACTTTTAGAAGTATTAGATGATATTGCGTGGCTTTTCTGTTTGTTGTCATACCTAATTCCTACCTTCTTTGGTAACTATGGTGTATCAATGGGTTGCAATCGCCCTTGTTCCACTTTACCTAGGCCTCTACCTTGGTAGTTATGTTTCTCCACAAACTTTGTTGGCCAAGGATACTTTTCTTGAAAATATTTCTTTAGAGGAGTTTCTAGTTCAGGCTCTTCTCGATAGACCCATTGACTTATGTCTTCCTCTAGTGCATCAACCTTGACACTCAGAGATATGAAGGTGGTAGTAGGAATGTTTTTACTGCTGAAGGTGATGATCTTGTCTTCCTTTTGTGTAGCATGTGAAGGTTGACCGTACTCATGTGGTGACAGTGGCATGGTGGCTACATTGAGAGTCGTATGCATTTCATACTCACCGCACCCTTTGTCAATGATCTGGACTCTAGTGACTGAAGGATTAGTGGCAGAGGATGGAGTGGTGATCATGGTGGATGATGGATTAGAGGATGACGACTGGGATGCCCCCATTTCGACCCTAGGACAATAATGCAAATGGGGAAAAGATGCTTCTAAAGCTCGACAATACTCAAACGGTTGGGGGTCAGCATAGATGGTGATCTCATGTCCATTAACTGGGAATTTGAGGCATTGATGGTATGTGGAGGGGACAGCTTGCATAGCATGGAGCCATGGCCAGCCGAGGAGGAGGTTATACGGTAAGTCTAGATCAAGGACATGACAGGTAGTATATTGGAGCACAGGTCCCACTTGGATAGGAAGACTGATGATTCCTTCTAAATTTCTCTCTGCATTGTCATAAGCTTTGATTGTAATTATCTGGTTGCTTAGGTCCACTTGAGTATACCCTACCTGTTTTATGAATTTCAAAGTACATAAATTGAGGCCAGAGCCATTATCTACTGAGACCCTTTTTATTTTATGACGGGCGACTATGACTTCGATGTGTAGGGGGCGGTTGTGATTGGCATCGATATTGGGCATATCATCTTGGCTGAAATGGAGGTGATGAGATAAATCCAAGTGTCCCACCAAAGCTTGGAATTGTGTGGGGTCGATGTCATTTGGTACATGGGTCTCCTACAAGGCTCTATTGAGGATCTCTTGATGTACCGGGGAAGACTTAAGCAAATCCAGAATGGATATATGAGCGGGGGTCTTCCTTAGGTGATCAAGAATGTTATATTGAGAGTTTACAGGAGTAGGTTGGATGGGTGCAGAGGCTGCAGGGATGGTGATGCGGGCTCGTCGTGTAGTCACAACACATTGAGGGTCTTTGGCTTTAACGTGTATCATGGATACTCAGGGTTCTACCTGCTCAATGTAATGAATAACACCTTCATAATTGAAGGGCACATTCTTGTAATTCACATTATTTGTGTTGTTATTTTGGGGATTACTATTGGAGGTGCTAGGACCTTGACTATGGTTTGGGAAGGCGTTTTGATAAATTTACAGTTGAGCATTGGACGACGAAGGTTGACTAGGGTCAACCTTGATATCTCCTCGATCGATGAGATCTTGGACATAATTCTTCAAACCCTGACACTTATTTAACGAGTGTCCCTTGATTTTATGAAAGTCACAATACTCATTTTCTTTAAACCATGCTGGCTTAGGTTTGGACTCATCGAATGGCTTGGTGACAGGGTATGCGATGGGGAATTGATTTGTAACAATTTATTAAAAACAACACTCAGGGGTTCACCCAATTGGGCGTATTGACGCTTGGTGTTCCCTCGATTATTTTGGTTTGATTGTTGAGGGAGATGAGGTGCCCCTTGTGGTACATATATGGCGTTGGGTATAGACTATTGTTGCTTTTGGGATGCATTAGCTATTTGGACATGTTTGGTGTCTGTCACTCCATCATTTACCGCATTTTTGTTCTTATTCTAGAACTGTGGTTTATCTCCAAATGACCTTTCTTTATCATGACTATGTATTTTGATGTGTCCTTTGGCAATAAGGGCACGTTCAAGGATGGGCCCCTTTTCCACTATTTTTGCGAAAGTGGTGACACAATGTAGTCTAAAGTTGTGGGCCATGTCAGGATGAGAATTTTCCACGAAAAGAGTGACCATGTCCTTTTCCTTCAAAGGGTTCTTCATTCGACTTGATAATGCACGCCACTGTTGTAGGTAGCTGATAAAGGTTTCTCCATCATGTTGTTTCTCTTTTAGGAGATCTAAGGTGTCTATATCCTTCTGCAAGTTGAAAGAGAAATAGGATACAAACTGTTCTGATAGTTCTGCAAAAAATTTTATGGACCCCTTCTCGAGGGTCTTGAACCAATCTAAGGCATGGCTTGCTAGGCTTTGTGGGAATAATCGCAAGAGATAGTTATCACTGTACATGACTTCTTGACACTGGGAATAAAACTCCTGCAAGTGAGCCTTAGGATCCTTATCTCCCTTGTATTTGTCAAATTTTGGTATCTCGAAATGTTTAGGAAATGGGATCAAGGAGATAGAGGGATCAAACGGATATGGACATATATCTTCAAATTTGAATGATTTCTTTGTAGACCCAGCTTTAAGATCCTTAAGTGTTGCCTTGATTTCCAATAAATCAGAGCTAGCTGGTGGTGGGTTGGGGGGATATTGATGATAGAAAGATGAGGGATCTTGCTGAAAGGGTTTCAGATTGTTGAAATAGGGGTTTGGATGATTGGATGATGACATGGCTTGCTGGTAAGATGGGGGATTTTGTTGATATGGAGGTTTTTGTTGTAGGGCATAATATGGATTTATTTGATAAAGGTGCGGGGTAGGTTGTTGAGGAACTTGGATGGGGAGTTGCGTGTTGGTTTGTTGATATTGAGGATATTGTTGTGATTGTGTGGAGGCCGCATGAAGCGGTTGTTGGGGAAATTGTTGTTGGTGGTGGTAGTAGTAGTGTTGTGGAGGTTGTTGTTGTGGCATCGAGTGTTGTATGGATTGAGGTGGGATATTATGTTGTGGTTGAACCTTTGGACACAAAAGGGATGTGAGAAAGGGAGATATGGTTTGGGTAGTAGGTTGAGATGGATTGCCTTGTGATTGGTTGGATGGTTGTTGTGAAGAGGCCAAAGTATTTTGTATAGGTTGTTGTGGATGAGATGGCGAAGGTAGCGTGGGCACATTTTTTAGAGGGGGTTGTTGGGTTCCACTCAGAATGTTCAACTGGGGTGTGCTTTGTGGAGGTAATTGAGGTGAAATGGTAGATTGTTGAACCTGTTGAGGTGGTATGTTGGTGGTCCCAGGGGGTGGAAGTGATGTGGTAAAGGAGGTGCCCCCAATGTTGACTGGAGGTTGGTTGGAAGGAAGGGGTGTTGTTAACGTTAATGGAGGAGGTTGCGGAACACTTTGCGGCATGCCATAAGAAAAAGGATTATTGGGATTAGGCACCGGAGGTCCACCTATAGCTGAGGTTGAAGCATGTGGGGGATAATTAACCTGATAAAGAACAACATTGCCAAATTCAAGTTGATGCCAACCCTCGACTGGAGGAACATTGGAGAAGTATGAACCTTCGGGTGCATTTTGGGACTCTTGGAGTACGTTAGATGGGGCACCCCTATATTTGGACAAGTCAACATTGGAGGGGGGTTTAACACCCTTCTCAATTAGATGGGCCAAGATTTCTTTCCCATGTTTCTCAAGCAAACGATCAATCATTTGCACATTGGCGGGGTTACTAAAATGTTCCTCAAGTGTGAGTTCAGGTTGATTAACCATACTTTCTTCTCCATGTGGTGAGTTATTCTGATTCTCAGTGTTGGAGTGTGAGGAAGTACCATTATGAGGATCATGAGAGATGTTGGTACCCTTGTTAGGATATGATGAGATGTTGATTGTGTTTTTGGGATCTTGAGGGTTGTTTGATTGGGTATTTTGAGCTTGACGGTCAGCCATTTTCTTTGCCTGTGAACGGGTCTGAACGGGCATGCAAATGCGGGATGAGTAGATTAACGCTTTTGCCAAATGATTTGATTGAGATTGGATAAGGTGCGATTTGAATGGGGTTTGGATTTGGATTAGATTTTGTTGGGATATATTGGATCAGATTGGATTTCAATTGATTGGATTAGATTTGGATTGGATCAGATTGTATTTGGATTTGATTGTTTTGGATTGTATTTGGATTTGATTGGATTGGATTGGATTGGATTGGATTTGATTTGATTGGATTGGATTGGATTTGGATTGGATTGGATTTAGACTATTGGATGGGTATGATTGGATGGTAAGAGATGAGAGGGAGACCTTGAGTTTAATCAAAGGAAGTTACCCTTAACAACCAAGAGTTTTTAATTGATTAAGAGGGTGATTATGACACCGAATCCACCTTAACATAGGAATGGATTGATTGGGTCGAATGTGATAACTTACGCCACTGAATTCACCTCAAGATGGAGGCAAATTGATTGGGGTCGAAGTTAAAGACTAATAATCAAGTTCAAGTGCTATGGTCAATTTGGGTAACCACTTTGTAATACAAGGTTAGGGCGGTTTGGTTATGGGTGGTGTTTGGAGATGCAAATGGTAAGAAATTATTGGTGGATTAGGGAGAAATTAGAATGAATGGGGGATTAAGGATAATTGTGGAGAATGTATGGGGATTTAGAATGGTTGAACAAAAGTTTGCAATAATGAGACGGAGGTTTAAAATGGTCAAATGGAAGTTTTTAGAGGTTTAGAGTGACAAAACGAAGGTTTGGGATAATAAGATAATAGTTAGAAATGGTTAAATGATGGTTTAGAGGCTAAATGGATGCAAATGGGGCGATTTCGGGTGTTCAGGAGGGAAAATTTTCCCTTCTACAGCAAACCAGGGGCATAATAACCTTTTTGCGGTAAAACAGGGGCGTAATCACCTTTCTGCAGTAAAACAGGGGCATAATCACCTTTTTGCAGTAAAACAGAGGCTTGGTTTGATGCAAATGACTATGGCAAGGACTTTTAAAATGACAATGATAAGGCCAAATTGTCAAAAGTTCACTGGTTTCTCACAAGAAAACACCCTCAAACAAATACAACCCTATGATTAGTGTTAAGGGTATGGCCAAAGTGGTCTTAGTCTAGGATGCACAAGGTATCTAGGGAGTCCTCGATATACTCTCGGTACGTGAGGCACAACTGTGAACACCAGCCCGTCACAAGCATGAGTCAGGAACCCCAGCGAGATACTAAAGGCCTCAGACCAACTCTTCACGTCTATCTAGGTATCACCTTAGCTTCGACGCTCCGCCAATTACTACGTGACTGGATTGGGGTACAACTTTCACTCTCCCCCCTTTGTATACCCCACCGGTATGCGTAGTTGGAATCATCCCTTAGGGTGATGAAATCCCCAAGTAGGTCCCACTATGAAGAAAGCACTAACCGCTTCCAACTACTCCCCAGGCTCACACGAAGTGCAAGGGGAAAGCAGAAACAAGCTAATGCTCCCTTTGGGTAACACAAAAAAGATAAGAACAACAAGCAATAAATATTACTCCCTCTAATTAAGCTATGTTCTTAGATTAATGCAAACAGCAAGGATAATTTAAAAAATATTGAGCAAATGGATAGCCCTGCAAGCAAATATTAGATATTTTATCTCGCTTTCTCCATCAACTTCACAAGAATATGCTGCAAAAAGTTAGCAAAAAATACATGTATGCCTGCAAGAACAATGTTAATGAGAGAAATAGCAACTAAATATGAAACTAAAATAATAATTTTACCTTCCAGGGGGCGCAGTCGCCCTTCTGCAACAAAATAGGGGCGTAGTTGCACTTCTGCAGTGACTAGGAGGGCACAATTGCACTTCTGTAGTGAACAGGAGGGCACAATTGCACTTCTGCAGTAAAATGTTAGCAAAAAAAGTGAAATTTCAGCTCAGGTGGGCGTACACGCATTTCTGCAGAAAAATGTTAGTAAAAAGTGAAATTTTAGCCCAAGTGGGCGCACATGCACTTCTGCAAAAAAGTGTTAGTAAAAAGTGAAATTTCAGCCTAGGTGGGCGCATACTCACTTCTGTAGAAAAGTGTTAGTAAAAAGTGAAATTTCAGCCTAGGTGGGGGCACATGCACTTCTGCAGAAAAGTGTTAGTAAAAAGTGAAATTTTAGCCCAGGTGGGTGCACACGCACTTCTACAGAAAAGTGTTAGTAAAAAGTGAAATTTCAGCCCAGGTGGGCGCACACGCACTTCTGCAGAAAAGTGTTAGTGAAAAGTGAAATTTCAGCCCAAGTGGGCACACACGCACTTCTGCAGAAAAGTGTTGGTAAAAATTGAAATTTCAGCCCAGGTGGGCGCACAGGCCCTTCTGCAGAAAAGTGTGAGTGAAAAGTGAAATTTCAGCCCAGGTGGGCGCACATGCACTTCTGCAGAAAAGTGTTAGTAAAAATTAAAATTTTAGCCCAGGTGGGCGCACACGCCCTTCTGCAGAAAAGTGTGAGTGAAAAGTGAAATTTCAGCCCAGGTGGGTGCACACGCACTTCTGCAGAAAAGTGTTAGTAAAAATTGAAATTTCAGCCCAGGTGGGCGCACACGCCCTTCTGCAGTAAAACAGGGGCGTAGTTGCATTTCTACAGTGAAAACAGGGGCGTAGTCGCCCTTCTGTGATGTGTTCCTGTAAAAACCTCAACAACAGCAAACGTAAAGTATGGGAACCCATTTGTGGGTCCCATCGGGCATGCCAAAAATGTATGCCTTAGAATTTATCCTATTCTAGTGCATAAAATAACTCAAAATACGAATGATAATAGACCAAGGACACCTCAAGATTAGCCAAAAGAGAGTGACAAAACAATAAGAAAAATAGATAGCACAAGAAAAATGGTTTTACCTTCCTTGTTGTTGATATCCCTTTGATTGGCCCTTGCTTAGAATGATATGTGTGCTCCTTGATGGCTCTTGATATGGCTAAAATGGAGGATTTTACTATGTGCTTGGATGTGAATGCAAGTGGATATAATTGTAGACTAGATAAGTGCACAAAATGGCAGCATGTAGTTGCAAAATGACTAAGTGTTTTAAATGCCCTTAAGGAGGGGGTATTTATAGAGGATTTTGAATTCTCTAGAGAATTCAATGGTCAAGATTGATCCAACAAGGTCAAGATGAAGGTCTATGGTGGGTTGAGAACCCACAAGCCCTCATATCTTGACATGTGGAGGGTGAAGTGGCCAAGGGGATATAAGATGGAGATGAGGTGTCAAAAAGGTACATGAGGTGGAAAAAGGACATGCACCTTGGGGAGTGAGGAGATTTCCACAAAAAGGGATTTCTTGTCCCCAAGTGGGGTGAAAGGGACATTTGAGAAATTTTAGAATTCCTCAAAAATCTACATGGGAAAAGGAAAGGTGGTTGGGGATATAAATGTGAATTAAAAATTCACATTCCTAGGATAATCTAGAGGGTAAAAGATGGACTCCAAAAAAGTGGGACTTGGTCACATGTGGAGATTGTGACAAGTCTAAGGTTCTAGAAGCCTTGGAAGAATGGAATATGAATTAAAAATTCACATATAAAGGAGAAGAATCTAGGACAAATAAATGTGAATTAAAAATTCACATGGGAAAGGGGGTCAATGTCCAAAAAGGAAAAATGGAAGAATTGACCAAAAAGTGGTGTTAAATTTAGCTAATGACCTTGGTTAAGGTTGTGCAAACATTAGATTAGGCTAATTAATGGAAGATTAGGGGCAAGTGGCAAATATAGGAGGATGCGACATTAATCTCTGATTAAGAGGATGCACATCATAATCATGAATTAATTACATTAATTCAGATTAGTGTGAGGTTATGGAGGATGTGACAAGGAGAGAGAAAGTGAGGATTTTAAATTGATTTTAAATCAAAAAGGGAAAAATGACTAAATTAAATAAATTAACGTATTTATTTAATTTAGAGAGGAATAAGGTGAAAGGTGAAGTATTAATTATTAAGTTAAATACTTTACCGACATGAGACAAAAGGTGCAATATTAATTTAGTAAATTAATATTAATACAATAGGTGGAAAGGCAATAAATTTAATCATATGAAAGTGATTAAATTTAGATGTCTACAGCAGGTACAGGTCATAGAGGGGTGGCTACGCCCTTTGGTTCATTACAGAGGGGTAGCTACGCCCTCTAAGTCACTGCAAAAAGACAACTACACCCTTTGGTTGACTGCAGAAAGGTGACTATGCCCTCTCATTCACTGTAGTTGGGTGACTACACTCCTGATTGAACTTTGTTTTCTAACTTTTTACTACAGTTGGGTGACTATGCCCTTGATTTAATTTTTTTTTTTCTAATATTTTTCTGCAGTTGGGTGACCACGCCCCTAATTTAAAAATTTGTTTCTGACATTTTTTGCAATTGCTTGACTACACCCTTGATTTAAAAATATTTTTCTAATATTTTTCTATAGTTGGGTGACCATGCCCCTGATTTAAAAATCTAATTTCTGAAAATTTTCTATAGTTGGGTGACTATTGATGTGTTTTTTATGCATTTTTCAACACAGGCAATGCATAGGTGCACTACCTCTCTTAAAAGACAATATTTCACAATCAGATTGTAGAACACTATCCCAAGGTCTCTAATGTCAGGTCTTGACAGTGCTTGGAATATCTCAATTGTTTGATGTGATTTGCTAGAATCACAAGGCAGACTTATAGATGAGCTATGAAGCATGGGAAGTTTGGATTTGCAAATGCAGTTTCAAAGTGCTGAAAGTGAATGAACAATGGCTGTCAACTCAAAACAGCAAGCTGAAGCTCATCAAGTTCATCTGATTTAGCTTCATGGTGATGCTTTGGGTCTTATTCTAACGAAGGATTAAAAGAAATAGCAAAAGGAGAAGGGTTAAGAAAGCTATTCTAATCCTAAGCTATGAATGAACAGTAACAATGGTGTTCCTGCAATGGACAGCTTCCTGGAACAATATTCCACTTAACCAGAAATCTCATAGTCTCATGGAATTTGTGCTATCTTCTAAGGTCTACAAATATTTCATCTTTCATTCACCGTGTACATGCATGAACAAAGATGAAAGTGTGGAGTAGCTTTGAATTTAATTCCAGACTAACTTTACACAACTATCTACCATCAACAAACAACAAAAATTATGGACTAAGAAGGTATCTACACAACAGGAATTTTCATAACCACAGAACAACATTTCTAAAATCTATCAAGGAAAAATACAACTAACTAGAACAACAATACGAATCTAAGTCAAGCATCTAAAAATGAAGGTTGAATCATGTAACATGTGAAAAAACTTAGAAAATGCACCAAGTCAATGTATTTTCATTATAAATTTCTCTAGCATGTCTTTACAACAACTCAACTCAACCCTTTGCAAATGAGAAGAGAGTCCTATTTATAGTTCCCAAAAGATTCAATGAATGGCCAAGATTCATTCTCATTATGTGGCCAAGATTCATTACAAAATAGGGTTTCACCAACCCTCAATATATTATAATTTAAAATTACATTTTGTCCTTTTCCCTATTTTGTCCTCTAGTGATGAAACTGTAGCATTTTTCGTCTTTTGCTGATTGTTGTTTTACTATAGCTACTCTTTGGGGAGCTCTTTATCATCAATAGGGTTGTCCTCCTACTTCTTCGATGTTGTATATTCTATGAACTTTAGGATGACCGCCTGGAGCTTGTCCACCTCAATGATCTCATACCGCAGCACTTGGTAGCTCCACTCCTTCACATTATCTTCTAACCTCTTCCAATCCTCATCATATTTCATACCTTGATCCCTGAATAGCTTTGATTGATCGAAGGCACAGGTAGCAAAACTCATGAATTCTATCGTCATTTCACAAGACATCTAATCCTCCATCTTCTTTTGGAAGTAAGGCTTTACCTTCTCTGGATCCATCTGTATCGTGGGCATGTCATGTTCCATCATTAGCTTAAGGTACCAGGTACATTTTTCTCTGATTTCTTTTATCCATTTGATATCCGGATCCACTTTGTTCATTATTTGTTCCAACCTTTCCTTTTGGTTATCAAAACCTCACTGCCACACATCCATCAACCAGTGATCATCCTTATTGAACACAAGCTCCCTTTCCCATGTGGCTTTTGGCAACTGAAGGATAGCTTCGACCTTTGGGAAGGTGGAGTCATAGGTTGTAGGGAAGTCGGTGTAGAGCTTCCTCATGCTTTCCAAAGATTGTTGCAGATCCAAGAACTTGTTGGCTGTCTGAATAGTCTGGATAATTCCCATGTTCCTGATGTACAAGACCTATCAGAACCAATTCTCTATAGTCTTCTCCAAGTTCTTTCTCCTTTCCATCTTATCAATCTGCTCTTTGGATAGTAGCCGGGGTGTGGCTGTGGATGTGGTAGGCGGGTTGTCCACCAAGGACCATTGTTGTATGTAATCTGTTAAGACTGCCACCTCTGCCTTGAGCTCATCCTTTGAAATCTTATCCTGCTTTATCAAATTCACCATTGTAGCCACCGATTCCTCAAGGTTCCCTACCTTCTTCTCTTTGGTGGCAGTCCCCAAGTCGATGGTGGAGATGTTGTAACTCACGCCAGCTTGGTCCACTACAGGGGTTGCTATTTGCACAACTTGAGACCCAGAGGCGTCCATTGTTACCCTGGATCTGACCTTAGGCTTCTTCTCTTTTCTAGTCATGGTCTGCGCTTGGGCTAGGATGGCCTCCAGTTTTTCTCTTGGGTCCCTTACAATAGGAGTTTTCTTCTCAAGCTATCTCTCTAACCATTCAAGCATGGTAGACTTGTCCTTAGGTAACCCATGATCACCCTCACCCCCCTCGATCAAGGCATCCAATTTCTTATCTTCCGTAGCCCTCCCTTCCTTCTTGGTTGCGTCCCCCTCTTCCTTGTCATCGAAGTCCTGGATGAACATGAGTAACTTGATAGGAAGCTTGGTAGATAATAGCTATTCGAGACTTTCTTCCTTCTTTGTCTCCTTGGTTTGCTCGCCTTCAGGTTTGTGATCCTTGGGTTGCTTAATTTTGATGCTCTTTACGGCTAGAGCCCTATTGTCAGGTATATTTTCTCCCAGACTATCCTTCCATTGCTATCCTCCTTCTTCAAGGGGTGATCTTTCTGCCTTTGTTTCAGTGCCCTTTAGCTGTCAGGCCAGCTCTTCCTCAAGATCATCATTGAAGGTTTGCATGATGACCTTACCACTACCATCCTCCATGTCCCCACTCTCAAAAGAGCCCATTCCCTCCTCATAAGCCACCCTGTCAATTGTTCAGTGCTCATACTCTGGGTGTTCTTGATACTCGTCAACCTCTTCTTCTTCAAGTTGCTTTGAGGCCTCTTGCTCCCGCCTCTCTCACTCTTCAGAGATTAACATGGTGGACTCCATAGCCGGTGGTCTCATCGGTGGTTGCAAAGGTTTGGCAGTAGCTAGGACTTGTGCAAGGGCCTCCTGGAGAGTGGGATCCATAAGGATCTGGGAGAGCTCAGGGGGAAGATTTTACATATTTTTGGAGAAGGCCTCAAGTAAAGTGGATGCAGATATAGGTGTTGCCACTGCAGGTAATGGGAGTGACGTGGTGGGTGACATGGCAGTAGAGGATAGAGGTGTAGTCATGGCAGAGGATGAGTCAATCACAATCACAGGCTCGGTCAGGGGCAAAGGGGCAAGATGGACAAAGATGTCCACTGCCGGCAGGGATGTGGCGACCATGGCCAGAGAGGTAGATGATGGGGGAGCCAAAGCAAGGAGAGCCAAAATAGGTTTTTTCTGATTAGTACCTTTTGCTTCTTCTTCTTGGGTTAAGAGCTGCTTCACTGTGACCCCTATTTGCTTAAGTATTTTGGAGGGTGAGCCTCCTGGATTTAGGAGAATGTTTTGTTTCTGTCTCTTTCCTCCTCTTGAGTCTGGTGACTAGGGGAGACTTGGACGTCCCACCAATTGAAGTGGTGGCAGCAGCATCCTCTGTGGCTCTTGGCTCACTTTTGAGCCCTTCATAAGTCAAAATTATCTCCTGCTATTTTAGCCGGGCCACTTGTCTATCAACCCATTCTTTGGTCTGAGCCAAGATTGGCTTAGTTATGATGTTGAGGTCATCAACCTCCTGTTCATCCCAGTCAATTGTTGGTAACGACAAGTTGGCAATCGCAGGGTATCTAGGGTCCACTATGGTGCTCTCATCTTCTTCGACTTGGTCTGGTATAGGAAAAGGCTGCACCTTTCATACAAAATATGCAGTCATTCACATATAGTTCCTTTCTTGTACCTCCTTATCATCCTGGAAATCTACCCAAAAGTCCTCAGTGTGGTGAAGATGGGCATACCCTGACCTTAGTGCCTTCCTTACATGCCCATATGGGTCCACCTGGGGACGAGCAGTGTGTAGGTGAAAGTGATAATTTTTTAATTCTTTCTCAAAGTTAGCAGCGCACTGGGAGGTTTGCAGTTTATACATGCCCTGGCCAAAAGTCATGGGATAAGGGATCCCTGCTATGTGCTTGCCACTAAAGACCGCTTATATGTGTTGGAGCTGCCAAGAAAGCTCTAGTAGAATGATCCAGTCACTGGGGTACTGAGGTAGCTTGTTCGGTCTTTCAGTGAAGCCTTGGGAACAGATGTATGTGAACTTTGGGTATTGAATGAAGAGGAAGGCATACTACTTCAAGAGTGCCCTAGCACTATGGGAGACCCTCCTCTCAAAATCCCCTGCAATTATTTTGATAATATGGCCAGTGAAGGCATCATTTACTCTATAGTATTCCTTCTTGAAGTTTCGGTACTGGAGCTGGGGGTATCTGTCATAGGCCTTGAGTCTATGACCTTGTTCCTCATCTGGTGCCACAAATAACCCATTGTACTAGCTCTGGTCTACCAAGGAATAGACGAGATATGAAGTCATATAAAATTTGGAGTTTTTCTTCACATTGACGAACTGCTCATGGAAGCAGTCACTTATTATCCCTCCCCAATAAAATGAAGTTTTTGTGGTGACGTCCTCATTCCCACAAAGAATTTTCTCAATAAAGTACACCATCCACTCTTGAAAGAAGGCTGACGTAGGAAGACCCATAACCCTACTTAGCATTGTGACTAGGTCATGGTAATCCTCATAGAAATCACTACGAAAGAGTTTGTGAGGAACCTTCACAGCGCTGTCCCATTTTTCTTTAAGCCAATGTTGATTTATTAACCTTTTACAACCTTCCAGATTATTATCCCATGCTGCCTAACATTCTTCTATGGTAGGCGTTTCCATTTCTTGAAAAGTAGGAATATGAAAGGTCTTTGTGATTCCTTCAGCCGACATGTCGGTGAGAATGTTACCCTCTCTATCAACAATTGTCCTTGTGTCAGGCTGGTATTCCTGCTGACAAGCCATGACCAATTCAGGGGCCACGAGGGATGGAGGAAATCCTACAGCTTTTTCAATTCCACTTTGTCTTATTAGTCTTGCATTCTTGGTCGTTGGATTGATCCTGACCCTTTGTGTAAATTCGTCTATATTGACATGGCTGATATTGGTGTCAGTGATGTCCTTCCAATCTATGGTAACTTTTGAGTGCAAAGGCTCACCCTAGAATTGGTATTTCATTTGGTCCTTATTCTCTTTTCCTCGAGTAGTCTTACCCGACTTCTTTCCCTTATCCTTTCCACAATCGCTCCCGAAGTTCTGACACTCGATTCCATATATTCTGGAAGCAAAGGCATGATCAGCACAATTGATCATGAAGGTGTTCACGTTAGTTGAAATCCCATGCATAAAATCAATTTTAAACAATTTATCATTCATAACATGATACTTTAATCTCCTAATTTCATTGATGTTTTAATTGAGGTCTTTTGGACAATCCGGGCCTGGAGGGCTAGACTTCCTTGGTAGGAATGCTATCTTGGAAAGGTAAATAGGGCAGAATGATCTAGGAGATTCTTTCCAATCAAATTTTGATAATTTAAAAGGTTCACAATGAAGGGGACCACAATTAAGCACGTGGGTCAAGATTAGATTCCACATTTGAGCTCATTTGGGTCAATTTAGGAGCATCCAAAGGTACAAGGCCGGAAAGCCATCTAGCATTGGCCGTTTGGCATAGCTAAGTAGAAATAGAATTCTGGAGATGGAACTCTGGGATCCAGGGCTCGGTAGATCGAAGGGTGGCCAGAAGATTACAATTTCCTCAGTTTTTGGGCGCTCGAGCCTGAGGTATCGGGAAGCTGTCCAACTTTCGTTGTTCAGAGCAGCTATTGTTGGGCAGAAGTCCGAAATGGGTGGCTCAATGAACCAGGTCCGACACGAGGGTCAGAAAAAATTCTCCCGCAGATACCCAATCGGCGAGACTTTGACCATCGGGGTGAAGTCATGGCAAACACTTCATGTCTCGCCGACTAGTGACGGAGAGGGAAAATCAGCAGAGCACCTCCCTCGGCATGACGTCTCCATGACGAGGAGATGTCTTGGTGAGATCCTAATGTCTCACCGAATGAACATGTCAATAAGAGTCCTCATGCAGTGGGAGGTCTCATTGACAACCTAATGTTTCGCTGACTTCCAAAGGGTAGACTAGACCCGATGCCAATGTTGGTCATTAGATTTTCCTTATTGAGTCTTAACGACAATGGGGAAGTCGAAGCCCAATGCTTGAAAGGCCGGGGGGATTCTTCTTTTTGGAATGACAGAGGAGTGAGGGAGTTCTGGGGGTTGGGGCCCAGAGGGGTCAAGGACGTTCAGTGTTCGACAGAGCTCCCCAATGATGAAAGGAAGCCCGAGATCTGGGAGGTGGAAAGATACCAAGCACTTGTCATTCGCAACAGTGAAGACCACGTGGAATCACCAAGAGAAATTGATATCGTCATGATGTCTTGGTGAAGGAATTATGTCTTGTTGAAGATGAGGTGTCTCAATAAGCACCTTGCTCTTGATAAGATCTCTCACCAACACTAGGGGGTCCTGCCAACATGGGGAGCCTTTGACGTAATATTCCAAGTTGGAGAGAGGTCTCCCTGACCTGGTGATGTCTCTCTGACTTGCTTCGTGTTCACCCAAGGATAAGGTGGTTGGCATAAGGTTTCATCAACCCAAATGTCACGCCAATAGAGTAGCTCGGGGAGAACAAGGTGTGTTCATGAAGGGGTCCTACCAAAGGGTGAAGGTCTCAGCAATGAGAGAAAAGAGATTTCGACATGACTCCAAGGGGCTCGTTGTAACACCTCACTGAAAGCGATATGTCTTGTCGATAAAGGGAGATAACCAAGAACCAGGCAAATGGGACCCATTTTCCGTCAGAAAATGGCAGGAGATGAGCAGAATCCTAGACGCAAAAGCTCGAAGGCCTGGGCCTAGGAGGTCAAAATGGAGGTCCCTTTAGCCCTCAAAACTCAAGTTCAAGTCGCTAGACAGCAGACCACCAGCGAAAGTCTGGGGTCCAGGCCCAGGGATGAGGGGGGGCATCTTGAAAATCTTGGCTATTTCATTAAGTCCTAGCCGACGAAATGAGTTTTCAGGCTCGAGAGGCGTGAATGCCCCTATGAAGAATGGTTGCATGGGGATAAAGCTCCGGATTGACCCTGACTAAACGATAGGGGCCTTCTTGATTTTGGCGACATGGGTTTTGCTTTTTATTGCATGTTTCATCATTCACATATCCTTTTGATCTTTATTGTTCATTCTAAGCCTTGGAAAACATGACAACATTGTTCAGGAGGGTGAACGGAAAACCTACCTCGAACACTCGATGTGGGGAGGTGTGGAATCTACTCACGATCGACAAGTGACAGTGAGGGTGATGGTCTTTGGAGGCTTTGAAGATGGTTGGCACCTCTAGCAAGTTCTATGATCACTCTCTACAATACTGACAAGTGAGAATGACAGGTTTGGTTCTTCTATTTATACCCCTCTACCATTAATGGTCCTATTAAATGCAGGTATGGCGAGCAAGGAAGTTGGTGAATTTGAATTCACAGACGGCGGCGGGAGATCTGAGGTCAGGAAGCTGGGAGGATGCAAGGCGACAGGACATTTGAAAAGTTCAACTCAGAAATTGCCGAGGGAAAAAGGGGGGTTAGGGTCAGGAGGGCGGAGCTCCTCTAGAGGTTCGTCATCAGGAACGACGAAACACTCACGGAACCCCAGAAGCAAAAGTCTGGTGTCCAAGGCCCAAAAGGTCTGAAAGCAGCCAAGACTTCACAAACTTTCACTAGACGGAGAACGAGGGTCTAGACCTCGAGGTCCAGGAGGGCGCAACCCATTGGCCATCGAGAACGGGAGATATAACAGGGAAACCCAGTGAGGGAAACCTGAAGGGGCAGGCCCAGTCGAGTCCAAGGCCACTGGCAGAGGCAAACTACTAGGGAGACCGTACAAGGTGCCCCAACTTGACAAAATTAAAAGGAAGAAGTATGGTCAACTAAGGATGAGGCTTCAAATGTACATTGACCACTAGGGACATCAAAACGAGGCACACAAAATGAGGCAGTGACAAAAAAATGACCCAACAAGGCGAAAGAAAAGAGGGTCCCCATTTCGAACGGGGTGTGTGTGCCGAGGGCACAACAACAACCATGCCCCTGATTTAAAAATCTAATTTCTAACATTTTTCTACAGTTGGGCGACCATGCCCTTGATTTAAAAAACTAATTTCTAACATTTTTTTGTAGTTGGGCAACCACACCCCTGATTTAAAAATATGATTTCTAACATTTTTCTGCAGTTGGGCGATCATGCCCCTGATTAAAAAATCTAATTTCTAACATTTTTATGTAGTTGGGCGACCATGCCCCTGATTTAAAAATATGTTTATGAGATTTGTCTACAGTTGGGCAACTATGCCCTTGATTTAAAAATTTATTTTCTAACATTTTTCTACAGTTGGGCGATTACGCCCTAGGTTTTGAAATTTCTTTGTAGTTGGGTGACTACGCCCCAGGATCTGACATTTTTCAATAGTTTGGCGAGTATGCCCCAAGTTCTGACATTTCTTTGCAGTTGGGTGACTACGCCTTGGGTTCTGGATTTTTTTGCAATTGAGCAACTACACCCCGAGTTCTAACATTTTTCTATAGTTGGGCGACCATGCCCCTGATTTAAAAACCTATTTTCTAACATTTTGCTACAAAATTTCAAATGCACTTTCTTATTTCTTGCAGAAGTTCAACTGCACCCTTTTGTTTGTTGCAGAATTTCAACTACACCCTCCTGTTTGCTACAGAAGTTCAACTACGCCCTTTTTTTTGTTACAGAAGTTCAACTGTGCCCTCCTGCTTACTATTGTGGGGTAGATACGCCCCAAAACAATATAGTTTGGAAGGTAAAATAGCCATTTTAGCTTTGATTTTGCTCTCATTTTTTGCTTTTTTATATCCTAACTGCCTAACATTGTCTTTTGCAAAGATATTTGTGTTTTAGCTAACATTTTACAGCATATCCTAGTGTAATTGACAAAGAACGAAGGATAAAACAACTAACATTTGCTTGCAAGGCTATCCATTTGCTTGAATTTTAAAATTTATCCTTGCTATTTTTGTTAATCTCAAAACATAGTTTAATTAGGGGGAAGTAATATTCATTGCTTGTGCTTTTTTTTGTGTCACCCAATGGGCATTGGTTTTTTTTCGCTTTTCCATTACACTTCGTGTGAGCCTAGGGAGTAGTTGGAAATGATTAGTGCCTTCCTTTTAGTGGGATCGACTTGGGGATTTCATCACCTCAAGGGACCATTCCAACCACGCGTACCATCGGGGTATATAAAGGGGAAGAGCTAAAGTTGTAACCCAATCTAGTCACATCATAATTGGTGAAGCATCGAAGCTAGGGTGATACCTAGATAGATATGAATAGTTGGTATGAGCCCTTTAGTCGAAGTGTCGAAGCTAGGGTGATACCTAGATAGACATGAAGAGTTGGTATGAGCCCTTTAGTATCTTGCTGGGGTTCTCGACTAATGCTTGTGACGAGCTGGTGTTTACGGTTGTGCCTCAAGTATTGAGAGTATATCAATGACTCCCTAGAAACCTTGTGCATCCTAGATTAAGACATTTGTTGGCCATACCCTTAACACTAATCATAGGATTGTGCTTGTTTGAAGTGTCTTCTTGTGAGAAACTAGTAATTTTTTTAACAAGTTAGCCTTATCACCATCATTTTGAGTCCTTGCCATAGTCATTTCCATCTAAACCAAGTCTTGTTTACTGTAGAAAGGTGGTCATACCCTTGTGTTTACCACAGAAACGTAGTCACACCCTCCTTTTTACTACAGAAAGGTGGTCACGCCCCTGTAACCTACTACAGAAGGGAAAACTTTCCCCATTTAGTTTCGTCAAGCCTCAAAACCTCCATTTAATCATTCCAAACCTATCATTCCAAACCTCAATTTAATCATGCCAAACCTCCGTTTAGCCACCCCAAACCTCAATTTAATCATGCCAAACCTCCGTTTAGCCACCCCAAACCTCCATTTAATCATTCCAAACTTTTGTTTAGTCATCCTAAACCTCCAAACTCCTATTTATCCATCCCAAACCTCCATTTAATTTCTGATAACTCATTTGGGAAGCCCACATCATCACCTAGTGAACTTGTTTCACCCAAAATCTTACCATTTGTATTGCCTAATCCATATCATATAAACACCACTCATCATCAAACCACCTAAACCTTGTGATAAAAGTTGTTATCCAAATTGACCTTAGCGCTCAGGTTCGATCATTATCCTTCATATCAATCATCAACTTTGGCCTAAATCAATTCAATTCCACCTTGAGGTGAATTCGGTGTCATAAGTTATTATCCTTAACCCAAATCAATCCATCTATATCTTGAGGTGGATTCGGTGCCATGATCATCCACTTGTCCATCAATTTGATCAATCAATGACATAGGTCACTAAGGGTGATTTTCTAACTTGCTTTAGGATCCCTTACATCTTCCATCATTTAATCTCAATCCAATCACACCTATCTAATCATCTAATCATCCAATCAAATCAATCACACTTATTTAATCATCTAATTCATCCAATCACATCCATCCAATCAAATCCATCCAATCAATCACAACTATCCAACCAACTTCATTCAATCATCTAATCCATCCAATCACATTCATCCAATCAAATCCATCCAATCAATCACAACTATCCAAACCAACTTCACTTAATCATCTAATCTAGCCAATCCATTTCTTTAATCGAATCCATCCAATCATCTAATCCAATCTTTAACCAATCACACTTATCCAATTATCTAATTGATTCAATCACATCCATCCAATCAATCATAATTATCCAATCAACATCGTCCAACTATCTGATCAAACCAATCTAGTCCTCTAATTGAATTCATTCAATCATCCAATCTAGTCTACCCTTATCTTTTTATGCCTGTTTAGACTTGGTCAAAAACTAAGAAACAAATGGCACAACAAGGTCAAGGTTCCCAACTGAATACCTCTCAAGATCCTAACAACATGGAAAATACCCCTCAAGATCCTAAAAATGTTGTAAACACTCCTTAAGATCCCCATAATGGTACTTTATCACAATCCAACACCGAAGAACAAAACAACTCACCACTTGGTGAAGAGAGCATGGTCAATCAACCCGAACTCACACTTGAGGAACATTTTAGTAATCCCACCAATGCATGAATGATAGATTGTCTCCTTGAACAAAATGGGGAATAGATCTTGGCCCACCTAATTGAGAAAGCTATCAAACCCTCATCAGGTGTTGATCTATCCAAAGGTGGAAATCCTACACCCAACGTACCCAAAAGTTCCCAAAATGCACCTGACAATTCATACATCCCCAATATGCCTCCAGTAGAGGGTTGGTATCAACCTGAATTTGGAAACATTGTCCTTTACCATGTCAACCATCCTCCACATGCCCCAATTTTAGTCATAAGTGCTTCCCAAACACCTGATCCTAGTGATCCTTTTGCTTATGGTATGCCACAAAATTATCTACAACGTCCTCCATTAATGTTGACCACACCACCCCTTTCAAATCCACCTGAAGTAAGTGTTTGGGGAAACCCTTTCACTCCCTTACCTATGCCTCATAGGACCACAAGTCTTCCACCACCTCCATTCACATCCCAACAACCTCTTCAATCCAACATGCCTCCACAAGGTACATCCCAACCCAATATCCCTGTTGTCACTCAACAACCTACTTTGTAGAATTTCTCCATCACACCTCAACCACCTCATCAACAATAACCATTGCCTAATCCTCTAGCTTCATCACAAAAACCACCCCACCAATCTCAAGGCAATCCATCTCAACCTCCAGTCCCAACTATATCCCCATTCATCTCATCCATTTTATGCCCACAAACTCAACCACAACACAATGTTCCATCTCGGCCCATGCAACAATCAACAACACATCAACAACCCCCCCAACACTATGTTTATCATAGCCAATAGCAGTTTCAACAACAACCATCATGTGTGGCCTTACAACAATCACATCAGTACCCTCAATACCAACAAACTAATCCACAACACTTCATTGATGCTCCTCAACATTATGCCACCTATAATTACTAGGACAATCCATACTCCACCTCAAAATAGCAACCTTCGTACCAACAAAAACCCCTGACACATTAGCAAGGGACACCATCCTCTCATTATCAAAATCCATATGTCCATTTTCAAACACTATCTCACTAGGATCCACAATCATCTTACCATCCATAGCCATCCAACCCACCTACCTTGAATCTCATGCCACCAGTCAACGCAGATCTATTGGAAATCAAAGCTGCTTTGAAAGATCTCCAAATTGGGACTAGTAAGCAATCTCTTAAATTTGAAGATATATGTCCCTATCCATTTGATCCCTCCATCTCATTGATTCCCTTCCCAAAACATTTTGAGATACCAAAATTTGATAGATATAAGGGAAACAAAGATCCTAAAACCCACTTACAAGATTTTTACTCCCAGTGTCAAGAGGTTATGCACAATGATAACTACCTCTTATGTTTGTTCCCATAGAGCATGACAGGAAATGCCTTGGAGTGGTTCATGGGTCTAGAATGAGGGTCCATCAAATCCTTCATGGATCTTTAGAAAATTTTGTTTCCTACTTCTCCTTCAATTTGGAAAAAGACATTGATACCTTGGATCTCCTCAAAGAGAAACAATGTGAAGGTGAAACCTTTCCTAGCTACCTTCAAAGGTTGCATGCACTAGCAAGCTGAATTAAAAACCCTCTCAAAGGGAAGGACATGGTCTCCCTCTTTGTTGAAAACTCACAAGCTGACATGGCCCATAACTTCAAACTCCATCATGTCACCACCTTCGCTGAGGTAGTAGAGAAAGGACCCATCCTTGAATGAGCCGTTATTGCCAAGGGGCATATCAAGATACACAACCATGACAAAGAGCGACCATCTAGAGATAAGTCACACTACTAGAACAAGAACAAGAATGTTGTTAATGATGGTGTCACTAACACTAAACATGTCCAAGTAGCTAGTACCTCTTAGAGGCAGCAACCTACCTCTAACCAACCACCTACCCATAACATCATATTAGTACCACAGGGGGCACCTTGCCCCCTTAATAGTCAAACTAGAAAGGTCAAGGGAACAAAAAATGCCAGTTCACTCAACTAGGTGAGTCTTTAAGTACCATCCTTAATAGACTCCTACAAGCGAATTATTCAATTGTTTATCTCATCACCAAGCCATTTGATGAGTCCAGACCAAAGCCCAATCAGTATAAAGACAATGAATATTGTGACTTTCATAAAATCAAAGGGCACTCCACTAATAAGTGTCAAGGTCTCAAAACATACATCCAAGATCTTATTGATTGAGGAGATATCCAAGTCAACAACAACCAAGCCTCATCATCTAATGCTCAATTACAGATTTACCAAAATGTCTTCCCTGACCATAATCAAGGCACACACACATCCAATAACAATCCCCAAAAAAATAGTACAAATAACGTAAATTATAAAAATACGCCTGTCAATTATGATGGAATTGTTCATTACATTGAGTAGGTAGAACCCCACATATCCATGATACATGTCAGAGCCAAGGACCCTTAATGTGTTGTTGCTACCAAAAGAACCCACATTACTGTCCTCACAGCCTCTACATCCACCCCATCCCAAAAAAATCCTGTAAATTCTCAGTATAACATTCTTGATCACTTAGGAAAAACTCCTGCTCATATCTCAATTTTGGATTTACTTAAGTCCTCCCCTATGCATCAAGAGATCCTGAACCGAGCCTTACAGGAAACCCAAGTTCCAAACATCATTGATCCTACACAATTCCAAGCCTTAGTGGGACATTTGGCTCTATCCTATCAATTTCACTTCAGCCCAAATGACATGCCTAATATTGATGCCAACCATAACTATCCCCTACACATTGAAGTCCTAGTTTCCTGTCATAAAGTAAAAAGGGTCCTAGTAGATAATGGCCCTACCCTTAATTTATGCACTCTAAAGTTTATAAAGTAGTTAGGGTACACTCAAGAGGACCTAAGTAATCAAATCATTACAATCAAGGCTTATGATCAAGTTGGACCCATGACTCAGTACACTACATGTCATGCCTGGTGATTTTTTTTGTGGCTAATATTCGACAATTGGCTAATAGTTTGAGCTATAACGTGACTTGAATCGCCACATTTTTACAAAATTTTATTATAGTCTTATTTAAATTGCCAAAAAATATTTTATAAAAAAAATTAACTAAATTTTTTTCCAGAATATTCGATACATGATTTGATTAGATTCACCTAAATTTTATAAATTATATAGTAGAAATCTATATTAATTTGCCAATAGTATATCATAATTATTATTTACTTTAGGACCATATTTCTAATCTTTAGTTTCTACCATTGATTTATAGTATAATCTAATGACCCTTGTTGTATTACATGAGGTAAAATGTACCCACAATCTATAATGCTCATGGGCCCTACAATTTTGGGTCTTATGAGCATTATAGAATCTGGGTTCATTTTACCTCGAAGAGTACAATGAGGGTTGTTAGATCAATGATCTAAAAGAAATTTTGAGGCCTATGAGAATTATAGATCGTGGGTACATTTTACCTTGTAGAATATAATGAGGAACAATATATCATATTTTGAAACAATGGTGACAAGTAAATATTGTTGTCTACCCCTTAAACCCATCAATAATTTCCACCCTTTGGACCCTACTCTTCCATGAGAATGATTTTTAGATTGGATGGATTCGCTCTCATTATTAATACATTTTCCTATTATTTTTCAAGATTCGCCAAAATTTTCTACTAAATTTTAGTGATGTAAAAAAAATCGCCAATAAAAATAATATTTTTTTGAAAAAAAATGAAAGATTCGCCAATAGAAGTTAATATTTTTTCCAAAAAAATAAAAGATTCACCAATTTTTTATATCTTTTTTTGAGGGGGGTTTCTTAAAGTCACCACTAGTCATGTCCTTGATCTGGACTTACCCTAGAATCTCCCCCTCGATCATCCATGTCTCCATACCATGCAAGTCATCCCCTCCACATATCATCAATGCCTAAAATTCCTAGTTAATGGACATGAGGTCATAATCTATGCAAACCTGCAACCATTTGAGTACTATCGTGCACTAGAAGACTCATTTCCCCATTTGCATTATTGTCCTGGAGTCAAAATAGGGGCACCTCCATCATCACCCTCCAATCCATCATCCGCCACACCAACCACTCCATCTTCCACCACAAATTCCACTATCACTAAAGTCTAGATCATCAATAAGGGTTGTGGTGAATATTAAATGCACATAGCTCTAAATATGGCAACCATGCCACCATCACCACACACATACGGTCAACTTTCATAGTCTATGCAAAAGAAAGAAGACAAGACCATTACCTTCAGTGCCAAGAATATCCCCACTACCACTTTCTAATCCCCTGGATTGAGGATAGATGCACCAGAAGATGATATTAGTCTGTGGATATATCATGAAGAGCCCCAACCAGACAGTACCTTTAATGAATACTTCAAGAAGTATATGCTTGGTTAGATAAGTTTGCAAGGAAATATAACTATCAAGGTGGGGGTCTAGGTAAAGAAGAACAAGGGCGGATACAACCTATTGATGTATCGAAGCTTCCACAAAATATAGGCCTAGGATATATGCCAAAAAGAAAAAAGACCCTGCAATATCATCCAATACTTCCAATAGTGTTAGTGTGAACAATGGTCCCTTAGAAGACATACCTAAGGAAGATTCCATCATACATGTGTACGATGATATGGATCACCTAGATCTTTCATCCATGTTCAATTGCCTATCTATTTTTACCATTAGCCTTTCCCTTAAACATCCTGAACTTATTGACTGGGACCTACGTGATACAACACTTGTCAATGTCTCTCTAGATGAATATGTCAACTTTATGGGATTGGGGGAAGATGAATGCTCTAGTTGCAAAAATAAAAATAAGAAAAATCAAAAAGGGTCACTTGGTGAAAACCTCATTGAGGTGCCTCTTGACCCCGAAAAAATAAAAACAAAGGGTGTATCTGACAGTGAAAACCTCGATGAGGTGCCTGAAGATGGAGACATTCATCATCCCCTTGTAGGAATACAATTATTTGAACAATCCTCTATCCTAATAGAAGAAGCACAAGAAGTGAACTTGTGAACCAAAGAAGATCCTAAAATAACAAATGTGGCCAAGTCACTATCTGAAGAAGAATATGGAGAAATCATTTAGCAACTCAAAGACATAAAGATTAACTTTGTATGGACATATTCTGACATGCCAGGATTAGATCTAGCTTTGGTAGTACACCATCTAGATTTCCATCTTAATGCCAAAACAATCAAACAAAAAACTATGCAAGATGCATCCACAGGGTGTCGTTCTAGTCAAGAAAGAATTAGAGAAGTTGTTTGAGGCACAATTTATAAGACCCATCAACTATTTTGAATGGATATCCAATGCCATTCCAATAGCCAAACCAAATGGAAATGTCAGAGTATGTACTGACTTCAAGGATCTTAACAAAGCATGTCTAAAGGATGATTTCCCTTTTCCAAAAATTGACATGTTGGTAGACCTAACAATAGGACATGAAATGCTATCCCTCATGGATGGTTTTTCCAAATATAATCAGATCAAAATTGCGCCTGAAGACCAACACAAGACTACTTTTATAACACCTCGGGGTACCTTTTTCTATAATGTTATGCCCTTTAGTCTTAAGAATGTGGGGGCAACATATCAACGTGCAATGACTGTTATCTTCCATGATCTCATCCACATCATTATGGAAGATTATGTTGATGATTTGATAGGGAAATCTAGAACTAGAGTTGAGCACCCCACAGTCCTACGGAGGATCTTCGAGTGCTTAGAACACAACAAATTGTGCTTAAATCCAAAAAAGTGTGTTTGGAGTAATGTCAGGAAAATTGTTGGGATTCATTGTCTCCAGAAGAGGTATCGAAGTAGATCCAAAAAATGTCAAAGCAATCATGGATATGCCTCCACCCCATAATCTAAAACAATTAATAATTCTTCAAAGAAAGTTGCAGCCCATCAAAAGGTTTATAGCCCAGCTAGCTGAAAAATGTCAATCGTTTACACATCTGTTGAAGAACACATCTTTCAAATGGGATCCTATATGCCAGCAAGGGTTTGATAAGATCAAAGAATATCTGGCTCATCCTCTTGTTCTTATGCCTCTAATTCCTAGAAAACTACTTCTATTATACATATCTACCACTTCAGTAGCACTGGGGGCATTATTGGCACAACATGATGAATCATCCAGAGAACGAGCAATTTACTACATCAATCGAACCCTAGTGGGCTATGAGCTTAATTATTCTTCAATAGAGAAATCTTGTCTAGCTATCATTTTTTGTTCCTAGAAACTCAGACATTATATGCTCAGTCACGCTGTGAAGTTAATCACCAAAGTAGACCCACTCAAGTATCTTCTATATAGAACAATCTTGACTGGGTGGATTGCTAAATGGGTCATGTTGCTAAGTGAATTTGACATAGAATATGTAGATCAAAAAGCTATCAAGGGACAAATAATAGCAAATCAGTTTGCTAATGCTCCTCTAGTTGATGCTCATCCATTGATCACATAATTTCTTGATGAAGAAGTCTTCCTAGTCATTGAAACAACCATGTGGACACTATATTTTGAAGGGTCATACATGCATAATGGATTGGGGGCAAGCATATTGTTTGTTACTCCTCAAGGTGATTACATCCCAAAATCATTTAGACTGAATTTCCCATGCCCTAACAACATAGCTGAGTACAAAGCTCTCATTACTAGTTTGAGAATTGCAATTAAATGGAATATTACCCAATTGAGAGTTTTTGGCGATTCTCAACTAGTTATTAAGAAAGTCAACAATGAATTTCTGACAAAAGATGAGAAGCTTTTCCCTACAAACACATGGTTGATGACTTTAAGAAGTCCTATACCTCTATCCAGTTTGATTAGATCCCCAAGATTTAGAACAAAGCTAATGATGCAATGGCCACAATCAGTTCTCTGATTGACATGCCTAAGAATCAAACAAAATGTGAGTTCCTTGTTGAACAAGTCTTAATCTCGACATATGATATCCCTAAGACTGAAATGGTGTGCGCCATCGTGGGTCCTACTTCCCTGTGGTACCAAGATAACTATGCCTATTTTCATGATAACACTTTACCCCTAGATCTTACATGAAACCAGCGCAAAACCTTTATCCAATGCTCATCTCGATAGATCATTATTGGTGATAAACTTTATCAGCATGGGTATGATGGAACCCTCCTTAGGTTTCTAAACAAGATTGAAGCCCATATTGCACTAACGGAAGTACACAGTAGTTTTTGTGGGGCACATTAAAATGGTATGGCCTTAGCTAAAAATATTCTTCAAGTTGGGTATTACTGGCCTACATTGGAACACGATGCCTATGAGTTTGTGAAGAAATTCCTCCCATGCCAACAACATGCAAATATAATTCATGCACTGGCACAAGACCTTCAACTTCTACTTGCACCATGGCCCTTCTCTTAGTGGGGCTTTGACCTGATCGACAAGATATACCCACCATCCTCCGATGGTCACACCTTCATTATCACTGCCACTAAGTACTTCACCAAGTGGGTGGAAATAATTCCACTCTCACAAATCACTGGTACTCATATTTCAAAATTCATCCTCTTCCATATCATATGTTGATATGGTATCCCGTCCACCATCCTCTCAAATAACAGAAAGCCTTTCAAAAACCAAGCCATGAAAGACCTTTGTGAGACCTTTCATATCCAACACCATTGGTCAATGCCTTATTACCCCTAGGGTAATGGTTAGGTGGAAGCTACTAACAAGACTCTAATCCAAATCCTTAAAAAGGTTGTTAATTTAACACTGGTAGAGATTGGCACCTCCATATTCATCCCACCCTTTGGGCATATCGCACTTCCATTTGTACCCCTACTGGAACCACCCCATTATCTCTAGTATATGATACTAAGGCCATCTTTCCAATTGAGGTAGAAATCCCCTAACTAAGAATTTCTTTGAAAAATCTTATCAATGAAGAAGACACCCATATTGCAAGACTTGCTTAGCTGGAATTACTTGATGAAAGGAAGATCAAAGCTTATGATCATCTTCAAGCCTAGCAAAATTTCCTCAAACACAGCTACAACCAAAAGGTTCATCCTCGTCAGTTCAATATTAGTGACCTTGTCCTTAAATAAAACTAACACACTTAATAGGACTGAGTTAAGAAAGACAAGTTTGAAGCAAACTAGTTGGGTCCCTATATCAGCACTGCAAAGTATGGATCTGGGGCATACAAACTCGCCACTCTTGAAGGAGAGCCCCTGGAAGAGCCTATTAATATGATGCATCTGAAAAGGTTTTATACCTAAGTCCGCTTAGTGGCCCTATTTGCATAAAAAATACAAAAAAAAGTAAAAAAAAACATTAAAAATACACAAAAAATCAAAAAACCACAAAAAATCCAAAATAGTAAAGAGAGATAATTCATCCTATGGTGAAAACAACCCCTAGTGATGCCTTGGATAAGTACATTTGGTGAAAACCTTATCACAAGCACCATTTGTAGAAGGCTTAATCATTATCTACCTTGCGTCCTAGTTATTTTATGATTTCATCCGCCCTATCCTAACATCCTCACCCATCCCATCCTTGATTGCTTGGTATATATCTTGGTTGAGCATTGGATGATCCACATTATCTATCCATCATCCTGATCTTTTATCCCAATCTAAGCTTGTGTTGTTCTTTGGTCACTTTGTGTCACCATCTAGGATCATCCATCGTGTCAGTCTCACCTAGTTCTCATCTTGTCTCGATAGTCCTTTTTTTTTTGTCTTAGTCAAACTATGTTTCCCTTGTGCTTTCACATAGGCAAGGCTGATCATTTGATCCATCCCCGAGCCATTTTGGACCAACCTATTTGGTCCTCCATTGTTTCTCTTCATCAATCCCTTTTCACTTTTATCCATGGTCAATTGTCATTTGTCTTTTTTGAACTACATTGCCCCTGCACTTTCAAATAGGCAAGGTTGATCATTTGATCCTCCCTTGAGGAATTTATCTGTCGTGTCTTGTGCCATTCATCATTGGTCACCATTGTCTTATTTACACTTTATCCATAGTCTTTTTAAGAACTACGAGGGCTTTGCGCTTTCATGTAGGCAAGGCTAATCTATGATCAACCCTCAAGCCCCAAGGTTTGTAAGGTGTGTCAGTTTCATGTCTGGTGTCTTGTGTCATGTCATCAAGCAATTCCCTTATCTAGCTGGCTCTCCACAAACAAGATCCACTCGTATTAGCAGATCCAATCGGTCTTGAGTATCCTGTGTCATATCAATCTTTTAGTTTAGTATCCACCATCGATTTCAACAGGATGCATCCTTCCTAATAGACCTCATCAACCCCATCCATCCTTTCAATCCTATGGCAAAGGACGTTTGAAATTTGATTGTGATATTTTGATGCTTTTTGTTTTTGTTTATCATTTGAGCTCCCTATTACAATTAGTTAAGATCACCATAATCTATCATATTATGGTGTGTTTTGGCTGATTCACATAGGAGCATATCTTGATCTTTTATTGTTGTTGTCTGTCGAGTTGTCCCACGTAGTACCCACCAAGATCCCTATGATCTTGTGTTACGTTGGGGCATCTCTTTGTACTTGTGGTTATCCCAATACCTAGCCTGACCAAAGTCTTTGACACTTTGGGATGTTGGGATAGCCTTCTTGTCTGTGTATTTGTTTCATGCATTCATCGCTAACTTGCCTTGGTTCCCTATACCCTAGCACTGTGTGTCTTATGCTATAACAATAATCAGTGCTCCAAAGATGGACAATTGTATTAGGATTGCATTTTATGATCATAACTGCTGCATTGCATTCACCCTATGATTCTGGTTGTGTAAATACTTCCCCCTCTATCCCCTATTCCTCTTAGGATACTAAAGGTTTGTGACAAGTGCAAACTCACACTATGCCCACACCCATCTTCCATTATCATGTATGTCCTTATTGACACTTATGTTAATGTTGTTTTACCATAAATTAATTACACTTTGGATTCATATATTTGCATCATTATGTTTAAGTATCCATACATAACTAGGTCTATACATACATACATTGCCGCCTGCATCACAAAGTGTTAGATTCGTAATACATCACATCCTGCATGTATATAACATTCATAAAAGCATCCACATAAGCCATCATACACATATAAAAACACATCAATAAATCAAATAAGCATCCATGCATAAACATCCACATAAGCCATCATAGATAAAACATATGCATACATCATGTCATCATATAATCATCCACATATGCATCAATAAAATCATCCATAGTCCATAAATGCAAAAATATGATCACTCATCCAACACATGAACATGGTGTCAATAAGGGCTATCATATATCATATATACCAAAATTCCAAAGTACATCTCGTAATGATGACTATCACATGAATAACATCAAAATAATGTTGTCTATGTCATCAAAATCAATGACTATTATATACAAAATCATCTAATCAAAATACCAATACAAGGTCTTGTAAATAACAACTACAACTTTGTACTATCCATCTACCCTACACCTGTCAAAAACCAATAACCTATCACCTATTGAATGAACTGCCTACATCTGATCTCTGTGGAGAATTAGGTACTATACCCCTACCTAGAGAAACCCCTGGTGACTCACGGAAACCTCAGGTCCGCATCCCCAGTGACTGAGATGGAACTATCATTTGAGGCATCTGTCGAATGTAACGAAATGTCCGCTATGCCAGATTAGGAATAACATGATTATATGTAGCCATCCAAAATCCTACCTCTCTCATATTCTCCTCTCACTCAACAACTTGGACCCGAGTGAAATTACGCTCCTGACAATACCTATCTCGATCCTTGGTAATGACTCTCCTCTCTTGCTCCCATGCCTCCTAAGATAATCATCGTTGTGCCAGCTCTGCCTATACTCGATCCCTCATCTCCTCCGCAGCCACTACTCATGCCACTACTGCATACCTCTCCCTCTACAATACATGTATATTTATTCTTGTCATACCACCCTCACTCTGTACTACCTATGCTTGAGCCACTGCAACATCCCTCTCTACCTATAGCATCTACATCCATACCTCTACCACATTCCTCTCGCTCTGAGTAGCCTATGCTCAAGCCACTACTACATCCCTGTCCCTCTGCAAAGCTTGCAATATTAACTCTATTGAATCTCACTCTCTCTGGAGAACCGATACCTCTGACACTGCCTCCTCTCTCCTCATTTGTAAAGATTGTACCTATCCCTCTATCAACTTTGACTCACTTTGCAAAACCTGAACTTGCACCTATGCCACATCCCTCTTTGCCTCCATAGCTTGCACCTGTGCCTGCACTAAATCTTTCTCTGCCTGCATAATATGTGCCTACTCCCTCGCCTCACCCTCCCTCTCTTGCATCAACTAGGCATATCTCTAACTATCTGCTCTAAACAATGTACTCTATCACGTTTCTCATCCCGCTACCACTGGAGATCATCTATTTGCTGCCCAATGCCTGCTGACCCCTAATCTGCCATCCCCTTCGTCTCCCCCTAGTCTATACTATGACGACCTCTACCTGTAGCCTGTCATGGTCCAAACTCACACTAGCCAACTTATCTTGCACTTCCTATATGTTTGCTTGCAAGATGTCCCTCTCCCTCTCCACTATCCCCATCTATGAATATAGGAGGAGAACAATCTCCTCATAATCCCTCCGACTCTCTACCTAAAATCTCACTAGCTTGGTGTCGAGTGCTCTCACTCTCTGATCCATAATTTGTAGCCTCACCTCAGTACCTCTTAGCTATACAGTGAGATCCTCTGGTGCCACATAAGGCATCACCACCAATGGCTCTACATCCATAAAATCCATATTTGGAACATCTCCATCTACTTCCATCACATCATCATCCCCCTGCACTCCTGCACCTACTGAGTCTCACGGTCCTCCACACTAGAGCAAACTCAAACTCTTCACGGCTGACCATGCCTTCCCACCATGAACTACCATCCTAAGGGTCTCCTCTCCTCCTCTAGTGCCTCCCTCACTCCCAACACCACCACATCCTCCACCTCTTCAACCTTGCTCTCCCCTTGGTATCTTCGTGGTTGGCTCCTCCCCTGTGATCTCCTCCACTATCCTATTGTCACCCCCCTCTCTAGCTCACCTCTCTCCTACCTCGCCTCCATCTCAACCTCCCTATGCTATTGATCATCCCTCTCCCTCTGGCCTCTCCTACACTATCTCCTCTTCCTTGCTTCCCTGACCAGCTAATCTGTAGCCTCCTGGTCCACCTCCTCCTAGTCCATCTCCTCCTGGTCTACCCCCTCCTATCCTTCATGACTTGCCTCTCTCACAGCCCCCCTCATCTCTACCTGCAGTCTCTACTCATCCTCTGGACCGAAGCCCAATGCCTTGATAATGGGCTCTGTAGGAGTAATCCTCTCCCATTGCATATTCTAGAACCACCCTGGATATTGACCTATCACCCTTAGCTGCTGATCTCCTCCAACCCTTGTTGGGTAGGGCTCTTGTCCTACTATCATCCATGCCTCCTTGGCCACTCTAGGTCAAATCAACCATTCCAAGATTACTCCCCCAAATTACTCAATCATGAAACCCTCCAAGCAATATCCAATTTGGCAGTTTATATTTAGTGTGTTTATAGTTGCCACTTGCCAAAAACAATGAAGTGGACTTTGATCTTGGTACATGCAAATGCTAAATTTGGCCACAAAATCAAGTACGGTTTTTGGTACAAAATGAGATCAATCTGATCATACCATTGAAAAGTATATGAAAAATTATGCACTAAAAAAAAAGAACTACACACAAAAATGTTACCGTAGGAGCAAGATATGAGCTCTTGAAGTTCCCTAAATTAGGATGAAGCAGCAACACCTTTGAGAATCTATTTTTTTTGGAAAAAACAAACACCAAAACTAAAAAATGATTACACCACTACGAAGAGTGTGAAAAATTAGCCCAAATCAAAAATTAGTCAAAAAAAGGAGTCAAAATGAGCAAGATATGGCCTTTTGAAGTTGAACTGCAAAATCAAAAAGCTCATCTGTGAGGGGGGAAATTTTTTTAGTATGCTGAAATTATCCTTGATGTAATGATGATGTTAGCAAAATACTCTATTAAAATTGATGGTTCATCGCTCGTCATCGCACTGTGGGAGCTAAAATTGATGCCTGTTAGATCATCGGTGGTCCACTGTGGAATCTTTGACTTGCAAGAGTATTAAATGCTTGGAATCTGGAATATAATATGGTCAGTTTACTTTATTCAACCACTGGACTGTGCTTTGGTCGCCGAATTTCTTTTACCGCCGATAGAAAAGAAGTTGTCAAGTTTTTTTGTAAACACTGACCACTTGGTATTGGGAGGCCCACAGTGGTAGCATGGCTCTCAATGAGAGTTCCATGTGGCACCTTGATATGGGCGCAATAATCTGTAGATCAATACCATCTACAACATACTATGCAAAAAATAAAACCCAAAAGTTTTGCCTCTCAATTTTTTTTATTTTTTTTTGAAAAAAACTTTTAAAAAAATAGCTAATCATACTATATAATTTAAAAAAAAATTTAAAATAATAAAATATTTTTATTTTCTGAAATTGTACTGACTGGCGTCATTATGATGACCGAGGGGCCGTACGGCTCCCTGGGAAATTTTTTTTGCCTCAATAGACAACTGCTCTGATTTGGATGAATTAACAATTGATCTTAGGGTTTTTGGCCCTTCTGGATGGGATGGCAAGGGCAGATTTGTCCCAAAATTCTCCAAAAAATGTAGCTACCTTCTAGATCTAGCAACCACTCTTTAGCTTCAAACCCTCATAGATTTGGCCTCGTATATTCGATTTGGATGAAACAAAAGGTAAAATTAACTTTCTCAAACCTTCCAAATACAATGATGAGCTTAGATTTGTAGGTCAACAAGCTTCGATATGCCATTTCTTCAAAAAAAAGACTATCCAATGGAACCCAACCCACTCTGATACAATGTTAGAATTGGCTATGGCTATCAAGATCTTGAGACCAAATGGAAATCACAAGAGAGATGAATATGACAAGAATAAACTATGTTCTTATCAATATGATTCAATGATATGATGTGATGTACAATGTAGTAGAGACCCCTTGGTTATATAGCGAAGGTGAGATACAAGATGTCATAGGATTATAACAAGTGTCTTAATCATATGACATTAGACAACTAATCACATTGACCTAGGTTCACATGTGTTACAAATCAAAAGATAAGATAACAACTAGTGACAACTAACACCTTCTAGAAAGATTCCTTCTTATGACCAAAGTAAACTTAACATGTGTAAATAAGTCCCCTAGTAATGAATTAACTAGGTACATGACTTTATTTACACCAGTAGATATTTAATCATGAGAATGAAAATTTAGTTTTAATAGTTTCAAGGGTGACGCTATTTTAGGATTAGGCATTAGTTGATTTTAAGAAACAAGTAATAGTCATGGTGGTTATTTACTTATAATTATTGTTTCCCTTCATGGGTAGTAGTTGTAGAGGAATTATCTAAGGAAAAAGGGCCCTAGAAAGGGTTGCATACCCATACAACAATTCACATCAAACTTAGAGTAGAAAATAAAACTACAAATTTCTTACCTTGAGCATGTTTGGAAGCTACAAGGTACATGTAGGTAGCTTGAGAAATGAAGGAAACTCATAATACTCAGGAATTTGGGGATGGGTCTTAAGGCATGTCTAATAGAGAATATAATAACTTGATTAATAATACAAGATTTAATAATTCAAGATAATCCTTTGATTAAGATAATGAATAAATATTTAATATAAGTATCAATATAAAATATGACAATCTCTTGGTGCTCAGAAGAATCCTTGAGGAGGATTAGACTTGTAATTAGAAAGATGTTTGAAATCCAAGGAAGGGTACAACATCCTTTAGTGTTTCAAAATCCTTGGTGGTATTGTACTTGGTTGGTTGCCTGAAATTTGAGGAAGGGTACAAGATATTTTTGGACATAGAAAAACCATCAGTCAATATTTTGGTTGTGTCATATTTTTTCTGTAAGCGACTCAGGACCTAGATTGGTCTTATTGAGTTGAAGTCTCTAGCTAGAGCATATATTTTGTATTCATGTCCTCATTTGGCCCATGTGGTCATTATGTTACCCATTTTGTGAAGGATGGAAGCATGGTTCATAGAAGCATGTTTCTGAAATATTTAATAACTGTAAGTGTGAAAATGCATATGATTAAAAGAACCATAAACACACTCCAATGCAACTTTATTAGAGAATTCCAATGACACCTATTTTAATCTAATTAAACATCTTAAAATCTCAAAAAGCGTTCCATTGCTCTCTAACTCCAAGGATTTGATAAATCAATGTGGCTCTTAGAATTGTTTGCACTATGACTATCAAAGTGACAACCTGGTGAATAAGAATTTTGATCTATATGATTGCTAAATGTTGTGATTGAGATGATTTGATAATGCAAGCTATATAATAGTGATTTAAAAGCTATGATATGAAAGTTACGTGATATGCAAGCTATGGTATTGATTTACTAATAATGAAAGCTAAATAATCTAATAATGATTCTAAAAATGATGCTAAAATGCTTAATTTCTCAAATGCTTGAATGCTAATTCTCGCAGAGTAAGTTTTCTCAAAAGTGGATCCTTTTTCATGTAGCAAGAGGCTCCTTTTATAGATTTTCAAAAGGCGACTGTGATGTGGTAACAAGCAAGGGTTGAGATTGAATCTGGATAAATCAATGGTGGAGAATGAATTTGTTGGAGAAGAAGATGGAAAGGATAGAGAATTCCTCCAATACACCAGGAGGAAAAAGAGGAAGAAGAGAGCCAAGTCTCTTGTGAATGATCCAAAATTGGTTTGGAAGGAAAAAGCACAATTAAATCAAAATTGAAAGGTTCAATTTTTGGTTGAGAAATAGCTATAGACATGTGCTCAATTGATTTATTCAATTTTGTAAAGAATTGAAATATTTCAATTTTGAATAGGAGGAAATTGGAATATTAAATAAAACAAATATTTGAAACTTGTTTATTCAATAAAAGAGAAATATGATAATTAAAAAAAAATTATGATTTAATTTATTTAATTAAGAGGAAGATGATAAATAATTAAATAATAAAAATTATCGAAATTGATTATTTAATTAAGATGAAAGATTAAATAATTAAATAAAACAACTATATGAAATTGTTTATTTAATTAAAAAGAAAGAATTAGAAGAATTTGATGAAAATAGAAGAATTGAAATAATGAACTATATAAATAAATATTTCTATTTATTTAATAGTAGATGAATTAAAGACTAATTAATCAAATAAATGTATTTAATTAATTAGATTTATCCAGACCATTTTTAGGTGTATACATTTTGCCCCTCTTTGAAGTGATGTGTTTACATATTGCTTCAAAGAATAATTTTGCTACTAGCATCAACAAAAAAATTCCAATATGCCCCAAATAGTGATTTTCGAGTGATAATGAACATATGCCCCCTCAAGAGATAAATCGATGATTTTTTTTATTTTTATAAGTTTTCGAAGATTTGATGATGATTTTATATTGTATCGATTTAGCTCCTGACAAAGAATGTAGAAATTTTCCCTATGATGAAATAATGAATTAAGCCCCTTTTGAAAATAAAAATAATAAATCCCATAAAATCCCACCTTAATTAACTTATAAAAGGTCCAAAAGGTGATTTTGAAACTCATTTGTGCATTTACAAGTTTGATGAATTGAGAGTGAGCAATTTAGAGCAAAAATGGTGATTCTAGCATACCACACTCACTGTTTCGAGTGCATGCAACGACACAGCCATCTAGCCACGTACGGACCTCTAGTATGTACCCTAGAATTTCCTCATAATTTTCATTTTGAATTTCCCTTGTTTTAAACATTTAAAATTTAGATTTCAATATTTTTAGCACTTTGAAAGCCCGATGTAGTGTACTTTCAAACTCTGTTTTAGCACTTAGGTTAGTTTCTATAGTGCCTCGATAGGGTAGATTAGTGCTTTGAAATATCTGGCACTTAGGATAGATGTTCTAGTGCTTTGACATAGAGTTTTAACACTTTGACTAGTTCAATGCATTAACCCCATACATTAGCACTTTGACCCTCGAGAATAGCGCATCCACAAAAATTGTGCTTTGATGTCCTAAAATAGCACTTTGACCCTGTAAAATGGTGCTTTGATTATTTTAGTGAGCTTTGAAAGTCTTTTTTGGTGCTTTGATGAATTTTAATGGCACTTTGATAGTCTATTTTAGCGCATCCATGTCAGAAAGATGTAGATTATTAGTAACTCCTTAATTTTTATGATTTTTTTATCATGTATGCCTATGATTTTGATATTGATTGTGAATCTCAATAGATTATATGATGATTAACCTCATTATAGGTGAGGATTAATTATTGATTGATGATAATTAACCTCATGATAGGTGAGAATTAATTATAGTTTGATAGATAACCTTATGATAAGCGAGGTTGTTTTGATTAATTGACCTCATGATAAGTGAGGTACAATAATAGATTGATTAACCTCATGATAGGTGAAGTTGATTAATAGATTGATAAATTCTTACGAGATTTGATCAAAGTCTCACCAGAGCTGATTAGATTGATAGGCTGACTTATTTCGATTGATTGAGAATACTACTGATTTGTAACTTGTTTGTGATAATAGGAAAAAATTACAAATATACATATTCGTGAGCGGTTTCCGAATGGGATTTGATACCCCAGTTGACACAGCCTGAGACAATAGTGATTGTATGATGTGGGCTATCATCCCTACTACATATGCCCTAGATCAAGATCAATAGGGGTCTGTTGACAACACTCGCAGAGAGGTGGCATAGCAATCATAACACCTTCCACCTTCCCTCTGATGATATTATAGTTACACTGGAGGATGTATGGTGCATTTTGAGGATTCTAGTAGTAGGAGAGCTTGTATTATATGATTCCACTGGACAAATGCTTTGAGGAGAGAGTTTCAGGATGAGCATATAACTGGTATGTGGATTCCTTGGAGAGAGATAGCCAATGCATATGCCACTTTGCCATCCGTGCTTGTAGGGTTTATTGGTGGTTTCTTATGTCCTGACCATAGGTCAAAGGGACTATCAATCAGTCAAGGTCGTGTGTTGGAGGTAACGTGTTGGAGTAGATTATTATGCATTAGACTAGATATGCTTGGGGGATGTGCATGCTTTCACATCTTTATCATGATTTACATTAGGTTGTGTACCTCATATGGCATAGGTTATCAACATGTGTGACATTATTACATGTATGGGCATGGAAGCATATCACCATCATGCGTCCTAAGGTGACATTATTACAACTAGTGGGGAGACCATATGTGCATAGTTGTCCAACATAGACTAGGAAAACTAGAGTTTTGGTGACGCACCCTTGATGATCTAGAGTTAGTTGTATGGCAGCCCTTCTGTGAGTGTGAGGATTGGCTAGATGATGAGATAAAGATGCCTTGGTTGTGCCATTCCATGGTTTTGATTAGGAGGACCCCACTTATCATTGAGAGATTCTTGATATAGAGAGTCATGAGACAGTATGGTCAGGTTTAGGGTATGCCATAGGGTGTTCCAAATTACTCTCATAGATAGATGGATACATGAGTGGGGACCCACCCTTTCCCATGATGTAGCCATCGAGGAGTGTTAGGATATGTAGCCAATGGTTTGGGAGTATCATCTAGAGATCATTGAGGCACCCATGACAAAGGAGTATGTAGTGCATTTAATCCATCATCCCTTTCCTTGAATCACGAGCCCTGACAAGGCAGTATTGATATTAGATGAGGAGGAGAGAACAGTATTCCATGGACATGGACGTGGATGGAGGAGAGTTGCAAAAACTCAATAGGAGGTAGAGGTAGAGCCAAAGCCAGAGGTAGAGGCCATGATGGAGGTTGAAAGCAGCGACCTTCATCCTCGGGTGATGATGATGATGAGAGTGATAGCAATGATGGAGATGGGGATGATGGAGGAGATGGTAGAGGTGGCATACATCCAGGGCTAGACTTCTTAGTGCCTCACAAGAGGTGGTCACTGGTAGTAGTGTCATATTAGAGTGTTCAAACTGAGGTGCCCTCATAGCAATAACAGATTGTTGCACTACATGTATAGGTACAAATGCTCTAGGGTCAACTTACTCAAATGTAGTGTTTGTTAGCCTAGACACAGGGGCAGTTTTAGATATAAACGTAGGCATAGGAATGGGCCCAGGCACAGATGCAAGCACAAATTACTACATTGACAATAGAAAGGGACAACCTCAGACTATGTGTTGATCATGCAAAGGGCATTGTTGGGAGATTGTAGAGGGCTGCAAAGAGGACATCGACTGTAGAGCATTTCAAAGAGGTACATCGGTTAGCACATGAGGTAGAGTGGTGTCAACTAAAGTATCATGAGGCCATTTCACTAGAGCATTAGGAGAGTTATGCTCAGTTTGGTAGTCATACCCATACCAAGACTACCAGTAGAGGTGTGACATAGCCACTTTAGTGAGATTTGAGAGATCCAAGGGTAGGTCCATCTGGTGGAGGACATGGTATACAAATGCTAGCACCATCCAGGGGGAGCACAACATAGCTCTGATAGTTGATGCATTTTGAGAAATTTTGGTGATGTACACCCAATTTTAACTTACTACCCTCTTGACATTGTATCTCCTAACTTTTATTCAGACATAATTGTATACATTGACATTATTATTTTAAGTGTTATGTATGATATGCGGCAGATTTATGATCTATATGTGTTCTATATGATTTGATGATGGATTCCTATGATTTATGCATTTTAATTTCTATTCTATATGCTATGTGATGCTTATATGACGATGTGATGACTATGCATTAATGCCTTTATGATATATGAATGCAGTAATAATCTAATGTTGTGAATTTGATGTATGTATGATATGAGATGAAAATGTATGAATGCAATGATAAAATGGTAATGTGTGGATTATAGTTCTATGAATGATATGATTCATGATGAGGCAAATGATATGTAAATGCAATTTCTTTTCATATGATATGTGAAATGATAATGCAAAAAAGGATGCAATGCATATTTCTTTTTTTTTTGTTATTTTCTGATGCAAATATGTGTATGATATGAGGATAGTAATGAATATGCGGCAATATGATGATTTGTTTTTGTTATTTTCTAATGTGATAATATGATGTGATGCCTGAATAAATGAATAAATGATATAATTAATGCACATATGTATGGATGGATTAAATGACAATAATAATGCAAAAATATGTGTTATGCAAATGAATATGCAACTACATGAGATGTTGATAATTTTGTTAATGTCAAGTATACTCAGCCCGTTTAAATAATAGAGATAACATTTCTTTTGAAAATCTTTACCAACTTTGAAGCAATTTACTCTGTAGGAAAAAACTAAAATGAATGCAAGCTAATTTAATCATGCAAAACTATATATGCAAAATTTGTTACTTTGATAATCCATATAGCATGATTTTAATCATCATTGAACCTTTAAAATGTTGAAAGTGTGATCTGTATAGGATCTAGACTAGATTGCAGTTTAAATGCTTAACTTTTACAATGCTTTACAATGTTTATTTCAAGTTAATTAAAATGAAATTAACTTAAGGAAATAACATAAAGAACGTAATCAAGGTGATTATAACAGAAAGAAAGGAAATTAGAAACAGAAAGAGAGAGAAGAAGAGAAGTGCAAACAATGCTTGATAACAGAGTTCTTCACAGAATGTGACTACGTCTCCGGGTCCACTCCAATAGAGAGACCGATCCGATTAACTCCAAAATCGATTACAATGGCACCACCATTCTTCAAGCAATTCGGCAGCGTAACGATGCTCTGATATGCAAGAATGATTTGAAAACTCTTCAACAAGACCCCTCTTCCGTCACCTCAGCATCAGGACTTCATCACCTGAAAATAACTTGATTCCAACACTTACCTCAAGCCCCCCTTTTATACAAAGAATTTTCTCAATTTGGTTACTAACCAATTGATTTACAAAATATTTCCTTATCTCTCCAAAAATCTTCAAATCTTCCCTTTTTACATAAAAATCATTAAAAATATCCCCCCTTTACATAATATCTTTAATAATCTCCTTTAGAAAAATCAAAATAAATCAATTTAATCAATCTAAGCCCCTTGTTATAAATCATTATCGGGCTTATTGTTTTGGTGGTTTGATTATATCCTTTAAAAAGGATATTTGTTTGTTTTAATTTTCAAAATAGGGGAGTTGGTTTTGTATTTAAGGCATTCGGCTTGATTTACTTAACAAAATGCACAACGCTCCATAATATAGTAAGCCGCGTTTGTTGGTGCACCGGTGGCTATACATTTTATTAGGCCGGCGGTCGGGGGTTCGACTCCCGGCCGTCGGCTTTTACCAACCAAATCTCAACAAACATAGAACAAAAGAAACCGGTATTCAAATATAGTTAGGCGCGGATGTTGCGGTGGAATGGCAACCCGGAATTCTCGCGGACGAGAGGTATAGAGATCGAGCCCCACGCGGGCAAAACAAGTTTTTGTTAGAAAATTCAACGAACGCAGACCGAGGGAGAGTCCACGTGCCGCGCCAGGAGGGCGCCACGTGGCGGATTATGACTGGCCGATACCGTTGATGTGTCCACCAAATCGGATGACGACGTGGCTTTCTGACTCGGCCGACGTGTACTGCCAACTGCGCTGCCGACGTGTCTGCCAACTCAGCCAATGACTGTGCCAACTCAGACGATGACTGTGCCTGCCACGTATATGCTGACCGGGACTGCCACGCATCACTTGTGACATGTACGGATGACACGTGTCATCACCCGATTGGTTCCGTACAACGACTCTGCCACCACGTGTCTCGCCCGAATTCATCCAAGTGGATTCCGTACGGTACGGACTGGTTGATGACGTCAGCATCCGTACGGTCCACCTCAACAAGTCAACTACAAACTTTGACCGCTGATAAGTTGAGCCTCCGACGTCGGATTTCGACGAAACGAACGTTGCCGGAATCGTCTCGACGAGGTCTTCGCGATGATGCTGCTTTTGTTGTTTTCCGAAACAATCATTTTTTCCGCTTCCTGGATGCCCCTGATCCTAGTTTGACCAAAGGTTTGACTGGCCATAACTCGTGCAAACGGACTCCTTTTCGCTCCGTTCGAGTTGCGTTGGAACCAGGACGCTGAGATCTTTCGATGGTGCAGATTCTGGAGAAAAACGAGACACTTCAATTTCCACTGAAAAATGTCCACCGGATCAGGCCTCCCCACTGAAGACCTTTTGGACCTCCAAAAGTGGCATTTACTCTGACAATAAGTGAGGATTTGGCCTCCCCACTTGTCTTGTATCCTCTGTACATCTGAAAACCTGGCTCACAAGCACAATAAAGACTGCAACAATGTTGTTGAACATAAACATTATGTTATCACTTCCATAAACATCTACATCAATTGCCATAGCCGCTAACCAACAAAAATTGACTAGCATCAAGCTGAAAACCAATGCAGAAATGAAAGAAAGTAAGTCAACAACATATCGATCCTTCACAACAGGAACATTATTACCCAAGGATCCATCAATTCTTTCAAGCATCGTTTTCTCATGCTGTACTATTGGTGCATCCTGCAACATCTGACCCTGGTTAGCTACTCCAAGTTCAAGTGTAGAACCACCTGTACTGACAGACATAAGAGTTAATTCCTTACTTGCATTAATTACCCTCTTTAACTGTCCTGTGTTTGCAAAAGATTGATCAGTCTTAATCCTGTGAGAATGTACAATGTACTGAATGCCATCTTTAAACAAATGATAATGATTCTTTTCCCTGTAGAAGATTGCTTTCCTGTCATATAAGTAAGGGCTACCAAGCACTATCCCACAGATATCCAATGGAACTACATCAAACTGTACTTCATCCACAAATTTACTAGTAATTGTGAATCTTAAGGTGCATTGTTTTGTTACTTGCAACTTATCATTTTCACAAATCCAACCTAGTGGATAAGGTTTCTTATGTGGTGTAGTTCTTAATCCCAAGTTATTTACAACACTTTCTGAAATCAGATTAACTTGTGAACCACTATCTATGAGTGCATTGATTTTACTGTTCTTAGCCATAAACCTTAAATGAAACAACTCATTCCTTTTTACATCTTCAGAGAAATCATTAACTGTGGAAGAAGAAGCACAACTTGCAACAGAAACACCAGAAATAGAGGCTTTACCTTTTAGACCCATCGCTGTTATCTTAGTCTCATCATCTGAATCTGAACCAAGATCCATAACAACATTCATGGATTTGTCCTTACCCTTCTGTTTCTGATTACGTCTTTGAGCCCACTTAGGCCTCAGTTCGGGATGTAACTTCCAGCAGTGATTTTCATCATGACCTTCCTTGTCACAATGAGTGCAAGAAAGTTTATCATCCTTCTTGACCGTAGCTGTCTTCTTTCCTTTCCCTGTCTCTGCATTCTTAGAAGATTTCTTTACATCATTATCAATAAAAGATCCTTTACCCCTTGACTCTAAGTGTGTTGCTTGAACAGACACTTCATCCAAGTTACAAGGGTTCAATACTAAAATGGAATGCCTAAGATAGGAATGTAGACCTCCTATGTACTTCAACAACGTGTCTTGGGTATACAGAGGAACATTCAGAGCAATAGCCCTTTTCCTGAACTCATGGGTGTAGTCTTGGACAGTTTGACCTTTCCCTTGCCTAAACATTTGCCAATCCATCATTAATTGCTGCATATGTCCTAAGGGATAAAACTGCTTCTTAAGAGCATTAATAAATTCTGCCCAAGTTAAACTAACTCTACCATGTTGTGAAACTTCTGCCTTAGACCTACTCTCCCACCAAGTTAAGGCTGTACCTCCTAAACGAAGAGTAGCTAATTGGATCCTATCAACATCATCTATTAGATTCTGGACTCTACAATAGACCTCTATTTGTTGTATCCAGTCATCCAATTTTTCAGCATTAAGTTCTCCACAATATTTAGGCAAATCAAATTTTACATCCAGTTTTATTTTAGGCTTATACCCACTCTTGAAAGGATTAGAAGAAATAGAATGAGGAGAAGATGGAGAAGAAGGAGAAGGAGAAGAGGGAGGAGAAGAAGAAAATGGGTGATCTGTTTTCTTGCCACCATCTTCATGATGTTCCTTGTCTTTGCAATCTTCTTGCTTCGACGAACCTTCTTCACGTTCCTTCCGTTCTTATCTCTCCTGAAAAAGAATGTCCACCTTTGCCTTCATCTCAAGGAATGCTCTTCGAAATTCCTGCTCACTGATTTCTTCAGGAACCTCCATTCCAGAAACTGACATCTTCGGAAATGTTCTACGCTTCCCAATCTTAGGATCAAAGTCTTCGAGCTTGCCTTCACCTTTCTGAATCCTGGATCTCGTTAGCATTCAAAAACAAATAACTGCAATAAAAGCCAACTAGGCTCTGATACCAACTTGATCTGTATAGGATCTAGACTAGATTGTAGTTTAAATGCTTAACTTTTACAATGCTTTACAATGTTTATTTCAAGTTAATTAAAATGAAATTAACTTAAGGAAATAACATAAAGAACGTAATCAAGGTGATTATAACAGAAAGAAAGGAAATTAGAAACAGAAAGAGAGAGAAGAAGAGAAGTGCAAACAATGCTTGATAACAGAGTTCTTCACAGAATGTGACTACGTCTCCGGGTCCACTCCAATAGAGAGACCGATCCGATTAACTCCAAAATCGATTACAATGGCACCACCATTCTTCAAGCAATTCGGCAGCGTAACGATGCTCTGATATGCAAGAATGATTTGAAAACTCTTCAACAAGACCCCTCTTCCGTCACCTCAGCATCAGGACTTCATCACCTGAAAATAACTTGATTCCAACACTTACCTCAAGCCCCCCTTTTATACAAAGAATTTTCTCAATTTGGTTACTAACCAATTGATTTACAAAATATTTCCTTATCTCTCCAAAAATCTTCAAATCTTCCCTTTTTACATAAAAATCATTAAAAATATCCCCCCTTTACATAATATCTTTAATAATCTCCTTTAGAAAAATCAAAATAAATCAATTTAATCAATCTAAGCCCCTTGTTATAAATCATTATCGGGCTTATTGTTTTGGTGGTTTGATTATATCCTTTAAAAAGGATATTTGTTTGTTTTAATTTTCAAAATAGGGGAGTTGGTTTTGTATTTAAGGCATTCGGCTTGATTTACTTAACAAAATACACAACGCTCCATAATATAGTAAGCCGCGTTTGTTGGTGCACCGGTGGCTATACATTTTATTAGGCCGGCGGTCGGGGGTTCGACTCCCGGCCGTCGGCTTTTACCAACCAAATCTCAACAAACATAGAACAAAAGAAACCGGTATTCAAATATAGTTAGGCGCGGATGTTGCGGTGGAATGGCAACCCGGAATTCTCGCGGACGAGAGGTATAGAGATCGAGCCCCACGCGGGCAAAACAAGTTTTTGTTAGAAAATTCAACGAACGCAGACCGAGGGAGAGTCCACGTGCCGCGCCAGGAGGGCGCCACGTGGCGGATTATGACTGGCCGATACCGTTGATGTGTCCACCAAATCGGATGACGACGTGGCTTTCTGACTCGGCCGACGTGTACTGCCAACTGCGCTGCCGACGTGTCTGCCAACTCAGCCAATGACTGTGCCAACTCAGACGATGACTGTGCCTGCCACGTATATGCTGACCGGGACTGCCACGCATCACTTGTGACATGTACGGATGACACGTGTCATCACCCGATTGGTTCCGTACAACGACTCTGCCACCACGTGTCTCGCCCGAATTCATCCAAGTGGATTCCGTACGGTACGGACTGGTTGATGACGTCAGCATCCGTACGGTCCACCTCAACAAGTCAACTACAAACTTTGACCGCTGATAAGTTGAGCCTCCGACGTCGGATTTCGACGAAACGAACGTTGCCGGAATCGTCTCGACGAGGTCTTCGCGATGATGCTGCTTTTGTTGTTTTCCGAAACAATCATTTTTTCCGCTTCCTGGATGCCCCTGATCCTAGTTTGACCAAAGGTTTGACTGGCCATAACTCGTGCAAACGGACTCCTTTTCGCTCCGTTCGAGTTGCGTTGGAACCAGGACGCTGAGATCTTTCTGATGGTGCAGATTCTGGAGAAAAACGAGACACTTCAATTTCCACTGAAAAATGTCCACCGGATCAAAGTGAGTACAAGCACCGATGGTATAAGTTAGACCATGATGACCTAAGTACTTCTTTCATGATTTTTGATATTGCAAGTGAACACAAGCATCGAGGTATAATTAAACCAAGATGACTTAAGCATTTCTTGCATAAAATAGATAAGAATCAATCATGTTCCTATGTTAATCCAAAATGTCATTAGTGATACTTGGTAGAGCACGTCCCACGAAAATTCACACAGTAATGATGATTAACTCACAGACAACAGACAAAGAAAAACCATACTCCTTCCTTGCTTCTCTAGTTTAATACATCATTGAGTTGTTTTAAAGATATGATAACAACAATCAAATTACAACATTAAACATTCAAGCTGAAGCGATAAAATCATGATTCAAAATAATATCATCCATCTAGTTTGATTTGATTGATTGATTTAAGCTGTTTGATTTGGATGTTTTGATTCTCCATTGATTGGTTGATTGATTGTTCGATGTTGAGATTTTCTTTGATCGTTGTATGTTTTCCATACTACTTTTTGTCTTTTTTTTTTTAAGTTCAAAGTTTGTTGCCCCCAATGAGTTTAGGATTTTACCCCCAAGCTAGGGTGAGACACAACTGTATTGTCATAATATGGATATGAGATTCTTGATAGCAAGTAGGATGATGGCAAAGGTGGAGTAGCCAAGACATGCTCAAATATATGGAAAACTAGACTTGTCACAAAAAATGCATGTTTTCTAGGTTTTCACCACTTGTTTTTATTGCACTTTTCCAATTTTATGATTTTTTTGACTTTTTCACTTTTTTTGTATTTTTCTAATTTGTTCTAATTTGTTTGTATTTCTTGAATTTTTTTTTTGTTGTCATCCTGATGCTTGTTTGCCAGGTTTTCATCAAAACAACCATTTTTTCAAGACTTTTTTTGATATCTTTTTTTTTTTGTTATTTTCGTAAGACTTAATCCATGCACTGGATGATTCAAGTATAGAATTTTCTAAGATGGATACTATTGATAGGTTCATCAAATAGATCCCCTTTTGGTGTAGATAGTTGATAAACCCCTTATCCATACACTAATATTATGACAAAAGGACCTAACTAGTTTGGTTCAAATTTCACCTTTTTCTCATGATCTTGCTGATTATGGGGCTTTTCCTTTAAGACTAGATCACAACCTTGGAATAATCTTGGTTTCACCCTATGATTGTAGATTTGTGACATTCTTTGCTGATATGCCTTTAAATGAACCACAACTCCTTGACAATGCTCATCCAACAACTCCAGCTCTTGAAGTCTAAACACTCAATAATCCTCATCGGAAATCAACCCCTTTAATGACACCTAGAGTGATGGTATCTCCACCTCAATAGGAAAAATAGCCTCTGATCTATATACCAAAGAGTATGGTGTAGCTCCCATAGGTGTACTAATACTAGTTTTGTAAGCCCACAAAGCAGGATTCAGTTGAACATGCCAATCACGTCCAACATCATTAATTGTTTTCTTCAAGATCTTTAGAATAGTTTTATTTGAGGCCTCTACTTGACCATATCCTTGTGGATAATACGGTGTTGAGAAACGATGTTGGATGTGAAACTTCTCACAAAGTTCCTAGACATCTTGATTCTTAAATGGGCTACCATTATTAGTGATAATGGACTGAGGTACTCCATATCGATAGATAAGGTAATCCAGGATAAAAGATGAGATCTACTTTTGTGTGATAGTTGTTAGAGGCATAAATTCAATCCATTTCATAAAGTATTATGTGTCTATAATGATAAACTTGTGACCATTCAAATGATGAAGACAGGTGAATCTTACCCACCAAGTCTAGTCCCCACTGACAAAAGGGCCATGTAGATGCAAAAGGTTATAATTCTTGTGTTGGTGTATGCATAAGATTCTGATGTATCTAACACTTGTGAAATTTCTTGACATAGGGTGATCCCACAATAGTGGTTTACAATTTTTGGCTAAACTAGACACTGAAATTATTATTTTTTAACTAAATCTTCACATTTGGGCACCTATAGTGGCTAAACCATGAGGAATTTGAAGATGATGCAAACTAGAGTCTCATCAAATTTTTCTATAGATTCTAAAAATATTTTTTTCAAAATTTTTGGAATCAAATTGCACTTCTTTTTCCATCTCCCACGAAAACTAGTTTTTTTCAGAAAACAACATTTTTAAAAAGTGACACACACCGTATAATGTATAACTTTTTTTCCATGAAGGATAAAATTATAATTCTTTCAAATTTATATTTTTAACTCTAATATCTAGTGCTTCCACTTGGTTAGATAGTTTTTTATTGAATATTTTTTCTTTAATCAAGTTTCAAAGTCAAACCAATTCCAATTCAGACATAGCACGACCGTATAATGCATAACTTTCTTTGTATATATCAAAATTCAATTTTACTTTTTTTGTTGGATCAAGGACTTCAATATCTGGTGCACTCATATTTCTATTTTTTTTTTGATAATTTGCTATTTTTCCACATGTGTAGAATAGAGACCATCATTTTTGGTGAAGAACCTATATTTAATACAGCTAAAAATACAAATACATAATAAAATAAAAACATATTAAAATTATATTCATTGGATAGCTTGTTTCAAGAACTATCTTATTCCAGATTGGTTTCTGAAGAATCCTCCATTTTCATCATCAACCCGAGCTCTGAAGCGTAAAAAATTAGACTTTTTTTGTGTCTCAGGAGGGGGATGAGGGGCAAGGGGGGTTCGAATGCACCCCTAAGGGTTTGAACAAACCCAAAGGGGTTCACTCGAACTAGGGTTCGGCTGAACCCTGGTTCGACTGAACCCCTTCAAGGGGGTTCATTCGAACACCTTTGCCATGCATTTTTTTATTATTTTGGTGGCCAAAATTTAAAGGGGTTCACTCGAACCCTAGTTTGAATGAACCCCTAATGTGTTTGGTCAAACCAATAGGTTCGTGTGAACCCCCAAAATCACTTATTTTACTTTGGGGTCATTTTTTGTGATTTTTCCTTCCTCACTTGAATTGTAAACCACTATTGTGGCTTCACCCCATATTGAAAGGACTCCTCCATATTTGGCCAGTAATATCCCAAATAGAGGAGTTCTTTCACTAGAGTTAAACTACTTGAGTGAGTGCCACAAATACCTTCATGAACCTCATGCAAGATTGTATCAGCTTAGTCATATTCTAGAAATCATAAGAGAGTTCCATCAAGACCTCAATGGTAAAGTATGTTAGCAATTAAGGTATGTCATGTGGCTTGGTAGATAAAGTTTCACTTTTGGTTGTGAGAAAGGTCAAATAGAAGAGTGTTGTCCTTTAAGTAAGCATAAATTTTTCCATAAATGTAAGTTTCAAGATCAACAATATGGCATATGGTTCGAGATTCATGATCATCATAAGCAAGATTAGACACTTGTTCTACCATAAATTCATAATGTCTTTGCTTGTCTGGTATTTGCAAGAGAGATGCTATTTTAGCAATTGCATCAATAGCTTTATTTTCAACACTTGGTATTTGTTCAAATTTGATTTCAATGAAATATTGTTTGAAACCATCCACCATTCTCTTGTATGGAAGCAACTTGTCATCCTTCATCTGATAGTCATCATTGACTTGATTTATAACCAGTTGCAAGTCTCCATAAACTTGTAGCTTTGTTATTTTCCATTCAATTGCTAGCTTGATGCCAATGACCAAAGCCTCATATTCTACTATGTTGTTGGTACATGAAAACATGAGTCTATATGATTTGGGGATTGTATGTCCCTGCAGTGTGATGAGCAAGATTCCGGCTCTAGACCCATGTTGTGTATACGACCCATCAAAGTACAACATCCATTGTTGCAGTGTAATAGTGAGAACATTTGAATTAGGAAACTCAATGTGCATCAGATGATTATCCTGTAGAGGTGCTTCTACCAGCTGATCAACTATCACTTGTCCCTTAATAGCTCTTCAATCTACATATTGTATATCAAACTCACTTAAGATCATGACCCATTTAGCCAATCTCCTTGTTAGAGCCGCTTTGTTGAGCAAGTATTTTAATGGATCAATTTTAGTTATAAGCTTGACTGTTTGAGTTAGCATGTAATGGCGTAGTTGTTGTGTAGCAAAGACTACAACCAAGCAAGCTTTCTCGATGAAATAATAATTGATCTCATATGGTGAGTGTCTTGGGGGAAAATTCTTCCCTCCCCTTGCATCATGGTATAAAAAGTGTTCAAAAACTAACATGGTTGGATACTAACTTATGGTTCGTAGATAGGGTATCTGTTTAGAGCGAAAAATAAATAAACTCCTTTAGGAGACCTCCTAATCTTTATAACAAAGATTTTGGGGATGGTTATCTTGCACACTTTCGTTGAATTCAAAATTTACCTAAATTCACTTGTGATTATAGTGTGTTGGAAAACCTAGCTTTGGTTGTTCCCACTTAGGTCATTCCCATAGGGTGAGTACTTTTTCCCACTATGATAGGCCCTCTAAAGGATTTAATAAAGCATAAAAAATGAGTCTGACATTTTGATCACCTAGTGAAGGGGAGAGTATAGGCCTATTGCTTCAAACACAGAAAACAAGGGTTCAATGATTTTTTTACTTAAGCTAGATGCCTATCTTAAATAAAGGAATAACAATTAATTTCAAAACCCTCCAAAACCCATTAGTAATTTGATAAATTTTGTTCTATATCTAGCATAAATGTTTCCATCAATCTATCTTTGACATGTGTTCTTCGTACTTGTAACACAGAAAGTAGAGATTAGTATCAAAATGTTGAATTCCCTATAAAATCAGTCAAATGTGCTAAATTGTGAATCATATGCACTAAAATGTATAAGCACTAAAAGAACTAATTAAAGCATTATAATAGAACTTCAAAGCGCTACGAAAAATATTCAACTTGTTATAACAGAGATTGAAAGCGTTGTGTTGTTCCATCAAAGCACTATAACAGAGTGTTGATGCATTGTGTTGTTTCGTCAAAGTGTTGTAACAAAGCTTCAATGTGCTACACAAGCTATTAGATGCATTGAAACTTTTAGCAATCGTGCTAAAACAAAACACACGAAAAGCCTACGAGTATACTTTTTCCAGAAAATGTTAGAATTTGGGGTTTTTCCCCATGGTGGGTGCCAAAATGTAAGTGTGAAAATACATATGAGTAAAAGAACTATAAACACACTCCAATGCAACTTTATTAGAGAATTCTAATGACAGGTTTTAATCTAATTAAACATCTTAAAATCTCTAAAAGCGTTCCATTGCTCTCTAACTCCAAGGATTTGATAAATCAATGTGGCTCTCAAATTTTTTTGCACTATGACTATCAAAGTGATAACCCGATGAATGAGAATTTTGATCTATATGATTGCTAAATGCTATGATTGAGATGATTTGATAATGCAAGCTATATAATAGTGATTTAAAAGCTATGATATGAAAGCTATGTGACACGCAAGCTATGGTATTGATTTACTGATAATGAAAGCTAAATGAAGTAATGTGCAACTACAAATGTCATGATTGTAATCTAATAATGATTCTAAAAATGATGCCAAATTTCTTAATTGCTCAAATGCTTGAATGCTAATTCCTATAGAGTAAGTTTGCTCAAAAGTGGATCCTTTTTCCTATAGCAAGAGGCTCCTTTTATAGATTTTCAAAAGGCAATTGTGATGTGGCAACAAGCAAGGGTTGTGATTGAATCTAGATAAATCAACGGTGGAGAATGAATTTTTTGGAGAAGAAAATGGAAAGGATAGAGAATTCTTCTAAGAGACTAGGAAGAAAAAGAGGAAGAAAAGAGCCAAGTCTCCCATGAATGTTCCAAAATTGGTTTGGAAGGATAAAGCACAGTTAAATCAAAATTGAAAGTTTCAAGTTTTGGTTGAAAAATAGTTGTAGACACGTGCTCAATTGATTTATTCAATTTTGGAAAGAATTGGAATATTTCAATTTTGAATAGGAGGAAATTGGAATATTAAATAAAACAAATATTTGAAACTTGTTTATTTAATAAAAGAGAAATATGATAATTAAATAAACTTTGTGATTTAATTTATTTAATTAAGAGGAAGATGATAAATAATTAAATAATATAAATTATCGAAATTGATTATTTAATTAAGATGAAAGATTAAATAATTAAATAAAACAACTATATGAAATTGTTTATTTAATTAAAATGAAAGAATTAGAAGAATGTGATGAAAATGGAAGAATTGAAATAATGTACTATATAAATAAATATTTCTATTTATTTAATAGTAGAGGAATTAAAGACTAATTAATTATCAAGTAAATGTATTTAATTAATCATATTTATCCATACCATTTTTAGGTGTATACAATAACAAGTAATCCCAGAGGATAAAAGATCCAAATTGGCTATTATAGAAATCTTGAGTATTCAGTTGAGACTATCAAACATTAATAAGATAAATAAAGTTTAAAATAAAATATTGTGGTATTTTGTGTATGGTCTTCGTTGTCACAATATTATTAAGTAATAATACCAATTCCAATAAAATAGGCATGCACATTCTCTTATAGAAGTATAACCAACATGCAAATCTATAACAATTTTGACAATGTAATGACACTTATAAAATACTTTGAACATACACCATCCCAAGCACCCAATAAATAAATGAAGCACAAATACAAAACCATCCAATGGTTTTTAGGAAGCCATGAACCATTCCAAAAGAATCATGGTGCCAAACTTCCATGGTAGAAATTACAAAACTTACAGAAATTTAATTATTCCTTACACATATTTATAGTTATCACAACTTTTCATATTTGACCATCCAACTTAGGTATCCCATCTTACTCCATTATTCATTAAAAATTATTTGACATGTGCCATTAACTATTTAAGATTTCAACGTAAACTACCATTTAATCATGTTTTTACACACCCTAGAATCTATTATAAGTAACTCATATATTACAATATCATAAAATTCTTGTAGTTTTCACGGTACCATTAGATGTTTGTAAAACTTCTTACATGCTTTACAAAGTAGCGACACATGACCAAGAGTACCACTTCAACGTGGCATGACCTATTTCCCATATGGGGTTAAATTAATCATTAAATATAATATAATAAATAAATACAAATATTAAGATGTAAAATTTATGAAACCTTTTCCAACTACTTTCTACTAGATCATTTTTGTGAGACACAATTTAGATTAGTGCCTTAAACCATATCTACATGATGTAGGACTAAACTTAAAGAGCTTAGAATTGAATGATATACAATTATCAATATATATTAATTCTACTATATCTATTAGATTACATAAAAAATAAATTTATATACCATAACAAATTATTGTAATATGATGTCAACATTAATTCCTACCAATATTCCTATAACTAAATATCCTAATTTATCATATTTAATTTTCAAACATTTATTTTTAGTTATCAACCAACCCAAGTCTAATTAATCTGGATCGGTGTTACTTATTTGAATCGCATTTGCTTAATCAGCTTAGACTATTGATGTGAGTGATTTAGGTATTTCATTACAGTTCTCCATTTAACTAGTTGTCTTATTAATGGAAGGGCGCAGTTATGAAGTGGACGCGTCATTTTGGTAGTGTAGTTGTGAACAAGGAATCCCGAGCTTCGATTTCTATTCACACTTTCTTACGGCTGCCGTTTTTCTTTAAATAAAGATTTCCTCCTTTTTTAAAATTTCCAAGAGGAGCTAAAAAAATGTAACGGTCCTTTCCCCGTCTTTTCAAGGGAGGAGGGTGGATCAAACCTCTCGGCTCTTTGACAAAACGTCTCCACATTTTCCTACTTAGTTCCAGAAAGAAACAAACAGGGAACGGTTTCGTTCATTTCCCCATCCTTTCCTCGAAGGAGGATGCAGTTGTATCTATTTATATGCAGGCCTTGATCTAGTACGATTCACCCCCTTCTTCCTCAAAACATATCCATCGTTTGTGAAATTTGCTTAGCTCTGCGTTTCAGGCCCATCCTTGCACTTATGGCTTCTACATCTTCATCTCGCCAGCAAAATGCTTTCTCTGGAATTGAACCTGACAACAGAAGGAGAAAAGCAGATGAATCTTCCAGACTGTTTGATGTGTTCATCAATCACAGAGGCCCCGATGTCAAGCAAACTCTGGCTACTGAGCTTTACAACTCCCTTAAGGATCTAGATATAAAGGCATTTCTTGATTCCGAGGAGAAGGAGCTTGGAGACTCGTTTCCTTCAACCATTGAGACTGCGATTAGATCTGCTTCAGTGCATATCGCTATTTTTTCGGAAAGATATGCAGAGTCAGCTTGGTGTCTGGCTGAGCTGGTTCTTATGTTACAAAGTAAGGCCAAGATTATTCCTGTGTTTTATCAAGTGGAGCCGTGGGAACTCCGCTACATAGAAAAGGGAAAGTATGCCCAAGCATTCGCTAAATATAAAAAGAAGAATAGGTACTTGCAGAAGCTCCAGGAGTGGAAGGAAGCCCTTCAGCAAGTTTCATATACCGCAGGTTACGAATTCAAAAATCCAGAGTAAGATTTCTGCCTATTTTCAATCTACTTGGCACCTCAACTTCTATATTTTCTTTTAGTAAAACAGGTTAATTGCAATGTGCAAAATCTCGTTCTCATCAGATTCCTCTTTCGCTTTCTGTTCTAGTGACTGCAAAACCATAGTGTCTGCTGTTGAAAAAGAAGTGCAAAGGACAAAAATTTTACATGTTGCCAAATATCCAGTCGGACTTCATGAGCTCGTAAAAGATTTTGAGAGGCGGTGCCTTCATGAGCTTGTTCAAGATTTTGAAAGCCAGTGTGGAATGAACAGAGCAGCAAAAGAGAAAGCTAATGTCGTTGGCATTTTTGGTATGGGTGGGGTTGGTAAGACAACTATCTCTTTAGAGTTGTTCAATCAAAAGAGATCAAAATACACAAGAGCAAGTTTCCTTTATGACGTGCGGGAAGCCTATTCCAGGGGTAATATGCCTTTACTGCAAAGCCAACTACTCAAAGATATCTTTTGTGAAGGTAATCGCAGTTTTGCAAGTGATAAGGAAGGGACGAGCTGTCTGAGGGATCGCTTCGAAAGGAGCAGCTATTTGAGTTTCCTAATTGTTTTAGATGACATTGATCATGTGGAACAGTTACATGCTCTATTACCAATGGACATACTAAATAAGTGTAGTAATAATCTGATAATTATTACAACCCGAGATGTAGGGGTTCTTGTAAGTGCAAGAATTGACATTGCTTATAATTTAAAAGGATTGGATAGAGAAGATGGGAGAGAGCTGTTTTGTTGGCACGCTTTCGACAAACCCCTTCCATTTAGCGGATTCGAGGATCTAGTTAAGGAGTTCGTTAACATGTGTGGAGGCTTACCTCTGTCTCTTATAGTTCTGGGTCGGCATGTTTTTGGTAGAGACCAGTGGTATTGGCAGGAAGAATTGGAAAAATTCAAGACGACTCTTCCCGGGGATATAAAGCAGCGATTGAAGATAAGCATTGATAGGTTAGATAATGAAGAAAAACAGGTTTTCATGGATATAGCTTGCTTTTTTATTGATAAATCCATTACCAAGGCCATGACCATATGGAAGGGATCTGGATGGAGAGCTCGCCATGCTTTGGAAACTCTAAAAGAGAAATGTCTTGTTGAGGAAGTTGAAGTAACGTATCTGAATGTGCTAGAATATAAGTGGGAATCTTGCGCAGATGGGTCTGCTTTCAGAATGCATGACCACCTTCGCGACTTGGGAAGAGACATGGCAGATGAACTGAGCCATCCTTATCGTGTATGGCGTCCCCAAGTTCTTAAATCTTTGGTATGCTTGCCCTTTCACCATATTTTCATTTCTTATTGATATTTAAATTCTGAAATTCCAACTACTACACAGATGTAAGGCGCATTTTGTGAATGCAGGAATCAAAGGGATTCCGAAACATCCTGGTACAAACCAAAGGCAGATGTTTCCATTCCTTTTTGGACAAATCCATGGGCTGTGGAATCACATACTTTTTAGGGGAACCTGAAGATAGCTCTGATAGTTCTCTGCTATGGCTTCAGCTTGAGTACCTCAGTCACCAACCACTTGACCTGAATTCAGATATAAACTCAAGCATTTTTTCATGGATCCCTCTTCAAAACTTGCAATGTTTAAGAATCAGCAACGGGTGTCTCCGAAAATTGTGGCAGAGCGATGTGCAGGTATTTGTTCTTCACCATGGAAAATTAAGTCTTCATAACAGTAGAGTCGATGAGCATTAAATTATGGTAGTTTTTGACTATTGTTTATAACCGAAAATTTGAAATAAGTATATTTTGAATAACAGGCACCTTCCAATTTAAAAGAGCTGCAGATTCATGACACTTTTTTGGAAAACTTTCCAGATTTGTTAGGAAAATCAAATAACATCGAAAAGGTAGTTTTACATGCTAAGCACATCCAAACGGATATCTGGTCTTTATTACAATCCCTTAGAATGAATCTCCGTAGTTTAAAGATGATGGACTCGGCATTACGAGGGGACCTGGCTTACAATGATACTGCACAGGGGACTACATTTAAGTTCTTAGTTATCTATGATTTCAGACTACCTTGGGAGGGATCAGTGGCTTTGAATAACGAGAGATGGTCTAGAACAGTAATGAGTGACGTTCAAAATCTAGAGATTAACGGCTATGCACTTGTAACGAAGATTTTAATTAATGGAAATTGCTGTCAACGCCTGCAATCTCTCAAAATTTGTGAAATGAAAAATCTTATTGAAGCGGATTTAGCAAGGATAAAGACATTGAAGTGTCTTGAGATTACTGGCTGTGAAAACAAGATTGTCAGCGACACCCGATATTTCAAGCTTGTAAAATTAAAGATTATCGAATGTCTGGAGCTTGAGGAGCTAAGGCTTGCACATCTTTGCTGCTTGGAGGAAATTGAGATTGACTCTTGTGAGAAGCTACTGCGGAATATTGTGCTGCCAACAACACTCATCATGTTGGATGTACAAAGTTGCAGAGATTTCAAAAGAATAACAGTAGCCGATGATCTTACAAAGCTTACAAGGTTGATTATTAAAAAGTGCCCTGCGCTTGAGGAGTTGCCAACTCTTTGCTGCTTGGAGGAAATTGAGATTGACTCTTGTGAGAAGCTACAGAACATTGTGCTGCCAACGACACTCATCACTCTGATTGTACACAGATGCAGAGATTTGCAAAGAGTAGCAGGAGCCGGTGATCTTACGGAACTTACACGTGTGATTATTCAACAGTGCCCTGCGCTCGAGGAGTTGCCAAGTCTTGCCAGAGCGAGCAGGTTGAATTATATTGAAATCGACTCTTGTGAGAAGCTGCAGGACGTAGCCGGTATTGAAGACTTGTACCAATTAATGTGGATGAGACTTAATTATTGCAGCAATGCATTAATACGAAATTGCATTCCTAAGTTGAAGGTAATGATTTCAATACTCCTTTTTAACAGCAATCATAAATGTCATTTTTAAGGCAAGTGTTCTTTTATTTCATTATTGACCTTTGTTCTCAAACAATAGTCTATATTTTCGTAAGTAATGTTTCAAGTGACGTGTAATTCAAAAGAATTTACCGTGGATGAACAGATAGTATTTGTTTTTAATTTCAGAGTGTGCCCTCATGGAGAATGGAAATTATTGGAAGAGCAGTAGATGGAGCAGAGTCAAGTTTAAACAAAAGTCTGTTTTGTGACGCTAATATTGGCGTCGATGCAGTCATTGAAATTGGCAGTGAGAATACTGTTTCCGAGTTGTCAGAGTATAGTTATGTTATTGGATGCTATGTGGTTGTGGTTGATAGCTCTACTTCCTTAGAGGATATTAATCAATCACTTCCATCCAAAATAATAAAAAGAAAAAGGTATTGCTTTGGGCCGGTCCGTGAAGGAGAATGGCTCATTACAAGGGGAGGATGTCGAGACTCGTATTATAAGCAACATGAAAATGTATTAAGGAGCAATGGATTAATGAAGAAGGGGGTTTTGATAAAGATGAAGGAAGGTAAAGAGGGGAAAAATGTGGAGGTGTTGCGAAGAATTGTTGATAGGCTACATCATATATGAATGAAGTGTAGGTTGATGGTTTTCTTCCTAAATAATTAATGTTTGTAAAGTTTTTTAAATCAATTTCAGTTTATAGAATGGAAAGTTTTTCTTTTTAATATTAAAAGATATTGTTTTTAATTTGGCTATCTATAATTTTGGTTTTTTTTTAATAAATTTAACAATTTAACAATTTAAATTATTTTAATAAATATTTTTTAATTTAAATTAAAGTTATTTCAGTATATAGAATGAAAATTTCTTTCTAGAAGATAATGTTTATTTTGTGTTTGGTTATGTGAAGTTTTTGTTTTAAATTTTTGTAAAATTAACAATATTTTAGTTTAAATTATTTATAAAAATATATTTTTTAGTTTATAATAGTAGTTGAATGTATATTATTTCAATATTTGATTAAATGATCAATTATATATTTATTTATAAATAAGTGTCATTTGTAGGACTTCATAAAAAAATAATTATTCACTCATTAAAATATGGTTTCATATTGATACTATTTTTGGTAATTTCTCAAATTTTAAATATTTATTAAGTTTATTTCTAGTTTTCAATTAAATTGTTATCATTAATGTGATTTTTTAAAGTTTTATTGTTTGTACCTTTTAAATATTAAAAAATAATAATTTATCATGAATCAATTACAATAAGCAATTTTTACTTAAATTAAAGTTGAAATCTATAGATTGTAGAAAATTTCATCTTGTAAAATTTATATTACTTCTATTTTTTCTTTCAGTTTTATTATAAATCAATAATTAATTTTTTTTAATTCTATAATGGAATGGAACTATAATACAAGAATTTTTAGTAACTTGTGTTTCACCCATTGATAAATTCTAGTGGTGTGGCCAAGTAAGTCCATAGTAGAGTTGTGTTGGTAAGCATAATTTTTCACTACAAAATTTTGGCATGACTCACTCAATGTATAGTGGAAAACATTTCAAAAGTTGGATAAGGTTGTAATTAAACAAATAATCTTCTCGTGCGTTTGATAGAGGCAACTCCCTCATTTGATGATTTTTTATTTTTTTAGGGATATACATTTTACCAAAAATTGGGAAAGGGAAACTAACTAAAAAATTAAACTCAAAGAAGGGAAAACCCTAGCTTGGTTGGTATGAGGCAACAACTTTTGGAAGTTTATAGAAAATAGGAGAAAATCTTGAAACAACATTAAGATAAACTCAAAGTTTTCTTTTTAAACTATTGTTTAAAACAAAAGGGGATGCAACTAGGTTTGAAAGAAAACTTCATCTAACATAAGAAATAATTATTATTGATAGATTTTCTCACAAAGAGATTAGAGAAAAAATATTTTATCTCAACGTAGATTTACATTAGATAAACTAAAATGATTAAAATATACATAACCTTGTGTAGAAAGAGGGGATTCGTTGCTCACGAGTCTCTTTCTTTCCAAGAGAATTGTAGGGAACGAAGTACCCTAAACTACCTCAAGTTTTGTTTAATCGAACTAGAAAGCAACATGAAGAAATTACAAAGAATAGCTTGAAGGAAGAATATCAAATAGAGTGACCAGACAAATAGATTTAGGGACTAAAAGAACATGACATTGAGAAATCTGTCATAGAAGGAGCAACTCTCAAACAAAGGACAACAACGCAGAATCAGGACGTCAACGCGATGCGTTGAGGTCCTAGAGGTGAACTGGTGTCTTAAATGGATGAAGTGCTAAACCCTCAGACAAAAATACCACATACTACTAACTAGCTCAGATCTGGTGTTTGTTTATTCAACTAAATTGACAAAAAGTTGGAAATGTTAGAAATACACAAGGAAATAGGGAACCAACTTACAAAGGGTCTTGCGTTTAAGATCTTCCTCCAAGCTTCACTTGAACAACTTGCACACAAGAAAAATGAGGAAAAATGTTGGGGCTATTTCAGGGCTTTTTGTAGTCAAACCCTCATTTTGGTGTTCCCACCTCCATAGACAGCCAGATAGATAGAGAAAATAAACAAAAAAGTAAACAAATACAAGGTGATAAAAGAAAACCCTGCTCAAGGAGAATGCGTATCACAAGATTGCAAAGTAGTGAGTTATTTATTCACAAATGGACAAGAAGCAAGAGAGCATTACCAACAATTTGTGACCCTCCCTTAACTTGAAAGATGCAACGTTGATTTCTTGCAAGAGAGATTTGGCTGTTGGAGGGACCTCTGTCCAATAGAGCTTCACCATAGAAGCAAGATTGAGAAGTGAAGAGTAAGAGAGTAGTGGTAGAATGAGATAATGGAGAGTTCCAATGAGAGAACTTTCCAAAATGAGAGTAAAAAGAGGAGTTTTATGTTGTTGCATTGGTGGGAGGAGTCGTTACTCCATGAACCTGACCTTAGAGACATGTGTCATCAGTTAAAGATTCTAAGATTCCCCATTTTGAACTTGGAGAAATATAGGGATGCTAGCACACCATGAGGATATTCATGCATTGCACAAGTGTCCAACTCATTATTTTTTGAGAAATGAGGTGGTAGACTACTATTAGGGTGATCCCACAATAGTGGTTTACACTTTTGGCCTAACTGGACACTGATATTTTTTTAACACAATCTCCACATTCGGGAACCTATAGCGATTAAACCGTAAGGAATTTGAAGATGATGTAAACTAGAGTCTTGTCACATTTTGTCTGTAGATTCTAAAAATATTTTTTTCAATTTTTTTGGAATCAGATTGCACTTCTTTTTCCATCTCCCCAAAAATTGGTTTTTTAAAATAGCATTTTTAAAAAGTGACGCACACCATATAACGCATAACTTTTTTTCCATGAAGGATAAAATTCCAATTCTTTCAAATTTAGATTTCTAACTCCGATATCTAGTGCTTCCACTTGGTTAGATAGTTTTTTATTGAATATTTTTTCTTTAATCATGTTTCAAATTCAATCAAATGACAATTCAGACCTAGCGCGACCGTATAACCATAACTTTTACTGTATGTATCAAAATTCTTCTCTTTTTTTTTGTTGGATCAAGGACTTCAATATCTAGTGCACTCATATTTTTAATTTTTTTTTTTATAATCTTCTATTTTTCCACTTGTGCAGTAACGTAGATTTTTATTTTCGATGAAAACCTATATTTAATAAAACTTAAAAAATAGATAGATAATAAAACCAAAACATACTAAAATTATATTCATTGGATAGCTCGTTCTGAAGGCTACTCGATTCCAAGTTTGGTTTCTAAATATTCCCCCATTTTCATCCCCAACCGGAGCTTGAAAGCGTAAAATTTTAGGTTTTTTGTGTGTAGAAATTAAAAAATTAGGGAAAAAGGGGGTTCGCTAGAACCAGGGGGGTTCTAGCGAACCCCCAGGGTTCTAGCGAACCTGGTTCATGCGAACCCCCCCTAATATGCACATTTCCTTTGTTTTTTCGGCGGAAATGTGGGCCCAATAGTTAGTGGGTTCGCTCGAACCCTGGTTCGGTCGAACCCCTTTATGGTTCGGTCGAACATCTAGGTTCATGCGAACCCCTAAAACCAATTTTTTTACCATGGGGTCATTTTTTCTCAAATTTCCTTCCTCTTCAAAAGTGTAAACCACTTATGTGGTTTCACCCATCACTTCATCGTTGGTCCTCATTAAATTGAAATTATGAAATTATGGCCCATAAGGTTCTTATCATAAGTGTGACTAGTTGTAATAGATGTGAGGGTCAAATGTCCAAATGTGAAATTGTCCTAGCATGCAATTTTATGACATTACATTTTTCCTCCACTTTAGTGAGCTAAATTTTAGGAAAAAATGTGTCCTGACAATGTGAATGCATCTTGTAGGTGCACTAGCATCCCTCCTATGTGCTAGAGGCCTTCGATCGTACTAGAGTCTGCCTTGTGTGCTAGTGTCCAACCAATCATTAATGATGGACCTCATATGCTAACATGATGCACATACATCTATGTGGTACGCCTACATCTCAGAAGTGAACTTAGAAATTTTTTTGATGTAAAACATGGTTTTGACTTAAAAAAATTTCCCATATTTGCAAGATTATCCAGAGGTCATAGAGCACCCCAACAGATGGGTGCTATAGATGATATGAGATCCGGTGCAACACATGTCTCAAAAGGAGGAGTGGCATCTATGACAAGTCGACCTCTAGTAGGTGTACAACATGCACTAGAGATTCTATTTCATGATTGCATGCTCAATGTGGCCTTGATGGAGTGGTGGGATGCTACCACCTTAATATTTCAACTATTGATGGATGAGATGACTATCACCTTAGAGGATGCATATTGTATCACCAGACTACCCATCTGTAGATGGTGGGCAACTTTAGATGATACACGCTATGCTTGTGAGCATGCAGAGGGTGTCTGGTACTGCTCAATGTGCCAGGAAAATGATGACGAGACCAAACACATATACATACACTAGTTCTAGAAGGGCAACACAGTGGTCCCCCTCGTATGGTGAGTGATAGTGGTCATAGTGGTAGATTAGGAACCTTTGCAATCCATGCTCTCTAAGATATAAGGACACACATTTCTATTTTTTCCTTTTCATTTTTGATATGGAACTAGAAGTTTTGGGTTTGTACCTCCGCAGACCGAGACCCCTTGGAAGTCGCCAAGACTATTGATCAAATCTCCTAAAGATCGAGGCCAAATTATTTCATTACAAAATTCTTTTCCTTACAATTTATTCTTGTATTTGAGATGCCCCATAGCCTTTTATTTCAATTCTAGCTTGTTTCATAGAAGCCCATAGGTTATACAAATCCTTTGATATTTGGTTCGTTGAAAGGTGCCACATGTCAACATGGCACAATTTCAAGCAAGTTTGTGGCCTCTTACTTTGGAAAAGGCATGCAAGGGAACCACGTGGTGGCCCCATCTGGTCTTTATAAAAAGCTTTTATTCTTTGAAGTTTTCAAGGGTGAAAGGTTCCACATGTCTATACCATGGAGTTTCTTGATGGTAGTGGGAAGAAAAACCTTGGAAAACTCCACTTGTGTGCCATGTGTCTTGGGAGCAACATTATTGAAAAGGAAAAGTGAAAGGAAATCCAACTACTATTGGAGTGTGCCACTTGTCAGTTGGATGAAAGCTTAGGTATATTTGTGCTTGGGAGGTTATGAAAAGCATGTTATTGGTTATTTTGAAATTGAGTAGGCCTCAGAGGGTGCCACATGTCAAAGAGGAAGAATGTGAAGTCCATTGATACTCAAAGCCCACTTGTCCAGGCAGTTGTAACTAAAAGTTATTGACAGTACAAGTGTTTTCTTGACCACACGATCAAGAGCACGATGTTCATCTGGGGGGTGGTTGCAATGATTACCATAATGGTGATCCACATGCAACATGTTGTGGGAGGAATCTTTTTAGTTGTATTTTATTACACCTTAGGAGGTTGCTCTATATAAGCCTATGTGCACTTTGTAAATTGGGTTCAAGATTTTTGCAGTAGTTGTTTACCATCTTTGTAAAGAACACTTAGAGAATCATTCAAAAATCATATTTTTTAGACCTTAGCATTCTATGAACATTTTGAAAATATATTAATAGAAAATGAAACATATCATATTGTTCCAAGTTAGCCTTTGTCATGTGTTTCATTTATTTTTACGATAACTTTAATGCTCTATGTCATTTAAGGATAGATGTTAATGATTGATTACTATAAGTTTTAGCTTTTATGGTATATGACATAAAATTGTAGATTAATCTAATAATGTCCTATACTCTTTCATTTACTACAATAATTTGTAGTTAGCTACTGTATTATGCTTCTTCGTGAACAATATCTGTAGAAGATTTAAGGAATTAGTAGAATAATCTAGGTGTGTCTTGCTCTAGTGAGCCTTAGTGAGTGCTTCTCACAAAAATATATGAATGCTATGCTATGTGCAAACTAGGCATTAAGATTTTTTTTCTCTTTTCAATAATGAAGGGTTTGTTGCACTATGTGCTCATTTCTTAGGAGTTTGCACTTTAGGTTATTTGAAAAGGAAATTTGAAATATTGTAAAAGCTTTGGCACATCGCCCTGGTTTAGAATTTTCTTTAAATGTTTATTTCTTCTTCCCCTTCCCCTCCCTCAAAAACAAGAATGAAGAGTTGGCTTCTAAAATACCATAGATTCTCTAGTAGAGCTCAAATTCATCCCCCATGTACTAAAATTCCCATAAGGTTGTTCTCTAGAAGCATAAGCTTTGAGGATCAACACGGCCAAAACGAGAAAAGTCCTTACAAAGGAAAAGATCAAGTCATTAAAGCTAACAAATCAAAAATTCAGAAGGGACACATGAATTTAAAATATATTCCAAAGCAAAATAAAGCAAACAATCTATATCAAACTCCATTAGTCAATGAAATTATGGAGCAACATCAAAAGGGAAATCCCATCCATTGTCCATCAATGTAAAAGATAGAAGCAACTTTATCATAAGGACTCTAATGGAACTCTATCATGATGTGTGCATCAAGGTAAGACCAACCCTAGTATAAAAAACTATCACAAGAACATTCAAAGGTTATATACAAGTGAAACCATCTTGGTGAAGCAACTCCTCAAGGAAAGACATTGTTGGTACATCATGACAACAACATCAACATCAACACTACTAGGTGGTTCCACATAGATAAAAAAAATCAAATAGTAAAGAGAAATATTTCCCTCTAGTGCAAACCATTCTTATGGATATAAGTGTGGAAAAAGTAAACTAAATACAATTAAATACACCTCTTAATGAAACATTGTATCAAGATTAAACATGAATTAAACTAATTTAAAACAGAGAAAAGCTTGAAAGCATCTCATTGTCTCCTATCTCCAAAGATTGATCAAGTTACAGAGGCTCTCAGATTTGTAAGCATCGTAATTGTTTAAAATGCCTATCTAGAGAACGGAATGGATGCTAAATGCAATGATGTGATGATTAAGAATGATTTCTAGATGATATGGAGCTACTGTAAACTATTCTGATGAAAACTAATAAAAGGAAGCTATAGTAAAAAATAATAATGTTGCCTTGATATGAAATATTCTAATGCCATGTTGCTATGATGATACTAAAATGCTTATGCTTATGATTGCTTGGTTGCTTGGTTGTATTCCTGTAGAGTAAGTTTGCATAAAATTGGTATTTTCTTAGATGATTTTCATGCTTTAGAAGGTTGTATATATAGATTTTCAGTAGTAGTTTTACATAGGGGTAACACAACAAAGGCCAAGATTCAATCTAGAGATTTGAAGGGTAAGAGATGAGAAGTTGGAGCTGATCGTGGAGATTGTTCATCCCCATGAAAACACCAAGCAAGATGATATGAAAGATCAAAGGAAGATGATTGAAAGGATTTCCTACAAGTTTGTCCCTGAGGCTTTCCCATGAATGCTAGTTGCATTAATTAGATTAATAAAAATCTAATTTTATTGGTGAGTGAATAGAGGAATATTGATTTATACATTTATATTTGATATTTGCCCATTTAATAAATAGGAATATGATAATAAAATAAAACTTTAGGATATCTTTATTTAATTAAGAGGAAATACGATAAGATAATTAAATAACACAAATTATTGAAGTTGTGTATTGGATAAAATATAATAATGATAATAATTAAATAAAACAAAGTATTTAATTTTGTTTATTTAATTAAGAGGAAAATAATGTGATAAAATAGAAGAATTAAAAGTGAACTTAATATAAATAAATATTTCTATTTATTTACTAAGTAGATGAATTTATGATTAATTAATCAAATAAATCATATTTAATTAATTAGATTCTCTAAACCATTTTTAGGTGTATACATTTTGCCCCTCTTTGAAGTGATGTGTTTATGCATTGCTTCAAAGAAAATTTTGTGCTGCTGCTCCTAGTATTGATGAGAAATTTTTTAGAATGCCCCAAACATGTTTTTCAGGTGATGATGGATATATGCCCCATTGGGAGATAAATTAATGAATTTTTTATATTTTTTAATTTTTTGGAATTTTTCAATTTTTTATGATTTTATGTTGATTTGATGGTAAAATAATTTATCTCCCAATAATTAATGAAGAAAATGACCTTAGATGAATTTCAATTAATCTCCCCTTTTAAAAATTAAATCAATCTCATAAAAATCCCTTTTCAAATAACATATAAAAGGTTAAAAAGGTATTTTTCAAAATCATTTGTACATTGTCACTTTTGAAAACTTGGTGAGAGAGATTCTTGTGCCACTTGGAGTGAGATGTTGATTCCATATCACACCCACCATTTTGAGCGTGTTCGACGACATTAGTGGTCGACCGCATTCGAACCTCTGGTATGTCTATTTTTTTCCTTGGTTTTTATGCATTTCCTCATTTTTGGTGTATTTTTTAGATTTTTGAAATTAAACTCCTTTTAGCACTTTTAGAATTTGTTGTAGCGCTTTGCAGTTTCGTTGTAGCTCTTCTAAGTTCTATTGTAGCGCTTCTATAATTTTAGCGCTTAGGAGGTCTGTTGTAGCGTGTTGGTAGGTTAGGTTAGCACTTTACAAAGTTTAGCGCTGAGGATACCCATTGTAGCACTTTGGTTAGATTTTGTAGCACTTCGACCTCCTATTTTAGTGTGTTTAGAATTTTAACACTTTTATCAAAAATGTTAGCACTTTGACCAAATAGAATGGCGCTTTTGATAAAACGGCACTTTGTCTGTCTATAATAGCACTTTTATCTGATGAAATGGCGCATGTCATTGTTTTAGCACTTTGAATGCCTTTTTTAGTTCATTTAAATCAAAGTGTTGTGATTTTTGTCAATTTGTTCTTGATGTTCTCGATTTCTAATCGTATTAGTTGTTGGTTTGATATGAATGATTTGTCTAATCAAATACATGATTTTTTGACCTCATGATAGGTGAGGAATAATTATGATTGACATACCTCATGATAAGCGAGGTTGATTTGATGCATTGATGATTGACCTCATGATAGGTGAGGTTCAATGATGTGTGCTCATGAGATTTGATCAAAATTATCACCAAGAGATGACTTGATTTGATATGGTATTTTGATGTTATTTGATGATTGACATGAAATTATTGACTTTGATCTTGTTATGATAGGAGCGATTGGGGAACCTCCAGGTTTGAGAAAATTTCCCTTGGACATTTCATCTTATACCACAGTTGGCACAACCTGAGATGACTATTATCACATGTTGTAGATTGTCTCCCCTTCTATATATGACCCAGATTAGGATTAATTAGGGTTTGTTGACAACGCTAGCCAAGAGGTGACATAGCGAGCACAACACCTTTCATCTTCCTACTAGTGAGATGGCAGTCACCCTAGAGGATGTCTCACAAATTCTACAACTTTTGATTGGTTGAGATGTTGTCATATATGATTCTACAAGGATGATCATATTTTTAGAGAGTGGATTCCATGGCGTGAGATGGCTGATGCATACACCACTTTTCCTACAGTACTTGTTGGATTCATCAGAAGATTCCTTAGTCCTGATCGCAAGTCTAGGGGATTCTCAGTTGGTTGGGGCCAAGTTTTAGAGTATGGTTGTTCATGGCACCATATTTTCTTGGGGCATGTGTATGCTTGCTCATTTATATCATGATTTACATTCAACTGTGTATCTCAGTGGTCAAAGTTTATCGGCTGGCATTACTTTGCTTTAGGGATGGGCATGGGAGCACATAGCTATCACACGTCCAGTTCTAGTTAGACAGAGGCCACCCATGAGACCTTATGTGTTCAAGTATGCTGGTTGGCTTACTCAGTCTAGACTAGGTAAGTTAGAGTATTGGAGGAGAGTTATTGATGACATAGAGTCTATGAGATGGTATCCCTACCTAGATTATGATCATTGGGACAATGATGATATTCACTTTCCATTTCTTTGTCAGTCAATGATCTTGATTGGCCATGCTCGTCGGGTATTGGAGAGATTCTTGATTAGGTAGGTGTACAAACAGTATGGGATCGTACATGGTATGCCCCAGGCTGTTGCTCATTACACTCATCAGTTAGATACTGCAAATTGGAGGCCTTGTTTGTCGTATGTGGCTACAATTCAGAAGTTTTAGGCTTTACAACCATTTGAGTGGGATATTTAGCTAGATATTGTCGAGCCTCCAGTTACAGTAGATTATGCTTATTTTTTCGCTTTGCATCCATTTCCATGCCTTGCCATTTCAGATGAGCCTGCCCCATTACCTGCAGAGGAGGATGTTCCCTTTGTGCATGGTCGAAGATGTAGGAGAGAGGATGTTAGTGTGGTTGGTGAGGTGATGTCGAGCCTGAGGAGGATGTTGGTATTGAGAGCAGCAAGGATGATAGATTTGATAGTGGAGAGGTTGTAGGTGGGTCAAGCCATGCTTTAGATTTTCCTAATGAGACTATGCCTCACAAGAGGCAGGCTATGGGAGGTATGTCAAAGTGGCTGCAGATAGCAGACCTTTAGGTTTAGTTAGAGACTACACAGGAGTAGCTTATTTAGGCTCAGGGTATACTAGAGTAGACCTAGGCTCAGATGCAGGCACATACTAAGTTGCATGCAAAGACTCTAGCATTAGTGCAGGCTTAGTTAGTCACAGCTTAGTCACAAATTGCAACATTAACAACCGAGAGGTATGCGGCTAGATAGACTGCAAGGGCAACCCAGGCTCAAATTACCTCTTTGACAGCTGAGAGGGATGTGGCTAGGTTTGCAGTAGAGAGTGCTCAGGCTTCTGTCGATAGATTACATAGACTAGAAAATGGTACCTCCCTAGCAGATTACATGTGAGAGGTTGCTCGTATTGGCGAGGAGATTGAGTTTTATAGAGTGAGATATTATGATGTAGTTCCTTCTAAGCATAGAGTTAGCTATGCAAGGTCTCGTTTTGCCAGGTCATGATCCAGGACTGTCAGTGTAGGTGTTACACAACCTCTACCTAGAGATCCTAGGGATCTTGGTTCCTTCGGTGTTAGGGGTCCTGATCCTGCTATGCCTACACCATCTGGAGCTAGCAACACCTAATTTGTTGTTCGCATTACATTTGAGATATGATGTTCACTTTGATTATTTTGATATACAACCATTTTTGTTGTTATATCTCTCTTCATTTCAGACATCATTGTATACTTGACATTGTGATATTGTCATATATGAGATGTAGTGGATTCTTTGGTCCATTATGTGTTCTATATGATTCTCTGATGGATGCATTTTTTTGATGTTATATTATGCTATGTGATGGTTTTATTGTTATGATGGTGTGCTTTTATATGAGTTGTTCTATCTATGATGCACACAATGGTAATGTATGGATGCATGTTATATGGATACATGATGTATATGGATTGATGATTATGGATTGATGTGTTTAAATGATTTACTATATGTGATGTAAATGCAAATATATGATGTAATAAAATGGATGAAAATGTTGAATGATATATGATGCAATAAATTGATGGACTTTATGATAAAATGGATGGATTATATATGGATATGTGATATAATAAATAAGTTATGATGATGATGTATGTTTGCAAAAATGGAATGATAGATATATATGTTTGTTGATATTTTTGTTATGATACGATGAGAATGCAAAAATGATTTGATTGAAATGTATGAATGATGAAATGATGATGTAAATGATTTTAATGTATGTAAAGGGACATGATGATGTAAATATATGATCATGAGGATATTTTTGTTAATGTCAAGTATACTTAGTCTATTATGATAAAAGATAATTGTTTAATGAATGATTCACCAATTTTGTAACAAATACTCTGCAAACGTAACACTATTATGGATGCAATCTACTTTTACCATGCAAATATACATGTAAACATAGGCATTTTAGCAGTAATTTTGTGCTTTGTATCATCATTGAGCTTTTAAAATGTTGAAAGTGAATACAAGCATCGAAGGTATAATGTAAACCGATGATGACGTAAGTACTACTTTCATGATTTTTGATATTGCAAGTGAACACAAGCATTGAGGTATAATTAAACCAAGATGACCTGAGCATTTCTTGTGTAAAAAAACAAGAATTAACCACTTTCCTATGTGAATTGGAATGCCATCCATGATACTTTGTAGAACATTTCCTGCAATGATTCACATAGTAATTATGATTAATTCACAAACAACAGACAAAGAAAAATACCATTTCTTCTTCTTGGCTTCTCTAGTTCAATACATCATTGAGTTGCTCCAAAGAAAAAATAACAATGATCAAAAGTACAACATATCTTACATTTGCTTATAGTATTCAATCATTATTCAGATTAGATCATCCATCCTGATTTTATGATGTTTTTGTGTTTTTGAGATTTTGGATCAAACTAACCTAAAGACTTGTCCTAGGGGCCTCGCAGGCTAATCAATGATTAGCCTTGCCTACATTCTACACATAGAGACCACATAGTTGGACTGACATAGACACCTATTTTTGATTTTCTTGAGATTGACTTTTTGACTTGTTTTTGGATTTTTTGATGTGAACTAGATGTTTGATTTGCTTCCGATGGTGATTGATGTTCCATGTTGGGTTGTGTTTTGATCATTGTTTTTGTCTAACTATTGTTTGTCCATTTGAGTAAGCTCCATGTTTATGTTGCCCCCAATGATTTTTAGATGTTGCCCCCAAGCTAGTGTGAGACATGACCACATGATATGATATGATAATGGATGCAAAAATGATGACGGTGAAAGCAACGACCATGACATGTGTCCAACTAGATGGAAGAGCTAATTTGAATTACAAATAGGACCTGTTTCCAAGTTTTCACTATATGTTTTTATTGCACCTTTTCATTCTTTTTTATTTATTTTTGTTTATTTATTTTTCTCTTCTATTTTTCTAATTTTTTTATTTTTTTGTCTTTTTGATTTTTTTTGTATTTTTTTGTCACTAGGATGCCTATTTTCTAGGTTTTCATCATGGTAACCATTTTTAGATACTAATTCATGCACTAAGTGATTTAGGTATAGAACTTTTTGAGATGGATACTGTTGATAGGTTCATCAAACAGATCCCCTCCAGGTGTAGACAATTGATATGCTCTTGATCCATACACTGATATGATTACAAAGGGACCTAACCAGTTAGGTTCAAACTTCCCTTTCTTTTCTCTATCCTACTGATTTCTAGGGTTTTCCTTTAGGACCAGGTCTCCAACTTGAAAGACTCTAGATTTTACCCTATGATTTTAACTCCTTGACATTCTTTGTTGGTAGGCCTTCAAATGATTGACTGCTTGCTGATGACGTTCATCCAGTAATTCCAGTTCCTATAGCCTTGAAACTATGTAATCCTCATTTGCTATGATACCCTTCAGTGATACACAAAGTGATGGTATTTCTACCTTAATTAGTAGAATGGCCTTAGATCCATACACCAAGGCGTATGGTGTAGCTCCTATTGGTGTTCTGATGCTAGTTTTGTAGGCCCATAGTGTAGGATTTAACTGAACATGCCAATCACATCCAACATCGTTTACCGTCTTCTTTAGTATTTTTAGGATTGTCTTGTTTGGGGCTTCTGCTTGGCCATTTCCCTGTGGATAGTATGGTTTTGAAAAATTATGTTGAATATGGAATTGTTCACATAATTCCTAGGCATCCTAGTTTTTAAAAGGCCTACCATTGTCTATGATAATGGATTGAGGTACCCTGTACTGACATATGAGTTAATTGAGTATGAAAGATGAAATATGTTTTCCAGTGACAGTTTTCAAAGGAACTGCTTCTATCCATTTTGTGAAATACTTTGTTGCTGTTATGATGAACTTGTGTCCATTAGAAGAAGAAGGATTTATTTTTTCTACCAGGTCCAGTCCCTATTGACAAAAGGGCCATGCGGATGTGAAAGATTGTAACTCTTGCACCGACGTATGAATTAGATTACCATGAATCTAACATTTCTGACATTTTTTAACATATTGATATGCCTCCCTCTCCATGTTTGACTAGTAATACCCTAAATGAAGGAGTTTCTTAGCTAGGGTTAGCCCACTTGAATGAATCCCACAAATACCTTCAAGGACCTCTCGTAAGGATATTTTAGATTTGTGATGCTCTAGGCACCGGAGAAGAGTACCATCTACACCTCAACGGTAAAGGATGTCAACGATTAATGTATGTCTTGTAGATTGATAGATAAAGTTACACTTTTGGTTTCTAGAGAGATCAAGAGGAAGAATGTTATCTTTGAGGTAAGTATAGATCTCTCCATATTGTGAGGGTTGAGTGTTGGTTATGTGGAATTTGGTCTGTGAATTAGGATTATCATATGCAGGATTAGATACTTATTCAACCATAAACTCATATTGACCTTTCTTGTCTAATAATTGCAAAAGGGAGGCAATTGTCACCATGGCATCTACAACTTTGCTTTCTACCCTTGGTATTTGCTCGAACTTGATATCCATGAAGTACTTTTTAAGATCATCTATCATTTTATTATAAGGCATGAGCTTCTCATCCTTTGTTTGACACTCATCATTTACTTGATAGATGACAAGCTGTGAGTTCCCATGTACACTTGCATTTTTGTGATTTTCCATTTAATAGCTACTTTGATGCCGATAATCAATGCTTCATACTCTGCTATATTATTTGTACATGGAAACATTAATCTTTAGGATTTTTGAATGGTGTGTCCATGAGGTGTGACAAATAGAATTCCTGCACCAACTCCTCTTTGTGTATATGATCCATCAAAATAAAGCCTCCATTGTTGTGTTGTAATATTCATGATGTCGACATCTGGAAATTCAATGTCATTGGATGATGATCCCATAATGGAGCTTCAGCTAGTTGATCTACTATTACCTATCCTTTGATGGCTCTCCTGTCGACATATTGGATGTCAAATTCACTTAATATCATGACCCATTTTCCAAGTCTCCCTGTTAAAGTAGCTTTACCAAGTAGGTATTTCAATGGGTCTATTTTTGCTATGAGCCTGACTGTATAAGTCAACATGTAGTGTCGCAACTGCTGGGTGCAAATACCACTGCCAAACAAGCCTTTTCTATGAATGTATAGTTTATTTCATATCCATTGAGAGTCCTGTTGATGTAGTAAACTGCTTTTTCTTTTCCTTCAGAATCCTCCTATGCTAATAGAGCTCCTAAAGATATGTCAGTTGTTGCAATATACAGTAATAGTGGTATTTCTGTTATGGGTGGTATGAGTATTGGAGGTGACACCAAATACTACTTTATCTGACTAAAAGTTGTTTCACAGTTATGATCCCATTTGAATGAAACATTTTTATGAAGTAGATGATTAAAAGGGTGACTCTTATCTACTAGCTGGGAGATAAATTTCTTGATGGATTGTAACCTACCTTGTAGGGACCATAATTGACTAATATTTTTAGGTGGTGGCATCTCCATTATTGCTTTAACCTTAGTTGGATCCACTTCAATACCTTTTTCTGACACTATGTAACCAAGAAGTTTTGTTGATGTCACCCCGAAGACACATTTCTTCGGATTCAACCTTACCTTGAATTTTTCAGTCTAGTGAAGATTTTATCAAGTATTTCTAGATGTCCTTCCCTGGTGTGTGATTTTTCTAAGATGTCATCCACATAATCTTCCATGAAAGTATGCATCATGTTGTGGAAAATTGTGGTCATTGCCTGCTGATATGTCGCACCTGCATTTTTCAATACGAAGGGCATGACATTCCAACAAAATGTACCCCAAGGACAAGTGAATGTCATATTTTCTTGATCTTCAGGTGTTATTTTTATTTTATTATATCCTGAGAAGCCATCCATTATAGATAACATGGAATGTCTTGCTATTAGATCAACAATTATGTCAATGCTGGGCAAAGGAAAATCATCCTTTGGGCATGCCTTGTTTAAATCCCTAAAATATGTGCATATTCTGATGCTAATATCAGGTTTGGATACTGGCACAATGTTTGAGATACATTATTTATAATCTATGGACTTGATAAAACTTGCATCCAATAATTTCTTCAGTTCAGTTTTAACCATAAGGGCGATGTGGGGATGCATCTTTCTCAATTTTGTTTGACTGGTTTGATTCCCTTTGGTAGTGATAGATGATGCATTAGGAGTTGTGGATCCAATCTTGGCATCTAAGAATAAGACCATGCAAAATTTATGTTTTCCTGCTCAAAGAATCTGGTGAATGCAGGCTTCTCCTGTTCTGTCATAGATGCTACTAGATGTAAGATCTTTTCCTTTTTAGTTTTTCCCAAATTTATAGACTATGTCAGATCTACTAGTACTAATGATCTGTCATCATAATGCTCTGGGAGAGTGTCAAAGATTCCATCCTTCAGTGCCTGAGAAAGGTTTTCACTGTTGGATGTGTTCTTTATTTTTCTCTTTCCAAAGTCTAATGCTGCCTCAGAGAGGTTTTCACCATTAGATTTATTTTTCCTATTATCATTTTTGCAACTAAAATATTTGGCACCCTCCTATTGTAAAGCATTATATGAGTGTTATAGACAGTATTTGTATCAGTTTCATCACTACAAAGATAATTTATGATGGCATCATCATTTGAAAAGATTGGTATGAGAATAGGTTCAGTGGGTTCCCAATCAATAAGTTCAAGGTGTTTTAAAGGTAACACGTCATCATATTGAATAAGGTCAATTGTTGTAAGTTTCATGATAGCTAGTTGGTCAAAGTTATTGGCAGGAAGTTTGAGGTCTATGATAGTACTCACCTCCAAGTTTTCTGACTCACTCAATGTCTGATCATCTTCACTTGAGTCATCAATATTTTTTGATGCCATAACAATGTTTTATTCCCTAAACTTTGTCCATCCTCTTGTAAGGGTGTATATACTTGCATCAATCTCTTTGTCAATATAAGATGTAGTAGATAGATGATCCCATTCATATTCATTGGAGTTTGTGTCAGAGCCATCTCTCATTTGTAGTATCCTTTCCATTTCTTTTTGGGTTTCTTCCTCTTTTTGTTCAGTTATGTAACCTAATCATGTTTTGTCTTTAGGCTGTAATGTTAGAGGTTGAATGGGTTCAATAATACCGTCCTTTCTCTTGCCAATTAGTCCTTGACATTTGTAACCCATTTTCTCTAAAATGGCCTTCCCTTTTCCATACTGATCTGTTTTGATGCTGACATTCGTTGATGTTGACACTTCCTCGTCTTTGTATAGCCAACTGAGAATGGCTTTGTCTTCTAACTCATCTTCAAGTGTACCTACTTTTATAAACCTTTCATTTAGAGTTGTGATGGGTTGTGATGAACTTGGAGTTTTTAATATGGGTTGTCCATATGTTTTTGGTGATGGTAGAAACTATGACAGGCACAAATATTGCTCAAGAGAATATTCTCCTAAACCATTTTCCTTTATCTGAACATTTTCTGAAAGCAGTTGTGATAATTCGTTTATAGGACCTTCGGTGTTTGATGTGTCTGCAATAGTTGTTTCTTTCTCTAGATTCTTCTTCTCAATCCATTTAGATATGAAATTGGGTTGAATATCAACAGTGGATGAAGTGGAAGTATTGAATTCTCTGTTATGAGGTAGCAGAGTGTCTTGAGTTGTTTTTAACATGTTGCAAGTTTGTGGATTATTGTTGTCAGTTGATATGGTGACCTCCTATCTGTTTATTGGAAATTTTAGACATTGATGATATGTTGAAGGTACTACTTGCAGTCATGGATCCATGGACGACCCAATAGTATGTTGTATGTTTAAAGATCTTTGTCTAACACTTGACAAAAAATTTTTTTGACAATCGACCCTACCTGAATTGGAAGTATAATAAGCCCTTTGGAAGACCTTTCTTCTTCATCATATGCCTTTATTGTTATTTTTCTCCTGGCGTCAATGGCATTGTCAGAATAGCCTAGTGCATGAATAAGTTTCAAGGTACAAATATTTAAACCAGATCCTCCATCTATTATAACACCTTTAACACGGTGTTTATGGATTAGAACACCTTTAACATGGTGTTTATGGATTAGAACTTCAATATGCAAGGCCGCATTGTGGGGATGATTTAAATATACATCATATTACTCAGAGAATGATAGACAATGAGGTGTGGTGAGATGTCCCACCATGGCTTGGAATTGACAAACATCCAAATTATTAGGGACTGTTGTAGCTACTAGAGCCTATTCCAAAACTTCTTTGTGTGATGGTGAAATTGAGAAGTTCTAGAATAGATATTTCTGCAAGTATCTTCTGTAATTGGTCCATGATATTGTATTTATGTGATGGGGGAGTGTTGTTTTTGGAGGAAATTCCTTTAAGTATTACTTTAGACTGCCCCCTTGTCGTTATATTTACTTGTGGATGGTCTTGTGTTTCCTTGATTTTGCGGACATTGATTTGATTATCAAATGTGCTTGTGCTTGGCATTATGTTGAGGGTTTCAATGTCATTGATGTTTGTGTCATCTCTTTGATTATCAATGCCATTTTTCTCTACCTCGGAAAGTCAAAGAATGGTGGTGTCATAGACATAGTTTATACTTTTTCCCTTACCACTAGAACAAGACTCTCCTTTTTCATAGTTGAGTAATGGATTGGTAAATGTAGTGTGATCATTGTTTGTATAATGCCTTCAACAAACACCTTCTTAGCTTCAATCAAGTCTTGTATTAGGTGTTTTAGTTGCATACAGTCGTTTGTTTTATGTCCTTTAATCTTATGGAAATTACAATAATTTGCATTGTTCCACCATGATAGTTTTATCTTTGGCTCCCAATTTCAAGCTTCTAGTAAAGTAATAAGTCTATTTGCAATGAGTTCTCTCATTGTTGATTCCAATGTTTGTCCTAATGGGGTGCATTTTTGTCGATTGGATTGTCTTTCGTATGATGGTTGTGATTCTCCATTGTTGGTGTCATTGTTTTGAAAATTTCTCTAATTATTGTTTTGGTTTTCACTTTGATTTGCTTTGGCAGTTGATGCTGTCAAATTGAATACTGGTTTTATATTGTCAATTGTAGGTTCATTGCTTCCAGTATTTATGTTTTTCTGCCAAAATTTTGGCTTTTCATTATTTCTATAGTGATTTGTGTTGTTGGATGTTTTAGTTTAGTGCTTAATCACTCCTCGCTTGACTAGGGCTTCTTCAATTTTGAGCCCATTCTCAATTAATTTTTTGAATGTTGGGGGACATTGAAATTCAAGTCTATAACTCATCTGATCATTTAAGTTGTCTATAAATAATTAAATCTTCTCCTCTTAAGGTATAGATTGAGGATATATAGCGAACAACTTTCTCCATCATTGTAAGAAAGATAAGAATGTCTCACCATTTTTTTGTTTCAGATTATATAGATCCTTTATGGTTACATCATGTGTTATGTTGAAGGAGAATTGAGAAATGAATTTATTGACCACTTCTTCGAAGGATTTAATCCCTGGTTGTAATTTTGAGAACCACTCCATACAATGGGCCCCTAAAATCCTAGGAAATAATCTCATGAGGTATGTATCCTCCTCTGCAAATTCGAGGCTCATTGTTCTAAATTTTCGTACATGGTCAATCGGGTTTGATTTTCCATTGTATTTGTCATATTTAGGAAAATCACAATACCTTGGAAAGGGTATCATATCCACACATGGATGAAAAGGGTAAGGACAAATGTCCTTTAATAAATATTTTTTTGTGGTTCATGTTTGCATGTTTTGAATCTGTTGTTGTAGGGTTTTCATTTGAATTGTCAAAGAAACCACTTGATCTGTATCCTAGGTGTGGTTTGGTTCTATTTCATTGGTTCTAGGTGTTTCCTTCAACCAATTGATGTCAAAATATTTAAGAAGTTTGGCACCTAACTCTACTAACATCAAGAGGTATTTCTCCATGTCTTGTTCTAAGACCTTTTCCATAAATTTATGAAAATTTGGGTCTTGTTGGGCATGTTGTATATCCTCCTGTGTTAGTTCATTGTTCTCATTTTGTTGGTATTAGAAAAAAGAGTTTTCTTCAGTCATGTTTTGATTTTCAGTTTCTTTCTCTGAGTTTTTGTCTTTGTAATCTTGTTAAGATTGGCATACAATTTTGGTTGTTTTTCACTAAAATTAGATCTTCTTTGTGGTGTTATTGTCAATTTGACAAGGCTAAGTTAAAATTCTTGATTGTACTAAGTTTTTTTTCATGATGGTAGGATATCAAAATCTTGATGATGAAACTTGACTCAATAATCTAGGTTTTGTTTTGATAATTGGACACTTTGTATATTTCCAAATTTGATGTTTTGTTTGAAACAATTTTAACTTGTAAGAACCTACTTTGTTTCAGGTTTTTAGGACACTGTCTAATCTGTAAAATCTTTCTGACTGGTAAAAATCCTATGTTTCTGATGTCCAAATTTCTAACAATTGTTTCAAAAGACTCTATTTTTCTATTTTGTGGAAGCGCTAATACTGAGGGAAGAAGCACTAAAGAAGAATGCAGAAGCACTAGAATTTCTAATAAAAGTGTTGCAAAGTAATGTAAAAACACTAAGATAGAGCACATAAGCGCTAAAGACTGAGTGGTAATTGACACTAGTAATGTTTGATAAGGACCAAGCACTATAACCTTAATCAGAAGTGCTAGAATGGTGCTGACACCACAATTTTGACAGTTTGGTTTGTTGTTGGCAGAAGCGTTATAAGATTGTTTGGAAGCGTTAAAACAGAGGGTTGAAGTGCTATAATTTTCTTTGGAAGCACTAAAACAAAGTTTAGATGCACTATAGTTTGTATCAAAAGCGCTATAGTTTCTGTTTAATTCCAAGCAGGGGGTGGCAATATGGGTCTCTTAGCTACTATGTTTGCCTTCTCTTCTTCTTTGTCCAAGACTATGGATGATGTGAGGAATTGATGGGGTGTTTTGTTCTTTTCAAAGATAAATTTTCTCAAACAACTAATAATGTCATTTTGAGTGCCTTCAATGTGCATGTTATCAAGCTGAAATATTGGTGTGGTTAGCCTTGGTTGTTGAATGGGAGTTGTAGATCACCAAATGGTCATAAGGTATGTTGTATGATGGTTTCAATACCTTATTGTAATTTTATTCATTACCTATTCCCAGGAAAGAGGTAGTAAAATGGGTCTTCCTACTACTATGTTTGTCTTTTCTTCTTTGTTCAAAATGATGGATGTAGTAAGAAACTGATGGGGTGTTCTTTTTTCCTCAATAATAAATGCCCTTAAGCTACTAATAATGTTGGTTTGGCCATTTTCAAGATGTATAAGGCTAGGTTGTATGATAGGTGGTATAAGGCCTAGTTATTGAATGGGAGCTATAGGTCACCAAATGGTCATAAGGTGGAACTCCTTGGTTTTGGATGTCAACCTAAGGTTTCCAAAGATTTATCTATCATAAAAAATGATCAAGTCTAGTGGAGTATTCTATGGCAGGTTGTGGAATGGAGGATTGACGAATACGTTGACTATGGTTAGATTCCTGTGAAAGAGTGCTTATTTGATTATAGGCTTGTGAATTCAAAGGTTCTACAACATAATCATTAGTTTAATCCCTATTGAAATCATTAAACCTATGGAGGAAAGTTCTATGATGAAGCAAAGTCTTCTTATTCTGATACAAGAAATGTCATTTTTGTAAAAGATGTCTATAACTAAGTGGTGTCTTGGGTTTTCTAATTCTCTTGGCAAGAGATTTCTTAGGAAACTTAGTGGTTTTCCAATCTCTAATCATATATTCTCAGTTTTGATTTTTTTCAATTTCATATTTTTTAGGATGATCTTTTATCTGAATTTTAATGAATTTGGAATACACAACACTCAAATGAAGACAGTTGTTTTTAAGAGTTTGTAATCTAAACAGATAGTGTATGTTCAAAAGAACCATGCATGGTTCTATTTTCACTGGTTTGATAACAATAAAACACTTCAGATAGACTCACTCTTAATAGTCAAAATCTCATCATTATACTCAACAACCCACATCTTAAAATTGCATCAACTCACACAACCGTGTCACCCCCTAGAGGGTGCATGTGTTTTTTTCTTTTCCAGGTGCATACTCAAGGTTAGATTTCTTAATCCCTTGAGTAAACAGTCCTTGACAATTATATGGTGAGTGTCTTGGGGGAAGGTTCTTCCCTCCCCTTGCACTACAAGTATTACAATGTCTGGTTACTGACTCGGCTAGATACTACACTAGGTTCTTAGAAAGGGTTTTCGTTTAGAGCGGAAATAATAAACTACCTTAGGAGACGTCCCAACCTTTAGAACAAAGGTTTTAGGGATGGTTATCTTTCACACTTCCAACAAAAGTGGGCTTCCCTAGATTTTCTTTAAATTTTATAGTGGGGTGGAAAAACTTGACTTTGGTTTGAACCCACTTAGGTCATTCCCGTAGGGTGAGTACTTCTTCCCACTACGGCAGGCCTTCTAAAGGATGTAATAAAACTTGAAGAATGCATAAAAATGATGAGTATGGATTTTTGGATCACCTAGTTAAGGGGAGAGCATATGCCTATCAACCATACAAACACAAAAATCACTTGTTCAATTTTAGAGCCCAAACAAAAAATTTTTAATCTATGTGAAGATGTTGCTTCACAAAAAGACATGGTGTTCATTTTTTAAATCCCAAATTGAAAATTCTAGTGACTACCCTAGATTGGTAAATTTTTAATCCAAATGAAAATGTGACTATCCTAGGATTGATTCATTTTTAAACCAACTGAATAAGTCTCTATCCTAGATTGATTCTTTTTAATCCAACTGAAGAAATGAAATTTATTGGTCGTGGACGCATCAGATCTAGAAAATGAATTACATAGAAGTGCTATGACGGTGGTCAAAAACACTAAAGGAATACTAGAAGCGCTATAAAAATAGCCCTAAGTTCTATAGAAATAGCTCAAAGCGCTATAGGACTTTATAAACACGCTAAAAAAGATGTTGGATGTTATTGTCAGCCTGTGCTAGAAGGTAGGATTGAAGCGCTAAAACAATCCTTCAAAGCACTTTACTCTTCCTTGAAAGCGCTAGAACATAATTTAGATGTGCTATAGTTTGTCTCAAAAGCACTATAGAATCTTCTATTCATGCTAAAACAATTTATGTTAGATTCCTGTACGAAAACTTTCTAGAAAAAAAACTTGTTAAAAACATGGGGGTACGACCCCACGGTGGGAGCCAAAATGTAAGTGTGGAAAAAGTAAACTAAATACAATTAAATACACCTCTTAATGAAACATTGTATCAATATTAAACATGAATTAAACTAATTTAAAATAGATAAAAGCTTGAAAGCGTCTCATTGCCTCCTATCTCCAAAGATTTATCAATTTATAGAGGCTCTCAGATTTGTAAGCACCATAACTATTTAAAATTCCTATCTAGAGAATGGAATAGATGCTAAATGCATTGATGTGATGATTAAAAATGATTTCTATATGATATGGAGCTACTGTAAACTATTATGATGAAAACTGATAAAAGGAAGCTATAGTAAAAACTAATGATGTTGTCGTGATATGAAGTCTACTAATGCTATGATGCTATGATGATACTAAAATGCTAATGCTTATTATTGCTTGGTTTCTTGGTTGTATTCCTGCAGAGTAAGTTTGCATAAAATTGGGATTTTCTCAGATGATTTTCATACTTCAGAAGGTTGTATATATAGATTTCTGGTAGTAGTTTTACACAAGGGTAACACAACAAAGGCTGAGATTCAATCTGGAGATTTGAAGGGTAAGAGATGAGAAGCTGGAGCTGATCATGGGGATTGTTCCTCCCCATGAAAACACCAGGCAAGATGATAGGAAAGATCAGAGGAAGAAGATTGAGAGGATTTCCTGCAAGTTTTTCCTCGAGGCTTTCCCGTGAATGCTAGTTGCATTAATTAGATTAATAAAAATCTAATTTTATTGGTGAGTGAATAGAGGAATATTGATTTATGCATTTATTTGAATATATTTGATTTATTCAAATTTAGAAAATTAGGAAGATTTAATTAGATAAAACAAATATTTGATATTTTCCCATTTAATAAAGAGGAATATGATAATAGAATTAAACTTTATGATATCTTTATTTAATTAAGACAAAATATGATAAGATAATTAAATAACACAAATTATTGAAGTTGTGTATTTAATTTAATGGATAAAGTATAATAATGATAATAATTAAATAAAACAAAGTATTTAATTTTATTTATTTAATTAAGAGAAAAATAATGTGATAATTTAATAGAAGAATTAAAAGTGAACTTAATATAAATAAATATTTCTATTTATTTACTAAGTAGATGAATTTAGGATTAATTAATCAAATAAATCATATTTAATTAATTAGATTCTCCAGACCATTTTTAGGTGTATACAATGGCACTTTGGGCAAGTACCATGACCTTAAATCCTAGAAAACAAACATCATTCATAGGAATGATAATCTATGGTACCATTTTAGGTGGAAATATCCTATCTCATTCCTTATCCATAGTAAAATCCATTCTCCATTCGATCCTATCTCATTCCTCATCCATAATAAATCAACTATCCATCCAACCCACTCTATTTTCATCCATCTTTCATATCTACCTTGATCTTGACAAAGAATAGGAGCACACTTCCAAAAACATGCTTTTGGAAAATTCTTGACATGATCATATCATTTAATCATCCTTTCCTATATCCACCTTTATCTACATCTAGCAATATCCAAATAATCATATCTTATCCTAGCATGTTATCCTATCATGAGATGGCCCTTGGTAGCATAATCCCTAAGGATTGAGATTCCTATCTTTCACTTGTCTATCAACCTATCACATTCATCCTCACATGCATTTCTAGACACTAGGGGCATGCTTTTGTAAGGAAAGCTAAGGTGCGGACCTAACTCTCCTAATGTCAAAACCTCAGGGAAGAATGTAGAGATACTTTTAAATTTTCAATTACAGTCCAATTAAGATACACTTGAAAGCAATAACAGAAACAGACAAATAACATAAACAGATGAAAACTAGATTTACGTGGGAAAACCCTTATGGGAGAAAAACCCACCACACCAAGAAAAACCCCTTTATATTACTGTTACCCAATTGTCACCTACAGGCTCAATTGGGCAGGGCAATCTATGTTCAGGTGTTCTTGAAGACCAAATGAAACATTTGCATCAAGAGTTGGAATATGCATCTGATGCCATTTCACAAAGAGCTCATTTGAAAGGGATCATGCAGTCATGTTGGCATAATGTATTTTGTTAATATACGTATGTGTTGCCTATCGGCAAGACCTCAAGGATGTCACTACGATTGGAATTCACATGCAAGTACCTATCAGCAAGACAATAATCATTGTTTCGGTGACTAGGAGTTTCCCCATTAGTATGAAAGTCTTCTTCAGAGTGAGGTCTTGGTGAGATCTTTATGTCTCACCGATTAGCGCGAAACGAGCAAACACTTCGGCAAGAGTTGTCTTCGGTGTGTGGTCTCACCAAACGCTTTGTGTCCTGCCGACCACCAATAAGGATATACATCTCGGTGAGAAACTTTTGTAGTAGAGAGATGTCTTGGTGAGTGCATCTGGTCTAGCTGAAAAAACACAAAAGGATTTCATCGATGTAAGGTCTTGCAGTTTTTTTGACCCATTTTCTCACACCGATATATTGCTTCATCGGTGAGAGAATGATATTGTTACGGTGAAAAAAGGTGAACTTATGGAGATTTCTCGGTGAGACATAGGGTGTCTATGGGATGTCTCCCCGACAAGAGAATGTTATAGCGACACATGTGGAATGAAAGAATACATATCAGTGAGACACAGTGCAATCTATGAGGCATCTTCCTGACATCACAAGGTCTGGCCAAAGCTTAAAAATCTCACCAAAGGATTCTTCCCTTGGTGTAAAGTCTCACCGACTTGAAGGGGTCTCCTCAAAGTAAATGAGCTCTCAACAGAAAAAAGAGACTTCACCGAAATGACTCTACGAAGGAAAGATGTCTCGCTGACATGAGGTAATATCGACATAAGGTCTCGCTGATCCATCAGAGTCTCAGCGAACGAAGGTGTCATTGGAAGGATCTCTCCAAGAGAAGGATGGCTTCGACAAAAGTCTCACCGACAAGGTGAACTCTTACCAAAATAAAATGGCATCGACAAAGCAAGTTTTCATCGCCATGAGGTCTTGGAAATTCAGAGATGCCTCACTGATAGGATGTTCCTTCAGGGAGAATGAGTGCATTCAGCACAATATCTAGGTGACTTTGAAATGTCCCAGTGAAAGAGGGAGTCTTCGATGAAAGGTCTCGCTGACCCAGTGATGTATCGGCAACAGGGGGTGAGTTCGGGGTAAGGTCTCCCTAAAACGAAGAGGTCTCACCAAAAGGAAATAAGCCCAGGGAGAATAGAGTGATATCTCCACAAGCTCTTCTTGACTAACGGAGGTCTCCCCGACATAAAGAATGAGCTCGCCAAAGGATTCTGAGCCTCGCCGTGACATCCTGTCGACCCAATAGGGTCTTGCCGATACAAAATGAATTTAGGGTGCCTCACTGTGACGTCTCCCCAACTGATGTTGGTTCTGCCGATAGCGATGGACCCACCAATGGAAAAAGGATATCGGTATGAATTTTGAAGCTCGATATGAGCTCTTTCCAACCATCATGTGTCTTGCCAAATATAGCTAAAGAGTCTAATCACATCGAGGAGACAGGATAAGTGTCTCACCAACATGCGATTCAGTCTAAGCGACCCTTGACCATCTGGCAATCTCGTGTGGCAAATGATCAACCAATTAGAGGGAGCTACAAGCAGATCATTGGCAGCTTGACCAGTGCCAAGAAGATCAATAGGATGAAGGTGACGTGTATCGGGTTTGAGCTCTAAAGCATTCAAAGCAGCTCGAAAAGGGATTCGAAGGTGGAAACGAGGACCAAAAGTGAATGCAGTAGCTGCAAAAGATCTGAAGGCTTCTACTGGGAACGACTCTTCATCGACATGGACAGCAGGGACACACTTGAATGTAGAATTAACTTCATAAAAGATCTGGGTATAGATCTTTCTGAGGGGATATTTTTGTAAGCTTTAAGGGACTAACCATACTTTTGTATATAAGGCATTTTTTCCTTCTTGTAAAGGAGATTTCTCCTGATGCTTTTTGAAATTTTGTGACTTCTAGAGTCCTCTCTCAGATTAGAAAAATTTTGTAACTCATTTTGGAGCATGTTATATAAAACTTACCTTGGTTACCATTGATGGTTCATTTTTTCCTTCTAGTTCTTGTGAAGTATTGTGCATTTTTAAGTGATTCATCAAGCTACTTAGTGAAATATTTCTTTTCCTTATAGCTTTGTTTCATGTTAGCATGCCTTTCTTTGTAAAAGTAGTATTATGTAGGTTACAAACTGTGTTTACTCAATTGCACATGAGCTTTTAATTTGTGAAAATCTTCTTTTCCTTCTTGAAAGTGTGTGCATGTTGAACCTATTTGTATGTATAATCTATAGAATCTTGTTGTGCAGTCCCATATCCATCATCAGTATTCAAGTGTAAATTGAGTGTCTCATTGTTCTTATTAGTTTGGTGTATCACCATAGCATTAGTTTTATCTTTATGCATTCTTTCTCCTTTTCCTTTATAGAATCAGTAGTTTAGGTGATACCAAAGGAAGTCGGCCTTCTTTGGAGGTTCATTTCAACTCTAGGTGACCCACAGCCTTGAAATGATCCCATGTTTCTCTAGAAAGCTCAGTTTTCATAACTTTGTATATGGTGCATTTCTAGGAGATAACAGTTTTTGGCACACTCAGTGGGACCGTCGAATAGACAGTTTGAAAATTACATGTCTATTATTGGTTTTTGATATGAAACCAGTAAGATTCAGGCCTTTCAGAGGTTAACATCAACACATTATGGTGACTCTGTGTACCAGTGCATCATTTAGGAATTCAAAAATATTGAGAGATCTGGTGTTTTTCTTAATAATATCAGCATTTGAAGGCAACGCGAATAGCACCATGGCAACTCCAATTTAATATCAACTAGTTTCTATAGCCCAGGTACCTACAGTTAAGGAGGTTTTCTATCTAGACTTGCTTATGCTTCATAGTTTACCTTGCAATGTCTAGTTATCAGCAATACAGTGGTTATTCTCCTCCATTTTATTAAAATTTAAGTTCTAGGTCTCCAAACAATCCTTCTCATTGCAACCAACATTATTAGCAATCCTATCATGCTTTCCACCCTCCCACCCCTACTCAATTCCCCTCACAGCATATTAATTCTACTTTGAGCCAGCCTTGTAGCCTCCCGAGTTAGTCCCAAAATTATAGAAATGCGAATACTAAGTTGGGTAGCATCAAGGAGATGTTGTTGTAGTTTCAAAGGTGGATGTTAGACATAGAAAGGGAAAATGAGTATAATATGTAGCAAGAGGAGCTTGTCTTTCGAGCACACATTCATCAGCAAGAGTTGGAAGCACATATATATGAGAAGGAATTGTTGGCTAGACAAGTTGTAGCTAAGGATGAGCAGATGAAACACTTGCTTGCACAAGCTCCTAGGTTAGAACCCCAACTACCTATGAAGGAGGGGGCCTCAAAGCACAAACTTCCAAGTTTCAGACAGGTTGAATCTAGCATGGACAGCTATGATGAAATTGCTAAGTTGGAGGAGCATGTGTTTTCAGCTCCAAGCTTCAGGCAGATTGCTTCTTCTCAAAGCTCAAAACTGACCAAAGATCTTCCTCAAATGGAAGGCACTTGTGAGGTTGCAATTTCATAATAGATAGAAGACATCAAGCCATTTGGGTAGTTGTCGATTGATGATCAAGAAGACAATGGGGCCTTAATTTAGGAAGAAAAGCCTAAGCTTGAACCTGATTCTATCCTCCAAAGTGAAGGTTATGAGATTGATGTAGGACATGTCATGCATGAGGAAGCTGATCATGAAATTGAAGAGGATATGTTTTCAAGCATAGTGGAGGAGTTTTTCTCAAAGCTTGATGCCAAGCCATTATTAACTAAATCTAGAGAGTGTGAGCAGCATAACCAAGTGGAAGGAGCTGCCATAGTTTCATTTGAATCACACAAGGTAGCTCATCCCAATCATCATGGGGTTATGACTGTGGAAGTAGCTGATACAAATAGACCCAGTAGGATTGGCTTGGAAGCTATTCTTTCACAAGGATGCCTGATCAAGCATCTAGCCAAAATGGAGACCAACAAAGATATTGATACCTTGCTTGCACCCAAGCATGAGGGTACTACTGAGGAAGAGCACACTCAAGTTACCTTTCCACCTCAGAACAAGAATGTTTACATTTCATATGAAAGGGTTAGTAAGCTTGAATATGTTCTGCAAGAGATCTTGCAGCCTATTAGAACTATAAAAATATGATGTTTTTATATATGATTTCACCTATAAGCTTCCATATCTAGTCCTATCGTGTGCATATTTCATCTATATTTTTCCATATTGTCCCTTTGAATCCTTTGGGTCTTGCATTTTCCACCTTTTGGTGCCTATCGGCATAGGTCTTCTATTGTATCCCCGGCCCATTGAGCATTTTTTTCCTACATAAGTCTATATTTCCTATCGACAAGATATATCATTTGTCACAACAACTGGATCTTACTTACAGGTGGTTATCGGCGAGACCTTGGTTTTATTTTGGTGATCGCAATGATACACATATCGATAGAGCTTGGAGTTTTTGGCATTGCATCCTGGTGAATGTTTTTGGGTTTTTCTGACTTGTGCTTCAATGTTCATTTCAGCTAGACATGGTCCTTGGTGAAGGGTTATAATGACTTCACATTGTTTCACCGGCTGACAATGCAAAAGGATGTTATTTTGGCAAGATTTTGGGGGTTTCGGTGACATCTCATAGCAAATTCGATATGTCTTACCGATAGGGCTTTAATGTTTTCTTCATGTGGCTTTCGGTGAGAGTTCTATATTGTCTTGGCGAACACATATGATCTCGGGTTGACTTCCAAGCCTTTGGTGAAACATTGTATTGTCTACATAGGGTTTCCCCGACAGTCACAGGTTATAGCGACATACATATGACAAGTGGGCTTGTCAGTGGGAGAAGTCATAAGTTACGATGACCTGTGAAGATTGAGGAGGGTTTTTGGTAAAACTCAAAATGGTCTATATAACGTTTCACCGACTCGGACGAGCTATAACGATACAATGAAACAAAGTGACATTTCTTGGCTTCGGTATAGCAAATGGATGGTCATGGTGAAGTATGAGGAGCAAGGGAACTCAGGCATGAGTGATTAACGATATAAGTTGCCTTCTGCATACCTGCAAGGTTTTCTTGCTAATTGTTCTGCTAGTAAAACTGGAATTTCAAATGCTTGTTGGCCAACATATAATTTTCTTCTGTGGCCGACATGAGTGCCCGATTGTAACGATTGATCAATGTGGGTTATGGCTGACATGGTTTTGAAGCGTTTGGTTTTCTAATGCTCGTGTATATAGATGCACTCCAATTGTAATTAGAATCATCATTATATTTTAGATTAGAAGCAGTAGGTAGTCAGATGGCTACAGTAGGATAATTTTCTCTTTTTAGAGACTATGTGCATGATTTCAAATGGTGGTTTCAATGAAATTCAGATATGTGGTGATTTTGTTTTGGTGTCAATTGTGTGTCAAGTTTATTGAAAAGCATTGCTGAAGCTATCTCCATTTTGATTCTTTCTGGTTATTTAAATCGATGTAACAAGTTTATTTTTAGTTTATCTATGCACATTTGTTGCATTTGTGTGGTTAATCAATTTGGTTCTCTCAAGTAGGGATTAAATCCTTTTCGATAATCACAGTAATCAGGGAGGTTCATATGGATTCTTAAAGTAGAGCTCAGTAGTCATAATTTTGCATTGTTCATACAAGTTATGAACAGATCATATGCCTGCAATTTGATTTTCTGCCAGAATAAGTTGCCCATTTCTATTTCATTCGACTCCACATACCCAACAAGGCACTGGTCTCTACAATTCCAATATTTGAATTCACCCAATTTCTTTACATCTGTTAATCAAGCATTTTAGGATTTAGATTAGAAGATTGCTATCAAGTTTGATTTCATTTTGTTCACTATAATCTACCCTTTTGGACAAAAGCATTTCAGAAAGATAATCATAAGTCAAGTCTGCACTATTCAAGAAAGGTACACCCACCTTGGTCTTGCAGCACCAGAAGAGTAGAAGGTTTGATTGTTTCAAACCTTGTTCTATTACCCTAAAGTGTATCAAGAGATTGGCAGCCTCTTGAGGCATTCCGCCTGCATTTTTGAGAGATAACAAATTGGTGACTCTACTGGGGATAACAAAGAATCTGCGCCTTAATCATAGAGTCAGAAGTCCTATATACAGACTCCACTAGGAATACCAAGTAACAATATTTTTCTCACTTTCAAGAAAGTGAGTGGCGACTCTAATCAGACATTGTAATATGAATGGAAGAAGATTTTAGTTTAGGGGAGGTCATGCTGGAGCTCCTCATGGTCAGCAATATATGCCATATCAGCACTATGGTCCAATGTACCAGTATCAGTACCCACATAATGCTCCCCCTTATCAGTATGCAACAATGATCACACAGTTTGATTTTTCAGGGATTCAGTTATCCCCTTATCCAATGGATAGTAGTTGAAGGGGTATTGTTCCAAAGTTTACAGGGAATGATGCAATCACTGGTGAAGATCATTTAAGAAGTTTCGATGCTTTCATCCAAGATTTGGATGTTCCCTAGGAAGATTTACACATGAGGCTATTTATGATATCACTGGTTGAAGATGCTAGGGATTGGTTCAACAGCTTACCAGCTGTCTCTATTGATTCTCTCCAAGGATTTCAAGATCAATTCCTCGAGTAGTTTGGGGATCTAAGTGCATCATATTTTGTTCTTCATGAATTATTGCACATTTAGAAAGATCAAAGTGATACAATTTATGATTTCAATCGAAGATTCAATAAGTTGCAGAATAAAATACCTATTGGATCAAAGTTGCCAGATTCTGTAGCACTGAGTATTTATTTGAATGCATTTGATTCAAAGATAGGGTATGAGCTGAGAAATAAATTCCCAAGAAGCTTGGCTGAGGCACAGAAGATGGCACAAACAATTGAAAACAATAGGAAGGCTATTGGGATGATCAGTAAAAGTGATATTCATAGGGTTTCTCAGCAAAGCAACACATATAGGAATGAAAGGCCGAGGTTCCATGGCATGCCTTATAATACGGATATGAAGGACAACAAACCTATAATAGCTAGGCCTGGAAGCGAGGGAGCTTCTGACCATTGAGCAAAAAAGGAACCTATATGGTAAGTAACAATTACTTTTGTGATTTTTGCGATAAGCCACATTCCCCAAATTATTGTGTTGTTGCCCAAAGAATACAAGAAGAGGGAATGCTGATGGGAGACAATAGAGAAGATCACACAGTGTATCTAGCTTCAGATACCTTTCACCATGTTGTGGAGAGGAACTCACCTTCGGAGACTGAAGGTTATCAGCATAATGTTTCAAGTCAAAAATACTATGTCCATATGGCTGAACAACAAGAAGAAGATTTTATAGAGCCATATTCTGTTGAGGTCCCTGCTCAATACAGTTCGAAGAGATTTACTGAAGAAGGGATGGAGAGACTAACTGTTACTAATCAAAAGGAAGGAAGTAGAGGAATACGGTATGAGAACACTATCAATATTGAATCCAATAGTTGTATTCCTGATGAGTGTAAAGAGATTGATCAGATCATGCAACTAGTAGAAGATGAGATATATGCAAGTCAGGATGATTCCTGTGATGGCTTGCATAATAAAAAAGAAGGTGCAAGATATTTCTCTTACATAATAGATTGTCACAAAGAGAGTAGTGTTTGTTGTGAATATTTTGATTCTGATGATGAACCTAAGGATTCTGAACTGTAGTCAAGGGATTCCTTCACCTCTTATGAAGATCAGGATGAAGAGGCAATGGGAGATGTTGATTCATCAGATAGTAAGTATGCAATACCTCTAGCTACAGTTGAAAGTTGTCAAGATACATTTGATCATGATGAGGTTTGTACATTTGAAAGTGATTTCCAAACTTTTTCAAACTCGTTGTATGATGAAGAGTTAAATGAAGATCAGATGATTTTTTGCCAAGGTGTGTCAATGAGTAAGTTTTGGATATTTTCAAATCCATTCTATGAAAAGGAGGAAACAATTTCAGACAAGAAAAATGATGGAATAAATAACTGCATTGATGTTGTTTCTGATTTCCCATTCTCTCATGGAATTGGATTTCTGTTTGATGATGACAAAAGTGAGGAGTATAATTGTAGTGATGAAAATATTGAGACTTGTTCACTTGTTAGTGAACAAATTGCAGATTTTTTTAATTATAAATGCCAAGGTCATGCACATGATGAAGATTTTCAAGCTTTGTCTCTAGCTTACTTTTGTTTTGATAGTGAAAATTCTTTGTGTAAAGATTCTTATGACTCCCTGTGTATTTCTTGGAATGATGGTGAAACTGGTGGTGTTGATCAAAAGTCTGTGTTTGTTCAGAAGGAGGTATGTGGTTTTGAATTTTCTAATTCATGTGAATAAGACATTTATTTGCATGCCAAGGATGCTAGAATTCTAGATTTGATTGATTCATATATGTTAGAAACTAGAGATGTGAGTTATGATCCGGTGTTGTCTCCGAATAGAGACACTAAAGAGATGCAAAAGGTTTCAGATTTGCTTGTTTCAGATAATGTTGGTCTGACAAAGTTTTTTTCTTTTCAAGTGAAGCACTGTGATTATGAATTTTTAATACAGTTGGGAGAGTGTTTTAGAATACATAACAGTGAGGGAGATAATGAGGAATGTTGTATTTCATATGTATACATTTTGTATGTTGAAGATAATAAAGTTTTATTTGATGATGGAGAATATAAACTACTGAGTACTGTTGGGAAGTTGGTCCAAGTTGAGCATGGTGATTCTTTAAAAAATTTTAGTGACAGGATGAATTGTATATGTGTCTTCAAGAGGAATCTATTGAATTCAAGAGAAAACCAAGTTTTTGACAGGGGAAGGTGGTTGGAATTTCAAATTGTAACAGCTTAGGATAGGAGAAGTTAACACAACAGAGGATTGAGGATTCCCAGTGCATGGACAACTCTTATTTTTTCTCTTCCATGCACAGTAGTTTAGGGTTCTGGTTCACTTCCTTTTTTCCATTCACCTCCATTTTCATTCTGCATCCATCTCCATTTTGCATTCATCTCCATTTTTCCATTCTTTCCATTTCTGCTCACTAGTTCATCATTTTATGTCTGGTCTACTCACCCATAGATTTTGGATCCTTGCAATGATTTTACTATCATTCATCCCCAGACGGAGCCACTGTTAGAACTATAAAAATTTGATGTTTTTACATATGATTTCACCTATAAGCTTCCATATCTAGTCCTATCGTGTGCATATTTCATCTATATTTTGCCATATTGTCCCTTTGAATCCTTTGGGTCTTGCATTTTGCACCTTTTGGTGCCTATTGGCATAGGTCTTCTATTGTCTCCCTAGCCCATTGAGCGTTTTTTGCCTGCATAAGTCTATATTTCCTATCGGCAAGACTAATCATTTGTCACAGCGACTGGATCTTACTTACAGGTAGTTGTCAACAAGACCTTGGTTTTGTTTCGGCGATCGGGATGATACACATATTGACAGAGCTTGGAATTTTTGGCATTGCATCTTGGCGAATGTTTTTGGGTTTTGCCAACTTGTGCTTCAATGCTTGTTTCAGCCAGACATGGCCTTCGGTGAAGGGTTATAACAACTTCGCGTTGTTTCACCAACTGACAATGCAAAAGGATGTTATTTCGGCAAGAGTATGGGGGTTTCAGTGACATCTCATAGCAAATTCGGTATATCTTACCGACAGGACTTTAATGTTTTCTTCATGTGGCTTTCAGTGAGAGTTCTATATTGTCTTAGCGAACACATATGATCTCGGGTTGACTTCGAAGCCTTTGGTGAAACATTGTATTGTCTACATAGGGTTTCCCTGACAGTCACAAGTTATAGCGACATACATATGACAAGTGGGCTCATCGGTGTGAGAAGTCATAAGTTACGACGACCTGTGAAGATTGAGGAGGGTTTTCGGTAAAACTCAAAATGGTCTATATAATGTTTCACCGACCTAGATGAGCTATAATGATACAATGAAACAAAGCGACATTTCTTGGCTTCGGTATAACAAATGGATGGTCACAGTGAAGTATGAGGAGCAAGGGAACTCAGGCATGAGCAATTAACGATATAAGTTGCCTTTTGCATACCTGCAGGGATTTCTTGCCGATTGTTCTACTAGTAAAACTGGAATTTCAAATGCTTGTTGGCCGACATATAATTTTCTTCTGTGGCCAACATGAGTGCTCGATTGTAACGATTGATCAATGTGGGTTTTGGCTGACATGGTTTTGAAGCGTTTGGTTTTCTAATGCTAGTGTATATAGATGCACCCCAATTGTAATCAGAATCATCATTAGATTTTAGATTAGAAGTAGTAGGTAGTCAGATGGCTACAGTAGGATAATTTTCTCTTTTCAGAGACTATGTGCATGATTTCAAATGGTGGTTTCAATGAAATTCAGATATGTGGTGATTTTGTTTTGGTGTCAATTGTGTGTTGAGTTTATTGAAAAGCATTGCTGAAGTTGTCTCCATTTTGATTCTTTCTAGTCATTTAAATTGATGTAACAAATTTTTGGTTTATCTATGCACATTTGTTGCATTTTTGTGGTTAATCAATTTGGTTCTCTCAAGTAGGGATTAAATCCTTTTCGGTAATCACAGTAATTAGGGAGGTTCATCTGGATTCTTAAAGTAGAGCTCAGTAGTCATAATTTTGCATTGTTCATACAAGTTATGAACAGATCATATGCCTGCAATTTGATTTTCTGCCAGAATAAGTTTCCCATTTCTTTTTCATTTGACTTCGCATACCCAACAAGGCACTGGTCTCTACAATTCCAATTTTTGAATTCACCCAATTTCTTTACATCTGTTAATCAAGCATTTTAGGATTTAGATTAGAAGATTGCTATCAAGTTTGATTTCATTTTGTTCACTATAATCTGCCCTTGTGGACAAAAGCATTTCAGAAAGATAATAAGTCAAGTCTGCACCATTCAAGAAAGGTACACTCGCCTTCGTCTTGCAGCACTAGAAGAGTAGAAGTTTTGATTGTTTCAAACCTTGTTCTGTTACCCTAAAGCGTATCAAGAGATTGGTAGCCTCTTGAGGCATTCCACCTGTGTTTTTGAGAGCTAACACAACCATCTGCTGAATTGTCATGCATGCTTCATTTCTTTTTAGTTGTTCTCTAGCATAGCAAACATTGTAAATTTTTTAGAAAGGGCTGTTATTTTACCCAAAATGCCAATGGGTTTGTTTGACCAATTTCTTACTGGTTTGAGTAGGATAGGATAGTTTCATTTTAATGCATCTTTGTTTTCCCTAAGTGTTGTTTTAGCACAGTTCAATAGTTTCCATTCAACAGTTTTTCCTATTTTCAATAAGTTTTTGAATGTCCTAATGAGTCTCAAGAGAGTTACAGCCATGTACAAAGCTGCTCTTGATATATTTTTGAGTTGTCCCAATGACTTCGTGCCCAATGGATAGGCCTAGGCTATTGGTTTCTATGTTTAGCAGGAAAACATCTAGCAAAGGTCCCCAGAAATGTTACCTAATTTTCACCTACAGGCTCAATTGGGTAGGGCAATCTATGTTCAGGTGTTCTTGAAGACCAAATGAAACATTTGCATCAAGAGTTGGATTATGCATCTGATGCCATTTCACAAAGAGCTCATTTGAAAGAGATCACTCAGTCAGTTTGGCATAATGCATTTTATTAATATACGTCTGTGTTTCCTATCGACAAGACCTTAGGGATGTCACTGCGATTGGAATTCGCATGCAGGTACCTATCGGCAAGACAATAATCATTGTTCTGGCAACTAGGAGTTTCCCCATCAGTATGAAAGTTTTCTTCAGAGTGAGGTCTTGGCGAGATCTTTATGTCTCACCGACTAGCGTGGAATAGGAAAACACTTTGGCAAGAGTTGTGTCTTCGGTGTGTGGTCTTTCCGAATGCTTTGTGTCTTGCCAACTACCAATAAGGATATACATCTTGGTGAGAAAATTTTGCAGCAGAGAGATGTCTTCGCGAGTGCATCTGGTCTCGCCGACAAAGGACAAAAGGATTCCATCAGTGTAAGGTCTTGCAGTTTTGTCGACCCATTTTCTCACACCGACATATTGCTTCATCCGTGAAAGAATGATATTGTTACAACAATAGAAGGTGAACTTATGGAGATTTCTCAGTGAGACATAGGGTGTCTATGGAACATATCCCTGACAAGAGAATGTTATAGTGACACATGTGGAATGAAAGAATACATATCGGTGAGACACAATGCAATCTGTGGGGTGTCTTCCCAACATCACAAGGTCTAGCCAAAGCTTAAAAGTCTCACCGACTTGAAGGGGTCTCCTAGAAGTAAATGAGCTCTCAGCAGAAAAAAGAGACTTCGCTGAAATGTTTCAGCAAAGGAAAGATGTCTTGCCGACATGAGGTAATATCAGCATAAGGTCTTGCCGATCCATCAGAGTCTCAGCGAAGGAAGGTGTCATCGGAAGGATCTCGCCAAGAGAAGGATGGCTTCGACAAAAGTCTCACTGACAAGGTGAACACTTGCTGAAATAAAATGACATCGACAAAGCAAGTTTTCATCACCATGAGGTCTCAGTGATTTAGAGATGTCTCACTGATAGGATGTTCCTTTGGGGAGAATGAATGCATTCAATGCAATATCTAGGCAACTCTAAAATATCCCAAAGAAAGAGGAAGTATTTGATGAAAGGTCTCACCAACCTAGTGATGTCTCAGTGACAAGGGGTGAGTTTGGGGTAAGGTCTCATTGAAAGGAAATAAGCCTAGGGAGAATAGAGTTATATTGCCACAAGGTCTTCTCGACTGACGGAGGTCTCCCCACCATAAAGAATGAGCTCGCCAAAGGATTTTGAGCCTCACCATGACATCCTGCCGACCCGATAGGGTCTTGCTGATACAAAATGAACTCAAGGTGGCTTGCTGTGACATCTCCCTGACTGATGTTGGTCCTACCGATAGTGATGGACCCACCAATGGAAAAAGGATATCAGTATGACTTTTGAAGCTCAATATGAGCTCTTTCTAACCATTGTGTGTCTTGCTGAATATAGCTGAAGAGTCTAATCACATCGGGGAGACACGATAAGTGTCTCACCGACATGTGATTCAATCTAAGTGACCCTTGACGGTCTGTCGATTTCGTGTGGTGAATGATCAACCAATCAAAGGGAGCTATAGGTGGATCGTTGGCAACTTGACCAGTGCCAAGAAGATCAACAGGGTGAAGGCGACGTGTATCAGCTCTAAGCTCTGAAGCATTCAAAGCAGCTCAACAAGGGATTCAAAGGTGGACACGAGGACCAAAAGTGAATGCGGTAGCTGCAAAAGATCTAAAGGCTTCTCCTAGGAATGAATCTTCACCGACATGGACAACAACAACACACTTGAATGCAGAATTAACTTCATAAAAGATCTAGGGATAGATCTTTCTGAGGGGATATTTTTGTAAGCCCTGAGGGGCCAACCATACTTTTGTATATAAGGTATTTTTTCCTTCTTGTAAAGGAGAGTTCTCCTGATGCTTTTCAAAATTCTGTGACTTCTACAATCCTCTCTTAGATTAGCAAAATTTTGTAACTTATTTTGGAGCATGTTATATAAAACTTACCTTGGTTACCATTGATGGTTCATTTTTTCCTTCTAGTTCTTGTGAAGTATTGTGCATTTTTAAGTGATTCATCAAGCTACTTAGTGAAATATTTCTTTTCCTTATAGCTTTGTTTCATGTTAGCATGCCTTTCTTTGTAAAAGTAGTATTATGTAGGTTACAAACTATGTTTACTCAATTGCACATGAGCTTTTAATTTGTGAAAATCTACTTTTCCTTCTTGAAAGTGTGTGCATGTCGAACCTGTTTGTATGCATAATCTATAGAATCTTGTTGTGCTGTCCCATATCCATCATCAATATTCAAGTGTAAATTGAGTGTCTCATTGTTCTTATCAGTTCGGTGTATCACCATAGCATTAGTTTTATCTTTAGCATTCTTTCTCCTTTTCCTTTATAGAATCAGTAGTTTAGGTGATACCAAAGGAAGCCGGCCTTCTCCGGAGGTTCATTACAACTCTAGGTGACCCACAGCCTTGAAATGATCCCATGTTTCTCTAGAAAGCTCAGCTTTCATAACTCTACATAGGGTGCATTTATAGGAGATAACAATTATAGTAATGAAATTACATACAGAGTACGAGCTTCACTCTCTCTGATGTCAATTTATAGCAGCATTCACAATGATCAACCTTGTACAAAATATTCAAATTACATTACTCTCATAATTGAATTCATACTAATCATACATCAAACTATTCATGCAACCATCAAACCGAACAATATCTGCAATTCTTGAGTGTATCCATGACGCCCATTGTCTGATGATCTTTCTCTTAGTAACGGCCGTAACAATGCAACTGCTAGTGGTTCCCATTTAGCTTCTTTGATTGGTCATAGACTCACCATGTAGGATAGTCATCACTCGGTCAAAGGCGTTCAAAATGTATTCGCATGTCGGTGAGACACTAACCATGTCTCCCTGATGCCACAAAGCCAGATCATCATTATCGCCTAGAGTACTGACCATCGACAAGATGTTACATTTAGTTCACAAGTCATATCAACCTCAACATTCTCATCGGCAAGACAATCGCCATTCGATGAGACATCACACCGAAGTTCCAAAGTCACATAGACAAGAGTATTCCAATCGGCAAGACTATCGTCCTTTTCCAAGAGATCATACCGAACCTTGATGTTATTCCAAAATGTCCAACAGTCGACAAGACTTACCACTATCGTTGAGAGGTAATTCTAAATGCTCACACCTTTCTCCGAAGACTTCAGTCGCTAGGAGTCTCACCGAAGACACTCGTTAACAAACACTAATATCAGCATGACTTACCACTTTCACCAAGAGGTTACAACAAAGACACCAGCCAGTGAGGGAAACCACATCCATTGGCGAGAAAATAAACTATCACTAAGACTTCATACCAAGGCCTTTGTGCTACTCTGATACTCTAAGTGTATACTATTGGTGAGACATACCAACTGTCACTAGGAGTTCTTATCGAAGTCACATGTTACACTAATGAACCAGTCGCCATGAGTCTCCTCGACATCCGCTAGACACCAACCCATCGGCCAAAGATCTCCACTCGGCAGAGGGTTACAGTGAATGCCACAAGTCACAACAACAACACTAGTCAACTAGATAGAAGCATTGTCTCGGTGACCTATACAAACCACAAGGTTACTTAACTACTAGTCGGCGAGACAAAATGAATGTCACACTGACTTGGCTCTTTTAGAGGTTTTAGCCTATGAGAGTGAGGCACATAATTCCAACAAACTCCCACTTGACAAATATCACATGGGCACCTCTAGAGCACAACAAAACTACTAAAATTCATGGGAACTAAGGCCCATCGAATTGGCACACCACTTGAACTTGTCTACGCTCACTGGCTTGATCAATGCATCTACAACATTCTCTAGAGTATCCACTTTTTCTAAAGAGACCTTTCCATCCTCCACCATATCTCATACAAAATGATATTATACATCTATATGTTTTGTCTTGGCATGGAAAGTATGATTCTTTGCCAAACAAATAGCACTCTGACTGTCACAGTAAATAGTTATTTGCCCTGCATCAAAACCAATGTTAGAACAAAAACATTTTAACTAGATTTCTTCTTTATAGGCATGTTTAATGCCATGTATTATGCCTCTGTAGTGGAAAAAGTGACTACAGCCTACCGCTTACTCATCCAACTCACTACACCACCATTCAACATGAAAATATATCCACTAGTGGATCTTCTGCTGTCTATGTCCCCTGGGCACCAATCAGAATCCACATAGCCTCAAATACTGAGAGTCCTCTATGATTCAACCAAGTTCCCATGGTAACACAAAGCATATTCAGAAGTGCCCTTCAAATATCTAAAAACTCTTTTCACAACATCCCAATGTGTCCTTCCAGGATTAGCCATAAACCAACTAAGTACTCCCATTGCTTTGGCAATGTCTGGCCTTGTACAGACCATTGCATACATGAGACTGCCAACCACACTAGCATAAAGTACATTGGTCATGTCCTCCATCTCAGTAGGAGATTTTAGATATTCTTCAACAGATAGCTTCGTTCCCTGCAAAACTAGAACAACTAGCTGCTTGCAATCATTCATACAAAATCTCTCTAGAACAATCTTAATATACTTACTCTGACTAAGACAAAGTTTTCTATCCTTCCTATCCCTGGTTATTTCCATTCCTAGAATATACCTTATTGCACCAAGATCTTTCATTTTGAACTTTGCAGACAAATGAGACTTAAGATCAGAAATCATTAACTTACTATTGCCTATGAACAACATATCATCAACATAGAGAGAAATAATAAGAACTTGATCACTTTCAACTTTGTAATACACACAATGATCAGATTTTGATCTTACAAATCCCAATGACAAAACAAAAGTGTCAAACTTTTGGTACCATTCTAGGAGATTTCTTTAATCCATACAAAGATTTATTCAACTTGCAAACCAGTTTTTGTTTACCTTTCTCCACAAAGTGTTCAGGTTGGGACATACAAATCTCTTCTTAAAGATCACCATGAAGAAATGTTGTCTTCACATCCATCTGTTCAATCTCTAAGTCATACGCTACTACAAGTGACAAAAGAAATCTGATAGATATCAACTTAGCTATAGGAGAAAAAATTTCTCTGTAATCAATTCCCTCTACCTAGGAATAACCCTTCGCAACCAACCTTGCCTTGCATTTTTCCACACTACCATCCAAACCTATTTTCTTTTTAAATACCCATTTGTAGCCAACAAATTTTCTTCCTTTAGGAAAGGGCACCAAACTCCAAGTATCATTCTTTTCTAATGATGCCATTTCTTCATTCATGGCTTCCACCCAAGAGTTTGAATCAGACATTCTAAATGCCTCTTTCATAGTCCTAGGCTCATCAGTGCTAGAAATTAAAGCATAGGCACAAGTAGAATCTATCAAAGAGAACCCATACCTATCAGGTTGCTTTCTTTCATGAGTTGACCTCCTCACTTGCTGAGGCTGAGGTTGTTCTTTTTCATCAAAAATCTCAGAACTACTTGAACTCTCCTCAGTTTCAAGTACATTTTTAATTTTCAATTCCTCTTTATCTGGTGTCAGAGGAATTTTAACTACATCCTTTTTGTTTTTTGATTTTTTCTCTGACTACAGATCCAAGGTAGAAGGCTTCAACAAATGAAATATAACACTTCTGCTGTACAAAACCTTCTCCGTATTAGGATTCCAAAGCTTGTATCATTTTATGCCAACACTATAACCAATAAAAATACATTTGATAGCCTTGTTCTCCAATTTAGATCTTTTATCATACGACACATGATCATATGCCTCATAGCCAAAAACTCGAATGTGTCTTAAAGAGGGCTTCTTACCAGACCATGCTTCCAAAGGTGTTTTCTCAACAAGAGTGGAATTCAGAGAACGGTTTATCAAGCAACATGTTGTAGCAACTTCCTCAACCCAGAACTTCTCCTCCAAGCCAACACTTCTCAGCATACTTCATGCTCTTTCCATCACTTTCTTGTTTAACCTTTCTGCAACTCCATTTTGTTGTGGAATGTAAGGTGTAGTTTTATGTCTTTTAATCCCATGATCTTTACAGTACCTCTCGAAATCATCAGAAAAAAATTCACCGCCATTATCAATCCTTAAACATTTTATTTTTCTTCTAGTCTAATTTTCTACAAGGTTCTTAAATTCCTTAAACCGACTGAACACTTCTAATTTACTTTTCAAAAAATAAACAAATGTTCTTCTCGAATAATCATTAATGAATGATACATAGTACCTTGACTTAGACAAAGAAGGAACATTCACTGGACCAAAAAAATCATAATGCACATAATCAAGCAAACCAGAAGATTTGTGAGGACTGGAATAAAATGAAACATACTGTTGTTTTCCATATATACAATGTTCACAGAATCCAAATTCGATGTTACAATCTTCAAGCCCTTCAACCGGGTTTTTATTCTTCAAGGTTTTTAAATCTTTCTCACCAATGTGGCCTAGCCTATGATGCCAGAGCATAGTCTTTTATGTTGGAAGTTTAACTTCCATAGATTTTACTCCATCAAGAACATTTCCCTCTTTTCCTCCATGAGTAGCTTTCTGTGACTTGGCAGAGACACTATTGCATTGCACAATATGTGCATCAAGCTTATACAAGGTACCAACACAAGCACCTCTTGCTAGCACCATAGAGCCTCTAGTCATCTTGCAGCCATTTCCAAAGAACGTGACTTGCACTCCAATATCATTTAGCTTACTAATAGAAAATAGATTTTGATCTAGACCTGGTATATGCATTACATCATTGATTCCCTTCACTCTTCCATCAGGGAATTGTATTCTAACTCTTCCATGAACAAAAATTTTGAAAGATGAATCACTTGCCAAATACACCTTTCCACCATCATAGTTTTCATACTTTGTGAACCAGTCTCTATGAGATGTCATGTGGAAAGATGCTCTAGAATCAATCAGCCAGACATCATCTGATGCCTGCATAAGTAGGACTGCAATGAAAGTGTCTGCATCACTCTAAGAAGAATCATTTTCAGAAGAATACTTCTTCTTCTTCTTTTTCTCCTCTTTATAATCCTTTTGGACATGACCATGTTTCCCACAATTCTAGCACTTCACCTTGGACTTCTTGACAGGAGACTTTGATCTCCCCTCTAATTTTGATTTGGACTTCTTGTCCTTCTTCTTTCCTTTATCTTTCAATCTGCCTCTAACAGCAAGAGCCTCCTTCGCCATCTTAGAATATTTTCTTCTTATCTCTTCTAATAACAAAGAAGCAACAACATCTTCCATCTTAAAAGTGGATGTTGTACTCCTAATAGCCATCACCAAGTGATCCCAAGAATCTGGCAAAGAACATAATAATAGCATACAATGATCCTCTTTATCAATCTTCACACCCACAAATGTTAATTGTGCAATCAACATGTTGAATGCGTTCAAATGACCAGTAACAAATCCTCCTTCCTACATTCTCAAAGAGTTCAACTTCTTCCTCAAGAATAATTTATTCACCAAGGACTTGCCCTGATAAATAGCTACCAGTCTTTTCCACAAGGAAGATGTAGTCTTTTCTTCATGAACATTTAGAAGAATAGAATCTGCTAAACAAATCCTTATCAACCTATTTGATTTTCTATTTGCAAGGTCCCAATCCTCTTGCTTCATGCCTGTAGGCATCGTTCCAGACACAATAATCCAAAGATCACGATCAACCAACAGATCTTCCATTTTAAGTTTCCACAACTCAAAATTGCTACCATTGAATTTCTCAATTTCAATCTTTCCTGATGTGCTTGCCATCTTAACCTATAATTTGAATTACCAAACTTCTACAAGACTCCCACTGAACATAAATTGACACAAAAAACCCAACGTACCCACAAGGATAACACAATTGGCCAGGCTCTAATACCACTTGTAAGGAAAGCTAAGGTGCAGAACTAACTCTCCTAACACCAAACCCTTAGGGAATAATGCAGAGATACTTTTAAATTTTCAATTACAGTCCAACTAAGATACACTTGAAAGCAATAACAAAAATAGAGAAATAACATAAATAGATGAACACCAGATTTACATGGGAAAACCTTTACGGGAGAAAAACCTCTTTGTATTACAGTAATGAAATTACATACAGAGTACAGGCTTCACTCTCTCTGATGTCAATTTATAGCAACATTCACAATTATCAACCTTGTACAGAATATTCAAGTTACAATACTCTTAGAATTGAATTCATACTAATAATACATCAAACTATTCATCCAACTGTTCATGCAACCATGGAACCAAACAATATCTGTAATTCCTAAGTGTATCCATGATGCCCATGGTCTGTCGATCTTCCTCTCAGTAATGGTTGCAACAGTCCAACTGCTAGTGGTTCCCATTCAACTTCTCTGATTGGTCGTAGACTCACCACGTAGGATAGTCATCACTTGGTCAAAGGCATTCAAAACATATTCGCATGTTGGTGAGACACTAACCATGTCTCCTTGATGCCACAAATCTAGATCGTCATTATTGCCAAGAGTCCTGACCATCGGCAAGATTTTACACTGAGTTCATAAGTTGCATCAACCTCAGCATTCTCATCAGTGAGACAATCACCATTCGAGGAGACATCACACCAAAGTTCCAAAGTCACATAGACAAGAGTATTCCCATTGGCAAGACTATTGTCCTTCACCAAGAGATCATATCGAACCTTCATGTTATTTTAAAATTTCCAACAGTCGGTAAGACTTACCGCTATCGCTGAGAGGTAATACCGAATGCTCACACCTTTTGCTGAAGACTTCAGTCACTAGGAGTCTCACCGAAGACACCCATTAACAAACACTAATGTTGGTAGGACTTACCACTTTCTCCAAGAGGTTACAACAAAGATGCTATCCAGTCAGTGAAACCACATCCATCAGCGAGACAATCAACTGTCACTAAGACTTCATAGCAAGGCCTTTGTGCTACTCTGATACTCTGAGTGTATATTGTCGGTGAGACATACCAACTGTCGCCAGGAGTTCTTATTGAAGTCACATGTTACACTGATGACCTAGTCACCATGAGTCTCCCTAAAATCCACTAGACACCAACTCGTCAGCTAAAGATCTCCACTCAGCAGAGAGTTACAACGAACACCACAAGTCACAGTGACAACACCAGTCGGCAAGACAGAAGCATTGTCTCAACAACCTGTACAAACCACAAGGTTACTAAACTGCCAGTCGGCCAGACATAATGAATGTCACACCGACTTGGCTCTTTTAGAGGTTTTAGCCTGTGAGATTGAGGCACATAATTCCAACAAATTTTACATCCCACTTTTGAAAAAATATGGGTATATGTCTTTCAACTGACTTAGTGATCCAAACACTTTCAAAAGTGAAACCAAAACATCTGTAAACAAACAAATGAAATAATGAGCACATCTCACTTGCATCTCCATGTCATATCAAACCATTCAAGAAATTTTATCCTTAGCCTTGCTATAAATCTTGATCCATTTTTATTTGATCAATCTATCATTATCTTGGGATGTATCCTTCCCAATCCTCATGTTATTCCTATGTAAACAAAACTATCCTTGCATTATTGTGAATCCTCAACAATTTTATCACTATCATTAATCAATCAATTAGATCAATTGATTTTAACTTGGCTATTAATAAAATTTTGAAAGATCATTGATATAGTTATATATTTGTGTCTCTTTGCCAATCTCAAATATCTCAAAAAACCAAAAAAAATCCAAAAACATCTAAATATCTTGAAAATCTCAAAACATCCAAATATTTTGAGAACACCAAAAAAAAAACTTATAAATTTTAAAAATCCCAAAAATAGCCTCAAATAATCTTAAAAAGCCCAAAAATATTCAAAAATGATAAAATTTCAAAAGAAAAACAAATCATCTCCATTAATGCCTATCCATAATAAATCATCCATCCATAATAAACTTATCATCACAATCACCTTTGACAAAGGAATAAAAAATAGAGATAGCAATTATCCAGGTCTAGAACATTCGTGCACAAATCGTAAAGACTTGACCATTACTAATCAAATCTAACCAGCCTACATATCAATTTCCTACCATCATCATCAACACCAACTTCAAAACAATTGCCTTAATGGATTAATCCTTCCTATAATAGGTGTCATCCTAGATAACATCTACAATAAAAGTCTTGGGCAAGTGATATGATAGCTTTGTTTGTCTTTTGGTCTTTTCTTTTGATTTATCTTATTGTCCTATTCTGATGATCTCTTGAGGATATCTAAAAAATGATTAGAAATAAAGGAATGGGGCATGGTCATTATTTGCATATGTTGTGTTTGTTCGATGTTCTTGTAATATGACCATGGTGAATACTTTCAGTGTGTGTGTAGAAGTCATTTCAGGCAACATAAGATAGCCCTTGCATGTTAGGTTCTTTATACCTCTCTATGCATTGGTCCAAGTTTTCTCTAGACTTCTATATTACACTCATAACAAGGTTTTTGTATGTTTGGTATGAGCAAGAACACTCCTCTTGTTTGTAGAGTCAAAGTCCATAGAATAGATATAATGTCACTGGCCTAGTTTTCAATACCTTGGTGCATAGTGTCTATTTTCCACATTAAACAAGGATTGCTATGATGAAATTAATTAGTATACCCACAAGCAAAAGCATACTCATCAATTTTTCAACATCATTAATCATCGTGCCCATATCCAATAATCATAATAAATGGATTTTCAACAAACTAGATCAATACCATCTATTATTCTATCATCTAATCTATTCATTCTTCTAATCCATCCATTCATCATACTAACATTTATATTCAAGTATCATGACATACACAAAATCATCAATAATATCTTAAATTCGTAAAATCATTAGTCATGCATCTTATCCTACATCAATGAATCATTATAAAAATTCATATATATCCATCAAATCATGCCATCTTTCATAGATCATTATCATACAACACCATACATCAACACCATAAGAAAAAACATAAATTTCATCATATACAAATCATCCATCATATATGCATCCATCAAAATAATAAGTAGAAGAATCATATCTATACATTATCATATCATCTTGCATCCAAAGATCATCACTAACATCAAATAATACATCATTACATGTCATCTTCATAATCATAAAATACCAAAAAAATATGCATATCAACATAATAGGCATCCGTCAAAACATGGATTGCATAGCATCATTATATAGCTGCATCAAAAAAGATCTTATCTCATATATCATCAAAAATGAAAATGTCATGATACATCACATGTGTGATATATACATCAAAATATATGTACATGAGGTTATCCATAGTCAATGAATATATATACATAAAAAATAAAATTGTCTACATTTTTCTATATTTGTAAAAAAAATTAATAATATCTATACAATGTATATCTACATCAAACTCCCCCTCTCCTCTTGATCAGGAAGAGATCAAGGAGGAGGACACCTATTGTTCAAGAGGGATCTTCTACTACTCGGCTCTTTATGAACCCTATGCATGTCCACTTGAGCCCTATGATCTAGCCTATAAAGGTCAGGCCATTGACCCTTCAAATGACCTTGTAGGACTAGGAACACTCCTTTGTGAGAATCGAGACTATCATCTATGAGATCGAACAACAATATCATATAAAGTTCTATAATAGATTACCTCACTCTGAAGTGACCTAATAACTTGGATATGATGAGAGAAAGGAATCACCTAGCCTTGGGCCGCCACCTCTGACTATAGTCACCACACCCTCTCTTCATCCCACTCAACTATAAGCTAAGCAAATTGTACCTCTGCCTACTAATGATGAGTGATCTTTGCATCCATATCAAGAGTATTTTTCCCTCTCTAATGTCCATTGTCTTCCTTGATAGTCTGTTGAATCAACTACATAGCTAGAGAGCTCTCTATTTGGTACCCATCCCACTCTCTCTACGCCTAGTTACACTATAAAAGTGCAAGGGAAAGTTGTACATCATCTCCTCCTCTACCTCATCTATCTCCTTTGTCATCTCCTATCCTCTCCTCTCCCTTGGGTGTTATAGCAAGCCTTGCGACCTCCTCCTTCTACTGACCCTAACCCTCTTCATCTTTGACAACCTCTACTACTATCAAGACCTCTGGCTCTACACATAGCCTTTGTTGTTGTGATCTCCTTGTCTCCCCCTCTATCCACCTTTATCCATCTCTGTCCTCTAACTGTACCCTCGTCTAGATGAGTAAACCTAAGAGGTTTATATTGCACCCACCATGCATCAAAGCCTAGAGTGGTCCCTGAATCATCTAGTCCACCATCCCAAACGCAAGCAAAAGGTCTTAGTTGCACAAAATCTATAGTAGCAACATGAGGAAATGCCATAGGTCCCCACTTAGTGATGTCCCTAGTACTCTAAGTGAATACTATATGATAGTCCTCGATGGGAACATTCTCTATCTCACTGAACTCACAAAGTACCCTATCTGATAGATATCTCTCAATAATGTGAATAATGTGACCAATAAGCCATCGTGTCTAACAATAGTATACAAGATGCATGTAATCATCATCCTAGGCCTCACATCATAGGCAAGGGCTCCATGTGAATCAATCCATCTTATCCAAAATCTATCACTAATATTGTATATCACCCATCCTCCACTAGGTAAGCATGACATCATATTTATATATAAATAGATCCCCATCCACTCTCACTATCTCTCTAATATGCCGAGTAACAACAATATGCTCTCATGCCCAAACATAGAGTAGTGTAACTCCTATAGATAGACTAGTAGCCTTCCTGTAAGCCACCTAATGCATGTAATGGTACAAATGTGCAAGGACACAAGGCCCCCATACAAACATGATATTGTCCTATAGCATCCTCTCTAGCACAACTCCCCATCTAACAAAAAACCCTCTAACCCAATGATCATGCATGATCACTCCATAAATCAAAACTGCTACTATTAGGTTGGTATCATTTGTAAAACTAATGTAACAACTCAAATCAATTTGTCCATAATCAATATCGAGCTCATCATCCATCAAAACTCTCTCTAGAGACTCAATCCCTTTGTCAATGTCATAAATAACTCTCATGCCCTAAATAGGGATCCTTGAGATCGAACTTACATCCTCTAAACTAATGTTGGCCTCTCTTGTTGGGAATCTGAATGATGCAATCTTTGAGAGCCACCACTCCACAATAACTATAATGACAAGAAGAATGTCCACATCAATCTTGCCCAAGTAAATCATCCTCTCAAGAATATGAGGATGTCACTCACGAGAAAGGATGGCACTGGCTATCCAGCCCCAGGAATGCACTGGGGCATGGATGTGCTACATCCATGTATAAGATGACATCTACAGTAAATGTACTGATAGCAATTATTTTCCTGTATCACAGCATCAGCATTCAATTTTCACACCTGGAAAAGGGAAGTAAGGAGTAAATTAAACAACTATGGCCCCTGCTGTGCAATAATTTTCCCAACTACTTAAATTGGCACCTAAATTTCTAATAATCAAAATGAGGATAAAATTAGTTTTAACCAACTATCACCATTTTATCCGGGAGAAATCTCAGAGTTTCAAATAGAAGCCAGAATCGAGAGATTTACAACCACCTGAAAGAGCTGTTTCTAATTTTCACAAATTAATCAGGTACCCGCTGGCGCATCTCAAACCATATATTAAAATTAAATGATTTTAAAATAGCAGTAAGTATATTTGATGAAAAAAATGTATCATACATTTTCATTTTATTGTTTTTCTTTGTTTCTCAGAACTTCTCATATTTGATTTTTTAATTTTTATTATGATTATAAATTTACCCAAAAATTTATTTACTGTCTTTTTGCTTGTAACAGAAAGTAGCAATAATTTTCACCATTAATCAGGTAATTGGCATCTCAAATCATATATTATAATTAAAATTAAATGATTTCAAACTTCTGTCAAGGCTTCTCATATATTATTCTTCAATTTTTATCATATTATAAATTTACCCAAAAAATTATTTACTTTGTTTTTTTTCGTAACAAAAAGTAGCAATATTCTATGTTTATTTTATTGCTTTTATTTTTTTTTCTATAGAAAAACTCATTCTTGAATGTAGGAAAAACTGATAAATTATTAAGAATAGATTAAATTTCAGATTTGTAATAAATCTTTCACCCACCATGTTAAAGAGTGGAAGAGACAACGCCTGAAATTACATAACTAAGGAGTGAAGGAATAAGTGATTGTTAGGTAGTTATCATCCATAAAATATGGAAGCCAATGCACAATAGAAAGTAAAAATACAATGTAGTAATGTATGTAACCATTGAAAATGGGTTCATTTATTCATTTTGAAAATATTTTAAAGTAGAAAAGAAATTACAATATATTTTATTATATATTTATTTACATATCAAATATACTGATTTAAAAAATTATTAATATAAATTAGCATTTTTATAAATTAAAATCATACAATTATTATAAATAAAAAATAAAGTAAAAAAAAAATTTTATAATATATTTTATCATGTATTTATTTACATATCAAATATATTGAAGTGAGAAATTATTAATATAAATTAGCATTTCTATAAATTAAAATCATACAATTATTATAAATAAAAAAAATCATTATCATAATTTAACATTTGTATAAATAAAATTATATTTACTTACATATCAAATTAACTAATCTAAAAGTATATCAATTTTTATTTAAATTATTAAATGTAAGTATTTTTAATTGTAATTTTTAAATAATAATTATAATATAATAAAATTCATAATAAAATATTTTCAAATTAAATAGTTAAATATTTATGCATACTTAAAATAATATTACATATTAATAACACAAAAAAAATTCGCAATAATTCATATTCTCAATAAAAATATCTTTGTTGCATTATATAGATAGATTATTGAATAAGATAACTAAGTTAGTTTTATTCTTGTCAAAATGGAAAAATATGTTACATATTTTAAAAACTTTTTATTTGATTAAATATTATTGTATCCTTATTTCACCCCTTTATAATTTCTTTTAATCTTGCTAAAATGGAAAAATAATTTTATATATTGAATCTACATATGAAGGTGGAATCTACATATAAATATCACTTTTATGTTGAAGAAGTGATATAGAATAAATAATAGATTATCCAATAGTCTACTAGAACATAAAATCATAGGTATAATTGTAAAGCATTAGCACGAATCACTAAAAAAATGTAACAAATTGTTTTATTAATACACACAAAAGCCAAGTCTTATTATTTGTTCATTTAATTTTGTGTCTATTTTGAGGACATGTCTTAATACATGTACAAGATGATAGAAATGGTGCAATCTTGTGTAAAGTTGAGCCCAATTACCTAGTTTTATCCAAACATGATCCTATATTTATTGCTTTATATTACTCTTATGTCTACACATATCTATAGTTTTAGCTTATCTATTTGACTATCATGCTTGTACATGTACAATAATCCCTAAATAACCATTTTTTGTCATGATCTTAATTGTCTTCTTTTATCACAAGCCAAGTTTACAATCACAAGGTCATTCCCATTAGCACGAAATTGATCCACCCTAAATCAAATTCAAAAAATCATATTATGGTTGATTGGCCGCCTTTACTTTTCTTGGGCCACCCAAGGTCAACCAAACACATGTTTTTGCAATTTGATGTCATGTTCTAGCATTTAAAAGAATTTAATTGCATTCTAATGCACTTCTCATTTGACAAAATCCTAGAAGGGAAATCAATATCATCACTTTTGAATTTTGTGCTTAAAGAATTAAAAAAATGCATCCTAAGGCTTGTTTATTGTCTTCTCTCTTATTTATTGTCAAGGGGTTGATCAAGGCAAAGAGCCCTTACAACTCAATCATATGGTAACCTATAAAAAGTGTATTATTAATACCACAACCCATGGCTTCTAGAGAGATTAAATAATCATATGTGAGATTGCTCATAGGACAAAAACTAGAATATATGATTAAAGCCAAATTTGTCAACAAGACCTAATTCACAATCACAAATCTACAACAAAATAGCAAAGTTAGCCTAGAGTATAATAGAAAAAATAATTTAAATAATCTTATACATTCAAATATCATAATCATTTTCTTTAATTTTGATACATACAATTTAACATCAACAAAATAGTAATGATCATAAAACTAAATTATCTTATCCTATTCTTGAATAATTTGATAATAATCCACATATGTAAACTAATTTAGAATTAAGTACATTTGATTGCCATTTGGAAAAAAAAATATTTTCCTTTTCATATTTCATCTAACCCATGTTTTAACTGCTTCGCGTACATTTTATGCCAAATTTTACTTAGAATTTTAGTTATTTCCATCCATTAGATCTCTATAAATTAGTTATTTTAAACCTTAGACACAGATTCAAATTCTCAGTCGAGGACTTGGAGAGTTAAAAGCTTTACTTACCCATCCTTATTTAAATACTTTTGATTGTTTATGAATTTTAATTTAGTTGAAGTGGAAATAACTTTGTAGGCATGACATGCATTTACAGCCATAATTAAGGAAGATAACAACAGAAAAATATAGATAGATTATTGAATAAGATAATTAAGTTAGTTTTAATCTTGTCAAAATGGAAAAATATGTTTATATATCTTTTAATCTTTTTATTTGATTAAAAATTATTGTATCCTTATTTCACCCCTTTTTGATTTTTTTTAATCTTGTTAAAATGGAAAAATAAGTTTATATATTTTTTAATCTTTTTATTTGATTAAAAAATATTCTATCCTTATTTCACCCCTTTTTAAATTTTTTTAATCTTGTGAAAATGAGAAAATAAGTTTATATATTTTTTAAGCTTTTTAATTAAAAATGTTAAATACTTATTGTATTTTTATTAGTCAAATTTTACTTTTTATTATTGAACAAGTTCGTGTTTGAAAATATTCATAGAGAGCTGCAATACGACACATTAGATGGAAGATTAGAAACAAGAATCCAATTACAACTATCTTATAATTTTGAATACAAGTATTTGACCAAAAAAAAAGAATCATTATTAAGTCTTATAGGTTAATAGATCTTATTTCTTTATAGCACAAAATTTCATTCCTTTTAATAAGAAATTTGAATCTTTTTAAAACAATTATTTAACAAATATAGTATGCACAATAAATTTCTAAAAAATTCTTTAACAAATGAAAGGTATCGACGAATATTCTACACTATAAGCTCATTTGAGTTTACATATAGACATAAGAATAACACCTTTGAGTACTAATTATATTAATAGAAAAAAAATTTGTTATTTTTAAAATACGTAGTAAATTTTTATTTTTGATCTAAATATAAATTTGATAAACATATTAACAATAATTTAAAATAGTATTTTTTATTAGATAAAAGGGGAAAACTAGGTCCCTTCCCTTACAAAGCTTGACACAACCAATAGTTCATAATCAAAATACCAAGAGTCTAATAACACTACTAGATTGGCAATAGATAATTATAACTAACATAAGAAACACAATGATGATGATGATAATAATAATAATAATAATAAGCCACCAACTAGCTACCTAGAGATCCAACCAATTCATGAAGGTTTGAAATAGCCTCCCCTTCTTTGGATATATTGTGAAACTTGACCTTTAGTGAATCAAACTCATCACTTGTATCAACCCTTTTAGATTTCCCCTTCATTGAACTTCACCTCTCTTAATAGGTTGATTCATTTTGGTAGGGGTTTAATTTTTAGTTTTTGATCTTTGGTATCCTTTTCTTGGGGTTTATCCTCTTTTATTATTAATGTCCTTTTTCTTGACTAGTTGAACATTTCCCCCTTGGTCCTAATTTCTGCAATCTAGGTCTTAATAGTAGTAGGGGTCTTTTTTGGTTTTTTGGCACTAGTAGTATTGCTTGAAGATCTTAGGCTCATGTTATCGATGCTTTTTTCTTCTTGGAAATAACTATAATTAGACTTAGAATTAACACTATCCTTATCCTTACAGTTTTCATTTTTAGATTCCTTTGGTTCATAAGGTTGTGCTCTTCCCCACTAGAAACCACTACATTAATCCCATCGAACTTGGAGTTTTCTTTCATCAAAGTCTAGTTGATCTCTTATTCTTTTTTGGGTTGGACTGAACACTTCCTCCCTTTCACACCAATCTCATCTTTGTTCACGGTCTTAGATAAAAATGTTTTATCCTCAACCATGGAGGATTGGGGATCACAAACCTTCTTGACTAAAAGAGATGGGTAAAAAATTTAGTGATTTTCTTGGTTTTGGAAGTAGGGATTTTGAACACTTGCTAAGGATAGTTAGCCATATTAGGAAAGTTGTTAAATTAATAAAAATATAAGTAGAAAATGATCACCTAACGTAGGATAATGGTGGTAACTTACCTATCTCCAAGGGCTTGGGAGGTCCTCTCTCTTATAGTTGTTTTATAATTTCACAAGCCTATTATCTCCCACATGGATGGAATTGATGCAATATTTGTCTCTAATACTCTTCAAGTGTTTAATTTTCTTTCCTTTTGTGTAGAGGCCAATGGTTACACTAAAGAGATGTTCAACCACCTTGAAATAGATTCCTCTAATATTGACCTTTTATTCATTATGTGATTGAGAAAATTTACAAAGAGGGAGAGTTCAAAGCCTCTCATGGATTCAAAATATGAGTCAACACCAAGTCCTATTAACATGTTGTTTAAGCCTCCACTTAGGGACTTCTATGATTTTGTCTCACTTCATGTCGTTGAGACACATGTCTTCACTTGTGAGACATCTCTTATATGAACACTTGTCACTCACTAAAACACTTGTCATGTGAGTTAACAAGTGTTTCATCATTGAAGGGTTATTCATTCATTATGTTCGACTTTCCTACCTTCACCACCTTGCCTATATATGCAAGGTTACATTGTTCATTCAAATCACCTGTTGTATCAATCTCTTGATAATATCATTAGGCTTATTTGTGTGCATGTATTTTGTGGAAGTTTCTGGTCTTTTTCTTTATGATCTTGGAAATCATAACATGGTATGAGAGCCATGCAAGAAAAACCCTTACCAAAATCTTGCATCTATCCTAGTATAGAGTTCCATGCAATTTTATTTGCATGTAATCTTAACCTTTGTTTGGTTGTGATCTCAAATTTTATTGGATTAATGTGATTCACATGCACATGAATGTTTGTAAATAATGTTAAATAATAAATTTATAGATATTTTAGTGCATCTACACATTTTAAACATAACATACAAATTCACTTGTATCCTATTTTCCTACAAATCTAGTTCACACCTTAAATCCTACAATTACAAAAATTTGACTTTCAATCAAATAAATTCCAAACTAAGTAATGAAGTATCATGCTTACTCCCAGCTACATATAGGATATTAATAATGAAGAAAATTCCTTATCATTCAAATACCTCTCTAAAAGGAATCAATGACTTATCTACCATTCCTCATAATAAATTCATGAGGGTTAATCATGCTCTTTGTATGTGGATACTAAGACTTTTGGAGGGAGATATGACTAACAGATTATTAGATGCTACTAAATTTGAGATTATTAAGCATAGGAAATAGTTTATCCTATTCCCAAAATTATCCTACATTAGAATGTAAGGATTCATTGGTGCTCCATATAAGATTCCTAGGCATCCCAATGATAACATTATCTTGGTACAAGTATTTAGATAATTAGTGGGCACTCATGTGCATTTATAGTCCAAGCATAGATTTGGAGTTCAATTCCCCATTGTTCTTAGTAGATCATTACCTAGTAGATTATGTATATTAACGTACACACCTATTCTTTATAAATATTGAATAGAGAGACAAGTGAGAAGAACGGAAAACACATCACACATCTACTCTAACAAATATTATATCAAACTTCACATATATAAATTTTCTATTATATTTCTTGTAGATGTACCTCTATTAGAGATATGTAGCAAGAGCACCACTAGGATGTATTAGAAACATATTGTATTATTTTTAGTTATACTTATAGTTGGTAGTGTGCATTTAGTTCATGCAAAAATTAACATCTATAATTCAATAAACCATTTTTGGGACTCATTTGGTAATACATGGAATTTTATTTTTTCCTCTAATGCTAGAATATTTGGTGAAATCATAGAGCTTACCTATATATACATGTAAGATAACAATATCATTATCATGGAGTGAATAGAAAAATTGATATATTTGTTCATACAATTTTTAAACAACATAGAGGACTACTAACTATATTAATTTTATTCAGAATGGGTAGAAAGTGTAAATGGAAATCACTCATTGAACTACATGTGCAAGACATTCCCAACCAAGGAAATCATTTCTCAAGTGAGGACCTTGAATGGACACCTATTGGAGATGATGACAATATGGACTTATATACTACAATCCCTCTTGAGAGACTCCCTCAATTCATCAAAGGAGAAAGTTTACTAGATAGTACAGAGACATCATTTGTATGTAAATATCATAAAGGGAGTAACACATCAAAACCTACTGACGACACTACCATGACATACTCCAGGTTTGCCTAGATTAAATATAATTAATAAGTATGCCATTTTTATATTTAATTTTTTATATGAATTAATATATATGTTTTGTTTTGTGAATAAATAGATATTGGTGTGCTTTTGGCCCAGACAATCAAAGAAATAAATCTGAAAACATGGAAAGAACACAAAGGTTTATTCAAAAAAGGGGTTGTTAAACTCACTTTTATGTTAGGGTCATGTATGGTAGACCACATGTTGCATTAATTATGTATAATGATTGGAGCCATTGTGATGCCAATGGTGAATTTGGTCATGGAAAGGATGACCCTTCTGGTGATCCAAGGAGCAGTTTTGTACCGAGGTTATCAAATGAATGCAGATCATATATTGAGTCTTTATTACTAATGGGTGTGGGGATCAACACAATATGTGAACAACACTACTTAGACCATGGATTGACTAAGTTGATGAATAAGAGGGATGCATGTCTATTAAGGAAGGATGTGTTGAATGCATGTAAAAGAGTACGCTCCATTCAATCCCAAAAGAATGAAGATGATGCAATAAGTGTCAATTTGTGGCATGCAGAGGAGAAGGATAACCTCTTCTACTATAAAAGACCAAACACCATGGAAAATTTTCCATTTATCATAGACATCCAAACATCATGGATGCGAGAAATGATGGTCAAGCATTCACACAACTCAATTATTGCAATGGACTCAACATTTTCAACAAACAAATATGGTGTAAGTAAATTAATGTTTACTATAAATTTTTGGATTTTATTTTATCATTGATTTAGTTATTTAAAAATATTAATTTATCAATGTTTAATTCATGTGCAGTATCAATTATATACCTTGCTTGTTTTTGATGAACAAGAGGATGGTGTACCTATTGCATGGGCCATATCCTCTGGAAATAAAGTTGAGGATCTAAATGAATGGCTAATAGAAGTTTATAAATTAGGGAAAGAATTTTGAGAAGATTGGAATGTCAATGCATTCATGATAGATGACGCTACTGCGGAGATTGAAGCTATCAGGTTTTTATTAGCCTTAGTTTTTATATTTAAACTTCAATCAACTCTTTATAAATGATTAATATTTAGTTTATAGAAATATATATTTCATAATTTATAGATTAAAATAGTTTGAATATAACATTTTATTTTTTCATAATTTACTTATCAAAATTTATAATGTAACTTGTAGATTATGATTTCAATGCTGAGTACTTTTATGTATTTGGCATGTACGCAGAGCATGGCTGAAAAATTTGTATAGGTAAGTCAATATTTAATTAAAATATGTGGAAAATTATGTGTTTGAACCCCATAGATTGATATTATCTTTTACAATCTAGGTATGCTGGCAATAAGGATGTTGGTACAAATATGTTTGATAGATTGGGTGAGATAATGCATGCAATGAGTGACAATGTAGACATCACTACTCACCTGATAAAAAAATTCATGGAGGAATTCAAAGAAGAGAAGAAATTTATTGATTACTTCCAAAAATTTTGGTGTCATAATGAGGGTCGTATTGGTAAGTTTGTAAGATTATTCATTTTGGTTTGTATGCATTTACATCATTAAAGTTATTATTTATGTTTACTAAGACATTTTTATTGTTTTTTGTATAGAAATGTGGGAAATTTTTTTTTGAAACTTCTCTCATGCAAAATCAAGAGACTAATGCTTCCATAGAGTCATACTACTTCCACATCAAGAGCCATTATCTAAGTGATTGTGCTAACAAATGTACGAGGAGAATGGATTGGCTTATCCATACACTTCTTCATAGGGTAGAGCCATTTTATAAAAATAAAAGACATTTGTAGTCATCTAGATTTTTAACTAACTTTAAAAAAAGAAAGATATTATAGTACTGCATTAGAGAGGTCCAAAAAAATACCCGACACAGATTGTTATCCATATGATCTCCTCCCTAAAACATATAGGATAAGAAGTCAATCTATTCCAAAAAAATGGTATCTTGTTAGGAAGTTTGAACCAAATTTACATGTATGTGATTGTCAGTGGGCAAAAAGGGGAAACACATGCAAACATGTGTTGAAGATTTTAGATCTCCTAAAGAGAAATATAACAAATGAGTAGGATCAAGTTTCTAGTAAGAGTCATTTAACATTTAAGTATTATATTTATATTTTAAATGACTTATATTTTTTTCTAATAGAAACTAACTAAAATAATTTTTTTGAATTGCAGATGGTGTTGCTCCATTGGTTGATAATGATGATGATGTCAGAGGAAGTTTCAGTCATGAGAACAATGCCACTGGTAATGTTGATATGATATTTATAATAAAATATTAATTGATTCTTATAGTTCTTAAAATTTAATTAATGTTTTATTTGTAACAAATCATTGTATTCCACAAGAAGATCAAGATGTGATTGGGGTTGCCATTTGCAAAGACCAAAGAATTGGTAAATTTTAATAGCACTATTTTTAATGAAATATGAAAAACCTTTTTTCTATTTTACGAACTTAATCTTTATTATTTTTATTACAGATGGTTGTAAATCATTTGATGCTTCCAATGATAACTTCCAAAATGCTATTGATTATTTGAATTCACTACTCCAAGATTTACCAACTAGAGTAGATGAAAAACATATCTTTAGTCAATGTGTTGAAAGATTTAGAAAAGATCTTCAAGCATCTCTTATGTCTTCCAAACTTACACTGATCCCTGGCTCGAAGGATATGCCTATGAGATGAATATCACCATGGTTTAGTCGAAGCAAAATGGGCAAACGCCAGTTTATTCATCAAAGAGGCAATGCCATCCATCAAGACTTGAATGAAAGAGTTGAAGAGCATGAAAAATTTCAATTCCCCTCCATAGGTGGTAGGAAGCAAAAGAAGAAAAAGGTCTCCAATCATTCAAGCATAAAAATACAAGAAGAAAGGGTTATCATCAGAAAACAACATAGTGAGTACATTTATTCAAAATTATTTTAGTATTTTACATAGCAATAATTATTGTTTTTATATCACATATTAAAAATATGTCATTGTAGGTTTGGATGATCAAGACAATAATAGAAGACGTTGATTGTCCTTCTCTATTGATCTGAACCACACAACAACTGATGAAATACAAATTATTGATGGTAATTTTCTAACTATTAAATGTATTCATTCATTAAATGAGATATTTTTGAATTCCTATTTTTAACCAATTTTCTATAATAAATCAAATAAATAGCAGATACAATTCATGAAAATCAACCATCACTTCTTAATGTTATACTTGGTCAAACATTTCAAAAAACTATTCCAAGTAATTTAGAATTTTAATAGCGTTTTGATTAAGTATATATTGTATTGTTAGACTTAATGTTGTATCTATGTTGATTTTTTAAATTCACATGTCATTGCAGGTTTAGATGATCAACAAAACACAACAATTGATGAAATGCAAATTATTGGTGCTAATTTTCTAACTATTAAATGTATTCATTCATTAAATGAGATATTTTTGAATTCCTATTTCTAACCAATTTTCTATAATAAATCAAATAAACAGTAGATACAATTCATGAAAATCAACCATCACTTCTTAATGTTATACCTGGTCAAACATTTCAAAAAACTATTCCAAGTAATTTAGAATTTTAATAGTGTTTTGATTAAGTATATATTGTATTGTTAGACTTAATGTTGTATCTATGTTGATTTTTTAAATTCACATGTCATTGCAGGTTTAGATCAACAAAACACAACAATTGATGAAATGCAAATTATTGGTGGTAATTTTCTAACTATTAAATGTATTCATTCATTAAATGAGATATTTTTGAATTCCTATTTCTAACCAATTTTCTATAATAAATCAAATAAATAGCAGATACAATTCATGAAAATCAACCATCACTTCTTAATGTTATACCTGGTCAAACATTTCAAAAAATTATTTCAAGTAATTTAAAATTTCAATAGTGTTTTGATTAAGTATATATTGTATTGTTAGACTTAATGTTGTATCTATGTTGATTTTTTAAATTCACATGGCATTGCAGGTTTAGATGATAAAAAAAATACAACTGATGAAATGCAAATTATTGGTGCTAATTTTCTAACTATTAAATGTATTCATTCATTAAATGAGATATCTTTGAATTCCTATTTCTAACCAATTTTCTATAATTAATCAAATAAATAGCAGATACAATTCATGAAAATCAACCATCAATGCTTAATGTTATACCTGGTCAAACATTTCAAAAAACTATTTCAGGTAATTTCAAATTTTAATAGTATTTTGATTAAGTGTATATTGTATTATTAGACTTAATGTTGTATCTATGTTGATTTATTAAATACACATGTCATTGCAGCTTTAGATGATCAACAAAACACTGGGAAACATAGGTTACCATTTTCTATTGATCTTAACGAAACAGCAACAACAATAGATGCAATGCAAGTTAGATATGGTAAAAAAATTATTAAATGATTTTCTAACAATTTTTTATGTTTAATTTTAAATCAATTTAATAATTAAACTATGTAATTTACAGGTTTTGATGACATGGCAATGGAGGATCGTGTTCAACACTATTATAGATAATCAATAGAGTTTACTATACTTTCAACTTATATTGTATATTTACAGATTTTTCTCATTAACTTAATTTTAAGAAATATATTGATATATGTTAATGAAAAATGGTATGATCATGTGTAAATTTATGGTCGATCCCTTAGAATTAATCAATTTATCAGTTCATGCATTCACCTAATTTTTTTATTTATCACACTTGTTCATACACCTAATTTTGAGAAGAGTATAAAGTAATTGATGTGATCTTGTGTAAATTTAGGTTAGATGCTACATGTGTTTCTTGTAATATTTAGGTTTGAGAATATTTTGTGTTTCTTGTTACACCACTTATCAATTTATAATTCAATAAATTATTTATTATAATATGTAGGGAAAGTAATTTTTATTTGACAATGGAAAATGGTCACTTACAATAAAGATATTGTGAGGAAGAACAAAAAGAATAAAGAATAAGAATAAATACCTTTGATAAAAAGGATGATAATAGATATTATTATGTAAATCAAACATATAAAAGTCACAACATAACATTTATCGACCATTGTCTAAGTAACAATACAAAACCTATTTAAAAATACTTTGATAGCACAATGAAGTATCAACACTAATAATAATCATAGAACCAAAAAAAATTAAATGAAGGACAAGGCACAAGTGTCAAAGGCATTGCACCTCAAAACATATAAAGTAACTACTCAATTGACAAGTTTGAACCTAATGACCAAGAGGCCCACATGTAAATCTTAAGTAGGCAAACATGAGGTATTACAAAATAACTATACCATTTATTTTTTTATCATTCATTGAGATCAAACACTTAAATTAAAGCTATTAAGAGTTAGTATGATAAGAAAATACAAATTGCCTTACTCATTTCCCTTTGATTGAAAGGATTAAATAAATATCACATGCCTTTGAGAATATAATACACATTGGAAGAATGCTTGTTATGATGAATCAATTAGGTGTGATTCCTAATTGTTAAATTTTATAGATTTGCTAAGTAAATACATTTTGATAAATAAAATTGATAGATAAATATAATATATGTAGTGAGGATAATTTTGAGAATGTAAATATGATGATATATCTTGACACAATATTATTACAAACACATAATATTAATATTATTATCATCTTCGATTCCTACAATTGATATCTCTCCATGTTTTCTATATAGACTATATGATAGGATAGATATGCTAGTATAATGAAATTTATTACATCTTGCATAAATAATATTTTTTAATAAAATAGAATGTCTCATTTTTATCATATATATTATTAATTGAATAATAATTAGAACAAGTTAAACAATACAAAAAGATAAATTTTAAATTAAAATAAAAGAAAGTAAAAATATAATGTATCAAAAAAAAGAAAGTAAAAGCATAAGGATTAAAATTATTTTTAATAGTCATTTCAACATGTGAAAACAAATATGAGTGGGTATGTAGGTAAAATATTAGAAACATTTTTTTATATTATTGTAGATGTCTAAATTTGGACACTTAATTTCTACCAAATTCATCCCCTTTCGTCTTATTTTTATTAATTAAGTAATACTATTATTATTTAATTAATATCTTTAATTCTGCCAAATCCCTAAGGTATTTAATCAATAATACCTTATCTCTTTAATCCTCCTTCCATCAAATGAATTAAGTAAATATTCCTTCTTCTAATCCCATAATTAGGATGTGCACATGCCTAATCCTTGATTAGGATGTGTCACATCCTCCAACTTTTGCAAGTTGGCCTCTAATCTCTCTTAGCCACCTAACCCTCCTCTAATCCTTCACTAACTAGCCTAATCAACCTCTCAAGGAATTTTTAATTCCTTTTATCCTTCCAAGGAATATTAAATTCTCTTCCCCATGTCCTTTATGACATGTGTCCTTAGTCAACCCTATTAAATGCTTTTGACAAGCATCTCCTTCCCCATGTGAATTTTAATTCACATTTAATCCCCAGGCACCCTTTGGAATTTAAAATTCCTTCCCTCTTCCCCATGAGAATATTTGAGGAATTTTAATTCCTCACATGTCTCTCTCACCCACATGGGGACAAGTACCTCCTTTATGAGGAGATCTTGTCCAATCCCAAGTACTTGTATTCTCCATGTCATGTCCTTTTCCTTCCACCTCATGTCCACTTCACCTTTTAGGGCTATCTCATATGCCACATGTCAAGATGTGAGGGCTTGTGAGTTCTCAACTCACCTTAGCCCCTACATCTTGATATTTGGTGGATCAATCTCAACCGCCCATTTTCCCTAGGATTTCCCCAAAAATCCTATAAATACCCCCTCTTTTTCTCTCATTTTGGGGAGATCATTTGTGCTAGCCAAACTCTTGCAGCTTTGTTTCTCAACCTCTACTTAGCCATTTTCACATTTTCATCCACTTGCATCCATCTTCACATCCTCATCTAGCTTGCATCTTGCCATCCAAGGAGCATACACATCCAAAATCGAAGGGCCAACCAAAGGATCGACTCAACACAAGGTATAAAGTTCTATTTTGTGGCTTTGTCTTGTTTTGTTTCTAACTTAGGCTAATCTTGAAGTGTAGGTTGTTTAAGTTGTTTATTTGCACTCTTTTAGTTGTTGCTTGATTTCTAACCCTCTAATTCGACCTATCACATTTCTGGCACGCCCAGTGGGACCCACAAACGGGTCTGTTTTCTTCACGTTTGCTATTTTTTCCATTTTTCAAGGTTCAGGTTGCAGAGTGGCAGACCGGGCCTAACAGAGTGGCGGATCTGTCCACAGTGGCGGACCGGGCCTAACAGAGTGGCAGATCTGTCCACGGTGGCGGACTGGGCCTAACAGAGTGGCGGATCTGTCCAGGGTGGCGGACTGGGCCTACCAAGGTGGCGGATCTGTCCAGGGTGGCGGATCTATCCAGGGTGGCGGACTGGGCCTAACAGGGTGGCGGATCTGTCCAGGGTGGCGGACTGGGCCTAACAGGGTGGCGGATCTGTCCAGGGTGGCAGATCGGGCCTAACAAAGTGGCAGATCTGTCCAGGGTGGCGGATTGGGCCTAACAGAGTGGCGGATCTGTCTAGTGTGGCGGACTGGGCCTAACAGAGTGGCAGATCTATCCTCCAGAAGGTAAAAATTTCCAGTTTTCCCGAATTGTCTTTTGATAAATAGGAACATAGTTTAATTAAAGGGGTGTCAATAAACTTTGCTTGGCGTGTTTGGGAAGGCTATTTGACATATCCAATCCCCTTGCGCCATTTGGCGATCCTGGGTGACGAGAAATCGTAGCTTTCCAAGTCCTTTTGAGTCCCCTTTTTTTTCATTTTCTTAGTGGGACCTGCTTGGGGATTTCATCACCCTAAGGGACGATTCCAACCACGCGTACCGGCGGGGTATATAAAGGGGGGAGAGCGAAAGCTGTACCCCAATCCAACCACGTTGTAATTGGCGAAGCGTCGGGATGACGTGAAGAGTTGGTCCGAGCCTCTAGTATTTCGCTAAGGTTCCCGACTCACGCTTGTAACGGGTTGGTGTTCACGGTTTGGGCCTCACGTACCGTGCGTATATCGAGGACTCCTTAGCAACCATGTTCATCCTAGAGTAGAAGACTTTGTTGGCCATACCCATCTCTACTAATCTTAGGGTTGTGCTGTCTGAATTGTCTTTCTCGTGCAAAACCAATCATTTTCAGTCTAGCCAAATATGTTTATCAGTGTTTGCTATATTTTTGGTCATTTGCCTTACCCATCCATCAAAACATCAAGCCTAAACTTATCCTTTGGCGGACTTGTCCTATCCTTTGGCGGATCTGTCCCACTACAGTGGCGGGTCTGTCCTAGTGCGGTGGCGGACCTGTCCCTGTGCTGGGGCGGATCTGTCCTAGTGCAGTGGCAGATCTGTCCTTCTGCTCTTTCTTCCCGGAGCCGCCATTTCCACACCGTTTCTCTGATTGACTCCATTCAAAGGCAGTTCTTCTCAATTTTTCGTGCTCTTTCCAACGACATATAACACTTCATACTTTTGAGCAACTTTTTCTCCGGTGGCGGACTTGTCCTACTACAGTGGCGGATCTGTCCCTCTACAGTGGCGGATCTATCCTTGTGCTGTGGCAGATCTGTCCTAGTGCAGTGGCGGATCTGTCCTTCTGCTCTTTCTTCCCGGGGCCGCCATTTCCACACCGTTTATCCGATTGACTCCGTTCAAAGGCAATTCTTCTCAGTTTTTCGTGCTCTTTCCAATGATATATACCACTTCATACTTTTGAGAAGTCGGCCGGGGCACCTTTTTCTTCATCATCTGCCTCCTCAAAGGCGGTATACCCTACCATTCTCTCTGTTTACTCGTTCTGAGTAAACATTCATCCATTTCACATATCCTTTCATCATTCCAAACTTTGGTTCCATCATTCCGATCATCCATTTACTCGTTCCGAGTAAACATTCATCCATTTCACATATCCTTTCATCATTCCGAACTTTGGTTCCATCATTCCGATCATCCATTTACTCGTTCCGAGTACACATTCATCCGTTTCAAACATCCTTTCATCATTCCGACCTCTCGTTATGTCGTTCTGATCATTCGTTTACTCGTTCTAAGTAATCGTTCATCCGTCCTGATCAACAATTTGCTCATTTTGAGTACACATTCATCCATTTCTATCATCCATTTCTCCAATCAAGTCATCACTTTCCCCATCCAAATCACCTGGACTTCGTCTTGGGTTATTATCCAAATTGACCAAAGTGTCTGATCTGATCGTCATCATCAACATCCTCTTAGGTTTGTCATCCATCCTAAGTTTATTATCATCGTCAGCCCAATCAATTCACCTTCATTCTCAAGGTGGATTCGGTGCTACAATCATCCATTCATCCTTTAATCTGATCAATCAGCATCCTAAGTCATCTAAGATAATCTCTGAGCAGGATTTATAGTCCCTTTCGTCATCCTACCCAATCCATCATCCAACCTTTCAATCGATCAATCAATCCAATCCAATCCAATTGCATCCCTATCTAACCACCTTCGACCCAATCAATCTACTTCCATCTTGAAGTAGATTCGGTGTCATAATCATCCTTTGATCATCCAGTCCAATTGTAAGAATCAATCCCATCCAATCATCCAATCATCCTAATCTGAGCTTTAATCCAATCCTGATCTGAGCTTGTCCTAAATCCCGATTTGGGCTTTTGTCCATTTCCATCCAAAATATTTATCCATCATCTTTATCCTTTCATCATCATGAATTCTTATCCTCCATCAATAGTAGTCAAGGGAAACCCTAATTACGTCGACGACGATAACGAAATTCTTGTTGATCAAGAGGTATACGACATAGATCCCCTTGACACTATCATTGCTAGTAAGCTTTCACCACCCACATTCCAAAATCCAAACACCCCATCGAGTTATCCCATCATGTCTTCATATATGCCTAATCACACTCCTTATGCCACCTTTGACAAGGGATGTCCATCATATCCATCATATCCTTCATCTACATCATCCTCTTATCCAACACCCGCATCCTCTTATCCTAGTCTGCCATCACAATACCCTCATCCTAATCCCTCGTCCACATCCTCTTATTTCAATCCTCCATCCACATGTACCCACTACCCTAATCTTCCATACCCATCCACTCAGCCTAATCTTACATTCACATCTTCCTATCCTAGTCAAACACACCCACCAACTCACCCTAATCCAACATCTCCATCTCCCTATATCAATCCATCACCTGCCTCCTTGTGTCCTAATCCACCAACCCAATACCTTTATTACAACACGCCGCCCATATCTTCTACCAACGATCCACCGTCTGTATCATCCTATCCTAATTCCCCATGCCCATATCCTTACCTTAATCCTCCATCCAGTTTTAATCTTCCATCTAATCCTAGCCCACCAATCCCTAGTCCTAATCCCCCACTAATCCATAAACCTTCATCCCCTCCCACCTTGCCATCTCATCCTAGCATATCCAAGTTTCTCCAAGGACTTATAACAAAGGAAACATCCCCCACTCCACACATTGCAGTCGTGGAGCCATGCCATCCCAACCCATCATCCATGGTCGTTAGTGATGAGACCCTTCTCCATCCAACACCTATCATTGATGATACCATCACATCCTCTGAATCCACTGAGTCCCCATCTCCTACCATCACATCTACCAAACCAAGTAAACATCCACTCCCTACTCCAAGAGTCATCGAATCCATCGAAGACACCCAAATCCAATCCACTCCTCCCACTCCTAGTAGCACCAAAATCCATTCTGATGACTGCATCGAATCCTCCATCCTTCCATCTTCCCCACTTGTAAAGTCCCCCCATGACTCCATTATCATGCCTCCCACACACGATGAGTCATGCCAAGAGCCTGACCCAAAGCATGCCAACATATCCCCTCCCCCAGATCAAGATCCTACCATCCCATCTAGTCTACCACAAGATCACAATCACCCATCCATTCCATCCCATGATCCTCTTGACATTCAAGATTCTACCACTCCATCTCCGTCTCCATTGCATGAGCCTGCTACCACAAAATCAGATCCTATCATATCCCCTACTCCCTCTCCAGATACAACCCATCCAAATGTTGCTATCCCATTATCTCCTTCTCAGGATCCCCCATCATCGCCTAAAAATTTTATCCCCACACCGCTTGCATATCCCCTTGGTACTCTCACATTCTTCCATGGTGGCCTCCTTGTAGAAGAAAAACACAGTGTATATACCACCCATCATCCCCCACCTAATAATGGACTCGCATCATGTTTTTAGAATATCAAAAATCTTATCATGGATCGAATGCTCAAGAACATGAACTATCAAGGAAAAGGTCTAGGCCTTCACGAGCAAGGTATTTTAGAGCCCATCCAAGTCAAAGAACAAATCTGCATGCAAGGTCTTGGATCTATTCCCCAAGACTCACAATCTAAACATGTTGGGACAACCTCTAGACATCCTCAACGAGCCTTTTCCAAAAGAAATGTTGGCTCTTCCCATCGCTCCACCAAGTCATATGCTGCAATCCCTCCTCCTCTATCGTATCGCCTCAAAACAACCGTCCATATTCCTCCGTCATCTGCTCCATCCATTTTGGGTCCTTACATCCCTCCATCCACAATCTCCCATCCTTCATCTACTGCACCCATCTTGGGTTCTTATGTTCCTCCACCCACTCTATCCATCTTGGGTCCATATATCCCAAGATCACCTCCTCCATCTCATTTGCTCATGCATCCAACACCTATCCATGTCATCCATCATAAACATCCCTCTCGCATGTCCCATAATCAGGATCAACAAAGGCACATACCTAAACATCCCCCATCTACATGTAATCCCCATACTCCAACCTGCATTGCTCCACATCATCCATCCCCTCACACCCATCCCATTGCTAGTACGAGCACTTTGGATGCCAGAGGAAAAATGCATAAATCCAAACATCCACATGAATCTAAAGCTCCCCATGTCCCCTTTATACGACATGTTGAAGAAAAGAAAAACAAAATCCCAAATCAAAATCAAATCTATAGCTCGCAAAGGCCCACTAAAGCAAAAATCAAAACCATGTGGATCCCAAAGAAAAAATATGCAATGCCGTCAAGTGAAAAATCTGCAAGAACATCCAAAGTTGCTAATTCAAAAGCTAACCATACCCACCTTTCATCTCCTAAGTTTGTTTTGGGTCCCTATGTCCCAAAATTCACTATTCCATCTCCCCCATTATCCCCACATTCTCCATCCATTAGTCCCATTATCTTTTCACAGCCATCACCACATGTGCCAATGTTGGTCCTGAACTCATCTCCCCATCATGTATCCACCCCATCATTCAATCCATACACTTTCCAACATCCCATCTGTTATCCCATGTACCTTCCCCATCAAATCCCTCTCATTCATCCTCTAGCATAATCCATTTATCCTAAGGTTGTACCAACATCCAATAGTCGATTTGAACATGAGCTCTGAATACCTCATGTAGAACTTGATGCTTGAGTCCATCCATATACTTATCTCATGTCTTCTAAATCCACTTATTCGCCTCCCTATCCTTATCCATCTCCTTCCGCATAAAATCAAAAAAAATCAAAAAATAAAAACCCAAAAGTCAGTAAAAATCAAAAAATCCAAAAAATCCAAAAGCCGTGCTTCAAAATCAAAAAATAAAATAGTAAAAAGAAATAATCCATTCAATGGTGAAAACTTGCAACCAAGCCGCTTCTGGATAAGTACTACGATGAAAACCCGCAACAGCATCATGCAATCCCCATTCCGCACTTCAGCAAATTTCCATTTGTGACTCCCCTCCACCAAGCCTCCCTCGCTACGCTTCAGCTATGTAACCCATCTTACATATACATCATTTTCCCCACCCTCCATCCCCGCTGAGCTTACACATCCTTCTTTGCATATCTCATTTATTCCAATCCTTCCATCCTCCTTGTGATCTTGATAACAATGGGGCAAACATATAAGCATGCTTTGGACACCTCTTAGCATACCTTCCCCTCATCCACACACTATCCTAATCCTCATTCGCACTCGTCTATCTTCCTTAAGCACCCGTCATTCGCCCTCAATTTCCCTTCCTTATCCATGCATCCTATCTTCATACATCTCACTCTTTTATCTTCCCATCCACTTGTCTTCCATCCTTCATTCCTCCCCACACATGACATATCTAGAGTGGGGGCATCTATCTTCCTTTGTGATACAGTCCTTGGAGACATCATTCATTCCACCAGAACAATCCCTTCCATCTCCCCATCCTTATCTTCTAATCGCTCCCCACAATTCTTTTAACCTCCCTATCCTTATCCCCCTACCCATCCATCATAACATCCCTCCCCTCTTCCCATCCTTATCTTCCTATCCTTCCATCATGGCATCCATTCTCACCCAAACAATCCTTTTCCTCCCCTCCATCCTCTCCCCTCATCCCATCTCATAATCCCTTGTCATTGGTATCTAGCTATAGGCTTTTCCCCATGCAATCCAATGTCTACTTCTTTTACACATCTCCTATCCTCTCTCATCATTCATCATCTCATCCTTCATTTATCCATCATCTCATTTGCCCACTTCATCTTTAATGATTTGGATAACTATCCCATCCCTGAGCTTGTATAGTCACTATCCTCCAATCCAATCCAACAAGTCTATCTTGTCCCATCATGTCAGTCCAATCATTTTATCACATTATCTATGGTTATCTCATCCTCTTTCATCCATCACTTGTCTTTGGCCTTCCATCAAACTACGTTGCCCCTATGCTTTCACGTAGGCAAGGTTGATCATTTGATCCGCCCTCGGGGTTCCATCATCAGTCTTTCTACTTTGTCCATCTGATCCTTTATCATCTATCATCATTCTTCTTATCTTATTCCTACTTGTCTGTCCCATCTTCATCATCCATCAAGGTCTCCTATCTTGTGTCATGTCTCTCATGTCACGTCGTCAAGCTACGCCCTTATCTCGCTGGTTCTTAACAAACAAAATCCACTTGTATCATCATATCCAATCGGTTTTGAATATCCTGCGTCATATCAATCTTTTACTTTAGTATCCATCATCGGTCTCAACAGGATGCATCCTTCCTAACAGACCTCATCAATCCCATCCATCCCCTTGATTGCTCCTATGGAAAAGGACATTTGAAATTCATTGTGATCTTTTGATCCTTTTGGATTTTGTTTATCATTTGAGCTCCCTATCATCACTTGTCATCGCTGCCTTGATCCATCATATCATGGTGTGCCTTTGACTAGTCAAATAGGGGTGTATCTTAATCTTTTCTGCCTTCTCGGCTGTCCCACGTAGTACCCACCAAGATCCTTGAGGTCTTGTGTTACGCTGGGGCATCCTGTGTGCTTGTGGTTATCCCAATACCTGGCCCAACCAAGGTCATCGTGACTTTGGGGTGTTGGGATAGCCTTCTTGTTTGTTATGTTTGTTTTCTGCATTAGACACTAATCCGCCTTGGTTCTTCATACCCTGGCGTCTTGTGTCTTATGCTATAGCAAAAATCAGTGCTCCGACGATGGCAAATTGCATTTCGATTGCATTTCATCTCTCATCCTCAAATCCCCCCCATCCATTCATCCTTTATCACGCTTCCCTCCCAATCTCTTGCCACCTTTTTCATCCTTTCTCTCCCATCACTTTGCATCTTCTTCATCTCCCATTGCATCATCTCATCCATTTCGAGAGCACACTCGTGTTCTCTTGAACCCGCATGTCCTCTCGAGGGGGCATCCTTCTTCCCTAACTTTCATCTTTTCCCCCATCATCTTCCTTCCTAGTCACTTCTTTGAATGACTGGGGCATCTTTTCCAATCTAACCATCTTCTTCTAGGATCTATGTTTTAATATTCTTTGAAATGATGCTACTTCGTAACACCATCTCAAAGAGGGGAAAAATGTAGATGTCTAAATTTGGACACTTAATTTATCCAAATTCATCCCCTTTCGCCTTATTTTTATTAATTAAGTAATACTATTATTATTTAATTAATATCTTTAATTCTGCCAAATCCCTAAGGTATTTAATCAATAATACCTTATCTTTTTAATCCTCCTTCCATCAAATGAATTAAGTAAATATTCCTTCTTCTAATCCATACTAGGATGTGCACATGCTCTAATCCTTGATTAGGATGTGTCACATCCTCCAACTTTTTGCAAGTTGGCCTCTAATCTCTCTTAGCCACCTAACCTCCTCTAATCCTTCACTAACTAGCCTTAATCAACCTCTCAAGGAATTTTAATTCCTTTTTATCCTTCCAAGGAATATAAATTTCTTTCCCCATGTCCTTTATGACATGTGTCCTTAGTCAACCCTATTAAATGCTTTTCTTTTTTGACAAGGCATCTCCCTTCCCCATGTGAATTTTTAATTCACATTTAATCCCCCAAGGCACCCTTTGGAATTTAAAATTCCTTCCCTCTTCCCCATGAGAATATTTGAGGAATTTTTAATTCCTCACATGTCTCTCACCCACATGGGGACAAGTACCTCCTTTATGAGGAGATCTTGTCCAATCCCAAGGTACTTTGTACCCCCCTCCATGTCATGTCCTTTTCCTTCCACCTCATGTCCACTTCACCTTTTAGGGCTATCTCATATGCCACATGTCAAGATGTGAGGGCTTGTGAGTTCTCAACTCACCTTAGCCCTACATCTTGATATTTGGTGGATCAATCTCAACCGTCCATTTCCCCTAGGATTTCTCAAAAATCCTATAAATACCCCCCTCTTTTCTCTCATTTGGGGGAGATCATTTGTGCTAGCCAAAATCTTGCAGTTTTGTTTCTCAACCTCTACTTAGCCATTTTCACATTTTCATCCACTTGCATCCATCTTCACATCCTCATCTAGCTTGCATCTTGCCATCCAAGGAGCATACACATCCAAAATCGAAGGGCCAACCAAAGGATCGACTCAACACAAGGTATAAAGTTCTATTTTGTGGCTTTGTCTTGTTTTGTTTCTAACTTAGGCTAATCTTGAAGTGTAGGTTGTTTAAGTTGTTTATTTGCACTCTTTTAGTTGTTGCTTGATTTCTAACCCTCTAATTCGACCTATCACAATTATAATCTATTAAATTGTTGATAGGATACCCGTTTAAATGCTATATATATATATATATATATATATGACAATATTTAATGGATGTATAAAATAATGATAACATAGAAATCAATTTTAAATATATAGATTTTATTATTTTATATAATTAATTTATAAATATTCTTATTTTTATGAAAATAATATCTTTTAATAAAATCCAATGCCTCATTTTTACCACATATATTTTTAATTGTATTAATCTAAATTATATATAATAAATAATAATAAATTACAAAATATATTATAGCATAAATATACTAAAATGTTATTTAAAATAAAAACATACATAAATATATTGATAATAAAAACATACAAAATAAATATATTGATAATAAATATATATTTTCATTTTTTTAATTTTGATAGTGAATCACAAAAGTTGATAAAAACATGTATTCAATTAAAATTAACTTTTTTCTCTAATTTACTATTATAAATGGTAGACATGCATCTTTCATAAATATAATAATAATAATAATAATAATTATAAATTAATTGTATAAAGTAATAAAATCTATATATTTAAAATTGATTTTTAATTCAAAAATATTTCTTGTTATCTTTCTTTTATACAGCCAATAATTATTTTTCTTATATTTTTTTAAATAAATATAATTGTCATTTAAAGGTGTCTTATCAACAATTTAATAGATTATAATTTAAAAAAATCGTTTCTATTATTTTACTTGTATACCTACTCATTTTTATTTTCACATGTTGAAATGACTATTAAAAATATTTTTTGTCCTTATACTTTTACCTTAATTTGTTTCTTTTATTTTAATTTAAAATTTAACTTTTTCTATTGTTTAATTTGTTCTAATTATTATTCAATTAAAAATATATATGATAAAAAATGAGACATTCTATTTTATTAAAAGATGTTATTTAAAGATGTAATAAATTTCATTATATCAAAAAAAATATAAAATATTACAATGAAATTTATATTTCACTATCATTCAAATTAATTTATAATTGGAAAGAGGGCACATGACTATAAACATCAAAGAAATTAAGTTTTACATAGTTCAAAAAATATCTTTAACTTTTAGGGAGTTGACAGGACAGTGTGGGCAGATAGCAATTAATATGGAAGGCAAAGAGTCTGAAAGCTGGCGAGAGAAACGAAGCAGCAACATCCATGCGCATCATACCCATACATCCATGCCCTAGGTGCATTCCTGGAGCTGGATAGACGTTGCCATTTAACAACACATACATAAATAAAAATATAATTAAATATTGATATTGACTAGGATATTTACTTTGTATAAAGTATAATTTAAATATTAAAAAAATCTAAAAATCATAGGGAGAAGATTTTGTGTCTTTTATTTTAGCTTTTGTCAGACACAGTGAAGCGAGGAGCATTTTGCGTTTGAAGCAAGGTATCGTGCAGGGTATCCAGACCCTTACACCGCCCATTCGCAGTACCATCAGAAAAGCCTGGAGTGGACTATACATACAGTAAAGCCTGGCGCGTTTTGCGTTTATCAGCAACGTATCGTAAATGGTACACCAGCGTTCGGCCCTTTCCTCGCTTCTTCACTCAGAAAATTTGACTACAAAATAAATTGGATTATCTGACGAATCCATTTACGTATGAAGAGATCACTGATGTCGAGTAAGAAGATTTAAATTTGAACGTCGAAGTGACGGAACTCCGTAACAGCATGTGCTTGAAAAGGGAAAATGAAACAATTCGTAAATTGCATGGGTTCTTCCTTTCATTTTGCCTTACATTGATCTCGGTTATAATCTGAGCCATCTCTTAAATTTCTTACAGGATTGCTTTTAAATTCAGTTTATTTTTTAATTATTATTTTAAGTTCATTTAAAAAGAGGTTGGTTTGTCTCTTTTATTTTTGGTGAATTCTTTTGTTTTTTATATATTTTAAATTTTTTATTTTATTAATAAAAGTTGATTATATCTTAAGATTTGTATATATTTCATCTTTGTTTTATAATTCTTTATGTAGACACATAAAAATGGTCTCGACTTGCAAACCATACTTTCTACAATGACCATGCTTCTCTTTCAAATCATTCAATTATTTAATCACATTCTAATGTCCTAATTATTCCTCCATGATTATTTAAATAAATAAATTACATTTATTTATTTAAACACATCACTAATTAATCCTTATTTCCTCCATAACATTATCATTTATCCTTAAATCAAATAAACCTATTTATTTAGCCCACTTTCCATCTCACCAAATAAATAATTAAAATGATTATTTATTCTCTTTTGTCTCATTCCCATTTATGAATTAAATCATTATTTAATTCATAAGTCAACATTCTCCATAAATTAAATAATTTATATTATGCCAACTACCTATTTTTCTCCACCATTGATTTGATTATCTCCAATTAAATCCCAACCCTTCATTTAAAGGCTTGCCCTAACTTTGACCTAATGTTGCCCTAACCCTAATCACCCTTATCACATTGAATCCTAGCCATTGATCTTAGGGCTTCACCAACTTTTAATCCTGTCCGTCCATTCACCATTTGGAATTCTTTAAAAGGCCCCCTTCCAAGTCATTTGGGACACACACAAGTTATTTTCAGCATGCTTGAGAGCTTTGAGCACTTGAGCATACACATTTTACTTCAATATTTTGCTTGGCTTTGTCATAGGTTATAGTTGCACTTCAAATTTGAGGGCAATTATATCATTTCAGCAAGATGGAGAAGGCCAATGGAGGTCAATCAATGGAGGCTTGAAGACTAGGTGAATTTGTTTCATACTCTCATGTTCTTGCTTTCATTGTTCTCCATTGTTATTAGGGATTTAATGGTTTTATGCTATTTGCAATCTAACATGAAGAAAAATTTCCTTAATACATTTGGTGAACCTGACGTGAATATCATGTTCCATATTGCATAATATAATTCTTTGCTATGGACTGTTAGCTTCATCTGCTTTTATCATATAACTCTCAGTGCATATACTAGATCCAATGGAATATACAATTTATCTCATGACATGTTTTGTTTCTCTTTGTCTGGTAAGTCAAACTATAGGATTTTAGTCAAGATGCAAAAAGTGTTTTCCTTGAAAGATTTTCAATAATACTGGCTTGAATCAATGAGGAATCACATCTATATGAATCTAATCACTCAAACATTTGAAGTAAAGATCTTGCATCTTTCATTTTGACAGTTTTCGTTTATTCATGTACTGTTGTTATCAATCACTTTTCCACACTTTTAGGTTTGCAAAAGTTTCAAAAAAGCATTAATCAATCATTTCTCCAGTTGATATGGCTCTCAAATGTGTGACCCTCATTAAGCCACATCTTGGGCCCTTTAATGGCTGATGTCCCCTCTACAAGCACCTGGCTCTAAGTTTATATCTCCAGTAGGTGCAGCCATCTATACGCCCTACATCATTCTCTACTCCTTTGGTAGACTTGAATGCTCATTGTGGAAGGGGATTGATCCACTTCCCTCGATTGAGGTACTTGAACTTGCTTCTCAGATTGAAAAGCAATATCTTTAGAAATAGTTTCGATGGACTTTGAGTTGAAATGATATTTATTGCCTCTTGCACATCTATGCGTTTAAAAGACTGGGTTGCTTATTGAACAGCAATATTGTCATCGGTATCCCACTGCTTTGTTTTCCCATGTAAGCTTTAACTCTAATATTATCCCTCCAGCTATTGAGAACCGCATCATAGAACCCAAAGCGCACCAAATTGGCTATGGATATGCTATCACGTCCTTTGTCTTTGCTTCCACATTTTTTTTGTTAAACATTGTGGTATTTGGCTCCACACCCGCTAGTTGCATTCACTTAAAGGTTTTGAAGGATTTTCCAACAACCAATTGTGTGCATCTCCTACCATCGTCGCCATCCACGTAACTTTTACCAGATTGATGTGTCGTGTTAAGAAAGGTTCAGGCCTGTAAAAAAAAAACCATTGTACGGTAGCTTTGGAAGCAGCCACGACATTCTGGTCTTATCAGCAGCTGTTGGGCATGTGATATCGCAAGGGGAGGTTGCCTACGCTTGATTCCAGCCAATACCATCAGTCATCTAGCACTTACAAAAGTCTCTATTATCAGGGAGCTAAATATCATGACCTTCTCAATTACCTTTGCACAACTTTGACATCGCTATCTAAATAAATATGGAGAAGTCACAGATAAGTAGGTCACTTTGATATGATTTTGCAATGTATAATTTGTCATTTTTAGTCTAATGATTTATAAGATAAGATTTTGCAAATCTTTTAGTCAAGACCAGTTGGCCTGTGATTTATAGGATAAGATTTTGCAAATCTTTTAGCCCAGACAAGTTGATTTTGCAAGGGGATTGGCAGCACACAGTAGTCAACAGAATGGAGGCTTGTCGTAGCCAACCATTGGCTAAAAACACACACTGCATTCATTAATTTTTCGTAACGTTTTCTGAAATATTGCAGCATTAATTGTGTTTGACATTTATGCAGTGTTACACGGCAGGCGCTTAAAGTTGGCTAAACACACGGAGGGCATTCATTAATATTTCTATTTATGTCATGATCTCAAAAGATTGGGTGGATGAGAATGATGAATCGACGCTTGCCGCAGCTGACAGTTGACCGATCACAATGAGTGCATTCATTTGCACCAAAAGTTGCTTGCAAACACACATGCACTCATTCACTCTACGCTGGAATTTGGTTGAACATTAACTCTGCACTGAATTTTGAATGAACGCACAGACCACATTCACTAATTCTATTACTGTTTGGCACATTTGGTCAGCAGAGTCCAATCTTTAGTTGTTATCTACATAGTTACAAGCTTTAAATTTCTCAGAAAAAGCGCCCATTCTCATAAATATAATCTAAATCTTCTGAGTGAGAGGAGGCATTGCAGCACGTTCAACCATTCCTCCGTATATTTTTGTCAAAAAGCATGCAGACTTCCCCGCAAGCTTCTGGAGAAACGTTTTATTCAGCTTTTCATTTATTTAGCTTTACTTTTATTTCACTTCCTTTAGTTTCATTTAGCATTAACTTCTAATTAGTTAACTTAAATAATTTAGCTTCTAGCTTTTCATTAGATGTGGATCTTTTAGATTTAATTAATTTAGATTTTTCATTCGAATTTTTTTAGGCTAATTTAGATATTGATTTTGAGAAGATTTTCATTAGACTTTTAACTAGTTTTTACTTACCTTTTACTTTAAATGGATTTGAATTAGTTTCTTAATTATATTCCTAATTAGATTTAATTATATTTTTATTTTTATAAGACTTTACTTAGATTTGTAATTAGTTCTTTTAGATTATAATTAGATTTATAATTAGATTTAGACTTTTTCATTAGTTTAATGAATGTAAATTAGATTGTCATTTAGATTTATATTTTAATTAGATTTTAATTTAATTTGAATTTTTTTTTAAATAGAATTTGATTTAAATTTTTAAGATTTTCATTTAATCTAGATCTTTAATTAGATTTTAGATTTTTAATCTAGATTAAATTTCAAATTTTAGCTTTTAGATTATTTAAATTAGATTAGATTTTAGTTCTTTTTTAGATTTTTAGAATGGTTAGAATTTTTATTTTTAGATTAAATTTTAGATTTTTGGACTAACTAGATTTTGTAGATTAGAGTAATTGTCTTAATTTTAGTTTAGATGGCCTTAATATTAGTTTTATATTAATAATTTTTATTTTATTTTTGGGTTAATTTATATTAACTTCTAATTTGTCTTAATTAGATCAATGTCATTTTTCTTTTTTTTTAGTTTAATTTTGATTTATGACTAATCTTTGACCCTTTTGTTCTAGGTTTGAATGTCCACGATTCGGGATTTGCAACGTCAACTATCGCTTGTCAAAGACAGAAGTCTCAAAACTACTAATTATGTTTTTGTAGGGCTCTCGCTTCAATTGTGCTTTATCTTGAGTGCCTCCTTCACATAGATGATATATTGGGCCTAAAAAGAACTTGCACATTTGAGTTGACATCATAAGCTTGGATTACAATGAACAAAGTGTTTGATGTGTTTGTCTCACACTTCAATTTGGCTATTACAATGAACGAATGCTTTCAACTTGTGTAACCTTCGATTTAATAATAGGAGTATCCTCTCCCCTTGCGCACTTGTGCGATCCTGGGTGCAAGAGAAACTGTTATTGACTCTAGGAAATTGGGCCTTCCTTGGTGGGAAAAAGTACTCACCCCAAGGTGACTCAGACTAGCAACGGAGCTCTTTGGCCGAGCTACCCCCGACTGGTGTACAAATGTGAATCCTAAGGGAAAGCCTAGGATTACGAGTGCGGATGTGTCATACGGACAGAGTAGTACTCCCATAAACCCTGTTGAGCGTAACCTCTTCAGGCTGGAGTGCCACCTAATCAGTGATTAATCTCTTGCCCCATGTATGGCCACTCGAACGGGGGTCCCGAACTAAATACTCTTGTGTAGTAGCCAAAAACTGTCTATCTGCTAGCACAGCAACGGTCGTTGTGAAGGCATCCATATCTTCACAGTCTTTAGTAGAGGTGATCAGCGTGCCATGGGAGTTTTATGGGCGCTGGAAGCTTGGTTGGCCTGAGAAGAGAGTGCACTGTAAGGGGGAGCCCGTGCAACCAAGCTTCTGGATTCACACGCTAAGGATATGTGGCTGGGGAAACCCAAGTGGAATCTAGCAGATATTGTCCTGGCCTAACCATAGGATTGTGCTTGTCTTCTTTGTGATTGACTACACATTCAAAACATCATGTTTGCTAAGTGTTTTTTGGATTCTCAAATAGTATACACAACAATCCCAAATCTGGAAACGAACCAATTAGCTTCAAACAATTTAGACTTTTCATCAAGACATCGCAAAATTGAATTTGAGTCCAACAATTTTGCTTGTTGTCAAACATCTTTTCTTGAAGTCTTTGTCAGAAACCAGAACTGAAATTACTCAAAATTTTCATCATTAGCTTGCATTTTTACCTTAGGTTCATCCTTGTTAATTTTAGTTGCATTCCCTAGGCTTCATAATCATCATAGACTTGTCATTAGGTTTTCATCTTTGCAAACTTTGGATTAGTCCACCTCATCACACTTTGCAAAATCATTGCCTTCAAGAGTAGGTTATCTTGGGACTTAGTCAACAATTTCCTTTTCAGTCATTGTCCTTTTTGTGAGAATTTCCAACTCAACAGTCTAGTTGGAAAAACTCACTAGTCATTTTGACCTTGTCACTTAGTCCTTTTAACAAGTCCTTTGATAACCAAAATTAAGACATAGATTGAGCTTAGAGTGGTTAGGCAAACCTTTCTCCACATTGCATTCATCTTAGTCCATACTTTGCATATTTTGTGCCTACAAATCCAAAAAAATCCAAAAATAGTGTTCACCCTAGTCCTCATTTTGCACCTTGACTTTGCATTAGTCACCTTTTTAGTCAACATTATCATCTTAGTCCTCATTTTGCACCTAGTCAATTCTATCACCTTGCATTAATCAGCATTGTCATCATAGCCATCATTGTTGCCTTGACATTTGACATCTTTCTTTGACAACTTTGTCATCTTGCATCAATCATTTCCTTAGGAATACATCGTAATCACCTTGCATTGTCATCCTTTATCACAAAAACACCAAAAACATCGACTAGTTGTCATAATCATCACCCTCATTTGAGCAATTCTCTTTTATGGTCAAAACTAGGCTTCAAAGAAAGAAAAGACAAATGGCAAACTTTGGACAAGACTTCAACACCAACATCCACACCAACACTTATGACATGAACCAAGACATGAATTTTAACGATCCATTCACCAACATGAACACACCATCTTCCATGAACCTGCCAACATCCTCTCGAAATCCATTTGAACCATTCATACAGAGAGACCACAATGGACGACTATTAACTGAGGATCTAGAGGCTGCAGCCCAAAATCCTGACGTAGCTTCATTGGTAGAGGACTTGGTCTTGAATGATGCTGACAGATACCTTGCTATGCTTTTAGACCAAGGGGAAAAACTACCAAGAGACTTTGACATCAATACCATAAGACCTTTGTCTCCAAACAACATGACACAAAAATTGACACCTCAATAAAACACAAAAAATGCCTCCAACAATAACGCTGTGTTCACCACACAAATTGCTACAAGCACCATCAATGTTACATCTAGTGGCACCATAAGTCAAAACACCTCCAACTCAATCAATGCAACATCTATTGGAGGAACACCCATGATGTCACAAGCAATATCACAATCCATGCCCACAATGTCAATGACATCTTCACAAATAGCTGGAACTACCTTTGGATCTACATCAATGGGGGCAAGTTCCTAAAACCCCATATTTGGAACTTCATCTATGACCATAGGGACATCATCATCAAATCCTTCTGTTGGAACCTCATTTAACCCCTTTGGAGGAACTAAACGATGTATTCTTATTAGAGGTCCCCAACCAAACGTTTTCACATGGTCACAATTAAACATCAATGCCTCACAAGGACAAAATACCAACATCCCGCATGGACAATTCCAAGGACAAAATACCAACATCCCACATGGACAATTCTTCCAATATGGACAAGGCACTCAAATGACACAACAAATGAATACCTTTGGGCACCAGAATAGTCAAGGTTACTAGATCCCCCAAATATCGACAAATATGGTTGGATCGCACATCCCCACATATTCATCACAAATTCACACACAACAACACATTCCTCATCAAAATTGGCAATACCAACAATTGCCAAACCAAAACATATCATACATTCCACAACAACACATGTCATATTCAAACTCGAACATGTTATCACAATCAATGGGGACTCAAGGGACATCACTCCCATGTGTGATGCGACCAATAATCCCATAATAGATGCCTTGACAGCCAGAGTGGCAGACCTCCAAAAGCAAATGGAAAACATGCAAACATCCAACAAAATACCACCAATGTCATATGACCTATGTCCTATTCCTTTAGACACAACTTTATACATGCCACCATTTCCTCCTGGATACGTGGCCCCAAACTTCACCAAATACAAGGGAAAGACAAATCCTATTGAACACATTCGAGAATTCATGATCAACTGTATGGACATTGCATATGAACACACTTACTTGATGAGACTCTTCTCCAAGAGTCTAATAGGACCCACACTCGAATGGTTCTCCACTTTGAAGGGGATAAAAACATGGAATGAACTTGTAGAAAAATTTGTGGAAAATTATGCCTATAACATTGACACAAACACCTCCATCACTAGCTTATGCACACTTACACAAGAAGACACTGGTGAAATGTTTATCCCATTTTTCCAACGATGGAGAGGCCTAGCAAGTCGCTGCCACATAGACATACCTGAAAAAGAGAAGGTTGACATGTTTGTACAAACACTCCTAGGCCCATTAAAAAATGGCTTGCGAGTTCATTGTTGTACAACCTTTGCAGACCTAGTCGAATGAGGCGTCCAACTTGAGAAAGTGCTCATTGTTGAGGGAAGATTAAAATAAAGTCCTAAAAACATAAATGCAAGTCCACCCACTGACAAGAACAAATACTGGGTTAAGAATAAACATGTCACCAATGATGGCGTTGTAGATGCCAAGGCTGTCAATGTAATGGGTCCTGTGCTTACCCTTAAAGGGGCTCAACTGCAAAATACAGGGATGACCACACAAACCCATGCTGCCAATGTTGTATAGCCAAATCAAAATAACCAAGGTAATCAGAATAACCAAAATCAAAGGCAGCCCCGACAACCCAGACAGTTCCCCAGGAGTCGCACATACACCCCCTTGGGCGAGCCCATTGAAGAAGTCCTCAAGAAACTCCTTCAAAACATTGTCATAACACTTGAGGACCCTAAACCATATGACCCAGGGCAATTTAAACCATTTTGGTGGGATGACAACGCATTTGTGATTATCATCGAGCAAAAGGACACAAAACCTCCTCTTGTCGACAACTGAAAAATTTGGTACAAGACCTTATTGAGAATTGTACCATTGAGATAGGTGGACCACAATTTGCATCTAATTCAGACCATACCATACACAAAAACCCACTGTAGGACAATGGCTCTAGTAACCCTTCCACATCAAAATCCAATAACAATAATCGAGCCAACCATGCTCGTATTACATATGACTATTTTGGTGGACCTATCATAAATTATATTAGAACAATTGCTGAATATGTCAACACAGTTACTGTCAGAAATTCCCCTAAATGCAATGTCACTACCTGTGGGGGAAAAGTCACCATAGCCTGCCCTCCTCCTAGAAAACCAAAGATAATAATCGCTGGCCCATCCACCCAACAATCGCAGTCCAATCCATTACCCAAACAATCCCAGCCTAAAGGAAATTTTAACCTCATTGACCAACTTGGGAAGACACCTGCACAAATTTCTATACTTGAGTTGCTACGTATTTCCCCAGCTCATAAGGCTATACTCGACAAAATATTACAAGAGTCTTCCATTCCCCAAGACATTGATTTCAATAAATTTGAGGCCATGGTGGGATATCTTACTGCTCCCCACCATATAACATTTTCAGACCAAGACTACTCATCGTCCAAATCAAATCATAATGATTCCCTTCACATTGAAGTTTTTATCCATAAGCATAAGGTCAGATGAGTGTTAGTAGATGGCGGAGCAGGACTGAACATATGCTCCTTAAAATTGGTTAAGGCCCTAGGCTTTTCTGATGCTTGTGTAGACACTACAAAGAGCATTGTTATCAAGGCATATGATGATGAAAAATGTTCCTCTCGGGGCGTAATTACACTTCCAATTCGTATTGGACCAGTCATTGTGGACACCACTTGTCAAGTCCTGGATCTAGAACTTCCATACAATATTCTACTTGGTCGACCTTGGATTCATGCCTTGAAAGTTGTCCCTTCCACGTATCACCAGTGTTTGAAGTTTCCCTTTGAAGGCACTGAGATTACCATATATGGAGACCCTGACCCATTTCAATATTGTACCAATTTGAGAGGTATCTCAGAGCGCCAAGTGCCTATCAACAGTGAAGCTTCAACATCTTCATCCTCTAAATTCATTGACCCATCAACACTTGCAAAGCCTCCCACATCCACATCCACTGCCACAACATCCACTTCTGCTTCTTTGAAAACCATAACCACCTCCATGACCTCTACCACTTCATCCATCACCCCAAGCATCGACGCAAGTATTAAGATCCAGGACCAAGGGTGTGGAGAGTATAAGTTGAATATGGCCTATTGCATAACGAGGATGCCTAAGTCTCCCCAGGTCTATGGCAAGCCTTGCTTCATGTTAGAGTCAAAAGAAATTTTTAGAGTCCCTCCAAAAATAGTATTCATAAAGTGGGGTGAAATGAGTCAAGAGGACATTGACAACGTGCTATCTTGGATTTATAGAGAACCAAAGGATCCAACTCCCTTGCCAGTAAAAATGTATGGTAAAGGATATGACATGATAAAGGAAAAAGGCTACGATGGAATTAGTGGCCTCGGCAAGCACAAGACAGGAAGGAAAGAACCTCTAGCACCTAAAGGAAGACCTAAACATCTTGGGTTAGGGTTAGGACCAGGAGAATCTGGCGATCATAGTACCAATGCGCTTTCTAGCGAGAGAGTAAATGCTTTAGACTGTGTCGAGACAACTGAAGATCCCCTTTCTGAAACTAACTCCCACGAATGGGAATTTGGCTCCCAACGATCCCTCAGTGACTGTTGCCTTGATGACTTGTTCCTTGAACTTGGAGAGCCTACATTTGAAGAGAGATTCTGGAAAATGTTCAAAATTGACACGCCACCAAACAACACCAAGTTCAGATCCTCTTCTATTCCCATTGACCCTCATCCTGACATACTCGTCTACCCTGCTGAACCTAATGCCCATCATTCAGATTCATTTGAATTGCCACATGGCACTACTGACCCTAACTCCACTCCCTTTGTTCCTTACTTTGCTGATGAGGGTGAATCAAGCAAGGCAGAGTACTGGATAGAATCTAATATAGAGCCCGACAATGAAAATTTTATCTTTAACCTCTCTGAATCTGTCGGCATGCTTTCCACATCCTACCCACCATTCACCAATACTGATGATGGTATTTCCTTAATCTACCCACAACTAATCGATTGGGATCAACAAGGACCGCCAGTTATGGACATATTTCAAAATGATGAGGCCATTGTAGAATTCATGGGATTGCATGAGGGTATACCAAGTGGAGACCACAAGGTTGGATTTTCTATTGACCTAGATTGTGCCGCTTACTTTGGGGAGACTGCTCCATCCTCTAGTCAGAAAATGAAAAATAAAAATAAGGCAAAAAATGACATGTCTTTAGGTGAAAACCACACGGCACCTTCTGATGATAAAGCAGTAAAAATAAAGGACGCGCCTAAGGATGGAGAATTGGACTTTCTCCCAGTAACTCAAGAAAAATCGGCCATGCTCATAGATGACACTATAGAAGTAAACATATCTACGACAGAAGATCCTAAGATGGTCCTCTTTGCGGCATCTTTGACAGAGGAAGAGAAACCTGAGTTCCACAAATTCTTTTCAGAGCGTAAGGTCAACTTTGCATGGTCTTATGCCGATATGCCTGGGTTGGATCCAGAACTTGTCTTGCACCATTTGCCATTATTTCTAGAGGCCAAGCTAGTGAAACAAAAGCTGTGAAAGATGCACCCACAGATTGCCTTGTTAGTGAAAATAGAACTTAAGAAATTGTTAGATGTGGGATTCATACGGTCTATAGACTATGCTGAATGGATATCAAATCTTGTACCAGTCACAAATCCAAATGGTCAAATCCGCATCTGCACAGATTTTCGGGACCTGAATAAAGCTTGTCCAAAGGATGACTTTCCCTTGCCAAACATCGATATCATAGTGGATCTTATGGAAGGATATGAGATGTTGTCCCTCATGGATGGTTTTTTCGGTTATAACCAAATTCGTATTGCTCCTGAAGATCAACACAAAATAGCATTCACATGTCCTTGGGGCACATACTATTGGAACATCATGCCTTTTGGTCTTAAGAATGCAGGTGCCACATATCAGAGAGCCATGACATGATGCACCAGATCATGGAAGATTATGTAGATGACCTTTTGGCAAAATCTTTGACACGAAAAGACCACTTGAAGGTGTTAGACAAAATTTTTAAGAGACTAGAAGAATACAAGGTCCACTTGAATCCAAAGAAGTGTGTCTTTGGTGTGACATCAGGAAAACTTTTGGGGTACATTGTTTCTCGTAGAGGCATTGAAGTTGATCCTGCCAAGGTAAAAGCCATATTAGACATGCCTCCTCCAAAAGGGATAAGTGAACTCAGGACATTGCAAGGTAGGTTACAATCTATCCGACGCTTCATAGCACAATTGGCAGACAAGTGTCATCCATTTAAGTATCTTCTACGCAAAAGTATCCCATTTGTGTGGACAGATAAATGTCAGGAGGCCTTCCAACAAATAAAAGATTATCTATTGTCACCACCTGTTTTAATGCCACCAATCGAAGGGAAACCTTTGATTCTGTACATTTCTGCATCAACTTCAGCACTGGGGGCATTACTGGCACAAAATGACCATGCAAAAAAGGAAAGGGCCATATACTACATCAGTAGGACACTGGTCGGATATGAGCTAAATTACATAGCCATCGAACGTGCTTGCCTAGCAGTTGTCTTTGCTACTCAGAAATTAAGACACTACATGCTGAATCACAAGACACACTTAGTGGCAAAGATTGATCCCCTTAAATATCTCCTAAGTCGCGCAGCATTGACAGGTTGCCTGGAAAAATTGGTAATGATCTTGAGTGAGTATGATATTCAATATGTTGAAAGAAAGGTGATAAAGGGACAAGTGATAGTAGACCAACTGGCAGATGCGCCTATACAAGGTGATCATCCACTAGTAGCAGAATTTCTAGATGAGTCAATATTTCATACCGAACCTCAGTCACCTTGGAGGCTATATTTTGATGGATCTCATACTAATCATGGCTCGGGGGCAGGAATATTATTTATCACCCCTCAAGGAGACTCCATTCCTAAGTGCTTCCGCATTGCTTTTCCATGTACAAATAATGTGGCAGAATATGAGGCACTTGTCACAGGACTCAGAATGGCCATCAAATGGAAGATTAGAATACTTCATGTCTATGGTGATTCTCAATTGGTCATTAACCAAGTCAATGATGACTATGACACTAAGGATGAGAAATTAATGCCTTACAAACGAATGGTTGATAGCTTTCAAACATATTTCCACATGGTGACTTTTGAGCAAGTTCCAAGAACACAAAATAAGGCAGCAGATGCAATGGCCACAATTGGCTCTCTCCTAGACATTCCTAGTAATGTGCCTCAATTTGAATTTTTGGTAGAACAACTTTTGGTTCCTGCATATGACATACCAGAATCAGAGATGGTTTGCGAGCTTGTTGGTCCCAATTCTCCATGGTATCAAGACATTTATGACTACCTCAAGTCCCAAACCCTTCCCCCCAACCTATCCAATAACCAACGAAAGTCCTTTATCCGAAAAGCCGCCAGATACACCATCCTCAGTGACACCCTTTACCGACGCAGCTTTGATAACTCCCTTCTTCGATGTCTTGACACTGATGAAGCACGAACGACCTTGCGAGAGGTACATGAGGGTATATGTGGATCCCATTCAAGTGGTCCTACTTTAGCCAAAAAGATAATGAGACTTGGGTATTACTGGCCAACCATTGAGAAAGATGCACTTGAATTTGTCAGAATGTGTCACCAATGTCAGATACACAGTGACTTGATTCATGCACCAGCACAGGAACTTTGGCCGATTACATCTCCTTGGCCCTTCACACAATGGGGACTCGACCTCGTGGGAAAGATCCATCCTACCTCATCCAATGGCCACAAATTCATCATTACCGCCACTGAGTACTTTACTAAGTGGATTGAAGCCATCCCACTCACTTATATTACCAGCAAACAAATTTCCAAGTTTCAACTATATCATCTATCGATATGGTATTCCACAATCCATAATCACAGATAACGGTCGTCCCTTCAAAAATCAGGATTTCGTGAACTTTGTGAACGCTTCCATATCTGACACCACTTCTCCACGCCTTACTACCCACAAGGAAATGGTCAAGCTGAGGCATCTAATAAAATGATCATCAAACTTCTTAAGAAGACCGTCAATGATGCTGGTCATGACTGGCACATACAACTCAATCCTGCTTTGTGGGCATATCGCACTAGCATCCATACTCCCACTAGAGCCACTCCATTTTCCCTTGTGTTTGGAGCCGAAGCCATCTTTCCCATAGAGGTCGAAATTCCATCCCTACGAGTCTCTATGAAAGGTCTAATCACTGATGAAGAATATCGACAGTCACGACTGCATGAATTAGAAATGCTAGATGAACGCAGACATAATGCCTTGAACCACTTACAGGCATATCAAAATCGTCTTTGTAGAAGCTACAACAAAAGAGTGATGACTCAAAAATTTGACATTGGTGACTTGGTTCTCATGCAGAATCCTAAGAATCAGTCCGACAGAGAAAAACCAGGCAAGTTTGAGCCCAATTGGCTGGGTCCGTACATCATCACCACGTCATTTGGTTCTGGCGCATATCAGTTGGCTACTCCAGATGGTGAACAATTAACAGAGCCAATCAACAGTCTGCATTTACGCAAGTTCTATACATAGCATCAGAAAGTCTGGCCGATAACCAAAACATTAAAAATAAAAAAATAAAAAAAATAAATAAAAAATAATTGACAAAAGTAAAGAGAAATAATTCATCCAACAGTGAAAACCTGGTAAACAGGCGCTTTGGATAAGTACCATGGTGAAAACTTGGCAAACAGGCACCATGTGTAGTCGGTCATTGCTTTGACATCTACTATCACTCTATCTACCTTCGTCCATAATAAACATCCATTTTGCTAAGATTTGTCACAACGTTTCACCCTGACATCACGACATTTCTTTCCATGGCCGACAGTGATTGACATCGAAGTCTTGTGCATCGCCTATCATCCATACCTGTCATGTCCTTTCCATCAACTTGACTAGGGGCAATATTTTATCATGAGACTGCAGTGGGTATCGCACATGGTCTTGACAATCGAAAAAGTCCTGAACAAATCCTCATAAAAATCATAAAAAGTCCTGAAAAAATCCTAAAAATCATAAAAAGTCCTGAAAAAATCCTAAAAATTATAAAATGTCCTGAAAAAAGACCTAAAAATTGAAAAATATCCTGAAAAAAGACCTAAAAATTGAAAAATGTCCTAAAAAAGACCTAAAAATTGAAAAATGTCCTGAAGAAAGCACAAAAACATCCAAATAACATCACAAATCCCAAAAACAGAGTCAAAATTAGTCATTTCATTCGTGTTATTCTTTGTCAATAGTTGAACTACGTGGTCTCTGCGCATTTGCTACATAGGCAAGGCCATCAGTCGATGTGCCCCCGAGGCGCCCTAGGTTCAGTCCCTTAGGGTTTTTTTAGGTCAAGTCAAAACATGTCAATTCGTATTCAATTTGTTTGTCTGTCCCAGTTGAACTACGAGGTCTCTGAGTGCACGACGTAGGCAAGGCCATCTGTCGATGAGCCCCTGAGGCCACCTAAGTCAGTCCTTTAGGGTTCGTCATGTCGGTCAAATATGTCAGACATAGTCACACTCAGAAACAAGACAATCATTTGAACGTCAACATTCAAATCAATAGACAACATAGCCCAGTCAGTCATCAAGCCAAACATCCATCAAATTTCCAACACAATGTCAACCTAGTCACTTTATGGTCCCCTTCAAGATGTGTCCTTCTTGGAATTGGACCCCATCAAAACATCATTGGCCTTTTCAGGATGTGTCCTTCCTGATGACAGGCTTCGTCACATAGTCAACCTTTTCAGGATGTGTCCTTCTTGACGACATGCTTCATCACATAGTCATTGGCCTTTTCAGGATGTGTCTTTTTTGATGACAGGCATCGTCAAAACTTCAATACTGTCAGACTCTTCAAATTGTCAAACTGTCAAACTGTCACACAACCAACCTTCGACACACAAATCTTGGCAAACATATTGAATGGCTGTTGATTTTTCTGGTCTATTTTGTTTTATCTTTTTATTTTTTTGTCTCTTGGTCATGTTATTAGCTACCTCAAGGATGTCCCATGAAGGATTTAGAGGTGCAATGCTGTCTCATGACCTAATTTTCCTTGATTTTTGTCTTTGGTGTGTCTTGACAAAAAGACTGGGGCAACTTGGCCTTTAGTATGAGTTAGGACATTCCTTTTCTATGGCTATCTGTTTTTCACAAGTGGACGACCTTGCACACCTTGGTCTATGTCATATCATGGTGTTTGTTGTCCATTTGACACATTTTACCGCCCAATGATGATTATGCAATGCCTATGATGTTATTTGGCAAAATATTGAAGTATTCCTTTTTTATCATCACATCCATGACTTCCACACTAACATCTCTTCTATTCCTTCATCTTCTAGTCCTCTCATCCATTTCGAGAGCACACTCATGTTCTTTGAACCCACCTGTCCTCTCAAGGGGGCATACCACTGCCTCCTCATCATCCTTCCTCTTGTCACTTTCAAACTGGGGCATATTTTTTTACTTGTTCTTTGACACAATGTGATAAACTGCATCATGTCAAAGAGGGGCAAAATGTAGACACATAAAAATGGTCTCGACTTGCAAACCATACTTTCTACAATGACCATGCTTCTCCCTCAAATCATTCAATTATTTAATCACATTCTAATGTCATAATTATTCCTCCATGATTATTTAAATAAATAAATTACATTTATTTATTTAAACACATCACTAATTAATCCTTATTTCCTCCATAACATTATCATTTATCCTTAAATCAAATAAACTTATTTATTTAGCCCACTTTCCATCTCACCAAATAAATAATTAAAATGATTATTTATTCTCTTTTGTCTCATTCCCATTTATGAATTAAATCATTATTTAATTCATAAGTCAACATTCTCCATAAATTAAATAATTTCTATTATGCCAACTACCTATTTTTCTCCACCATTGATTTGATTATCTCCAATTAAATCCCAACCCTTCATTTAAAGGCTTGCCCTAACTTTGACCTAATGTTGCCCTAACCCTAATCATCCTTATCACATTGAATCCTAGTCGTTGATCTTAGGGCTTCACCAACTTTTAATCCTGTCCGTCCATTCACCATTTGGAATTCTTTAAAAGGCCCCCTTCCAAGTCATTTGGGACACACACAAGTTATTTTCAGCATGCTTGAGAGCTTTGAGCACTTGAGCATACACATTTTACTTCAATATTTTGCTTGGCTTTGTCATAGGTTATAGTTGCACTTCAAATTTGAGGGCAATTATATCATTTCAGCAAGATGGAGAAGGCCAATGGAGGTCAATCAATGGAGGCTTGAAGACTAGGTGAATTTGTTTCATACTCTCATGTTCTTGCTTTCATTGTTCTCCATTGTTATTAGGGATTTAATGGTTTTATGCTATTTGCAATCTAACATGAAGAAAATTTTCCTTAATACACTTTATTTTTAAAATGTTTGTTTATTTTAATATTTAATGGAGATATTAATTTATTTTTAAGAAGTATTTTGAAATTCTTAAGTGACTTTATGATAAGGTTAATTTTAATTAGGTTTAATTTTAATCATGACAAATATTTAGATAAACATGATATTTCTCTTATTGGATTGTTACCTTTTCAATACCTTGTTAATGCTACTTCTCCTATATAATTATCTAAATCTCTTCATAATTAGTTCCTCAAAACACTCTTTGGTATATATATTATTCATGACATTGGTACTATGGTTGCCTCTTTTTCTTCTTTACATGATGTGTCTTCCCCTCTATCCATCACTCTTCCTCTCTCATTGACCCTTAATCCCCTCAGCCTAAGGTAGAACCCCTCATAGTACAGACATCTTATGTTTCCACTTCTAATTTGACCCCACCTCTCATGTTTGTTCCTCTAATGTTATTTCCATCTCCTCTTCTATTAGTGTACCACTTATCTCTCATCCTCCTAGTTGCATGTTTCCTCTTCTATGCCCTACTAATGCTATGCTACTAGTGTCATCCCCTCATCTCATCATGTTAGTGTTCTGGCTTCTTCCTTGGCTTGTAGTGTTGCTCAAAATCCCTCTTGTGTTGTATGTTTTCCTATTATTCCTCAACATACTCATACTCTCTCCACTATTACCCATGCTACCACTACTGCGACTATCCCCAACTCTATCATAGATGGATTAGTGTAGAAGTCAAATATTGTTGAAAAGAAAGTTGATTATATGAACTTGTGTAATGGGCTTAGTGGTAAATGAAATAGAAATAATGAAATTAGGGTTAGTAAATTCAAACACCCACAAGTCAAAATGGATTAAACCCACTAACATATGAAATTGAGTGCTCTAGGACTTTAGAAAAAGACAATTAGAATCAAAATTAACATTCAAACCCCAGTTCAAAACTAGTGCAAACCTAACATTCCATTGGATTGCTCAAATATTAGGACCCATTTAATGGAAAAGCTTGATGATGATGCTTGATTGATCCACAAAATATCTTGAAAAATGCTTGATGAATGTTCAATGCTCAATGATCACATGAAAACTTCAATTGTGGATGAATTGAATGAGGGAAATGAGTGGTTTTATAGATTTTGAAAAATCAAATCAACGGTGTGCAAATCAGATCATATCAACGGTTGAGATCGAATGAAGAAGATCAAGGGTTGAGACTAATTAAGAGGTTGACTTAATTCAAAACATCTCCCCATTTTCTGGAAATTCCAGTTAAAGATATTTTGAAATTTAGGAAATTGGTTTAGATATTTTGAAATCAATGGTAGAGATGAGATCATGAAAAATGAAGGGTTGAGAATGAAAGAGAGACTTTGAGTTAACTCAAAATATCTCCTTAGTTATAGGAAACTAGTTGAGACATTCTAAAAAAGAATATTCCTTGGAATATGCATTTTAGAGGGAAAATTAGATAGCTAAACAATTCAAAATTATTTAATTATGTGAGGAAGAAAATTTTTTGTTTTGAAAATAATATTCCATGTGTAACTACGAAAGAACAATTAACAAATTAAATAATTAAAAAATATTTAATTAGGTGGGATAAAAGAAAAAATGTGATGAATTAATTTTTTTTGATACATAAGATTATTTTATTAATTTAAAGAGGAAAAAATACAACCATCTGCTAAGTAGGAGATATTAGTCGTTCGAAAAAAAACCCAAAGACTACCATACTACCTTCAACCAGTAGAGAGAATATGATCATAACAATATAGATTGCAAAATTGGCAGAGCCACTATCAAACCCAAAAAACCCCAGACATGAACTATCCACTACCAGACTAAAGCAATTATTAACTAAAAGCATAAACCAACCAAATTACACAAACCCATTACGATTCATAAAGGACTCGAATTCATTGACCCATTCAAAGCCTTTGGCCGCCACTAACCCTAGCAATTTCTTTAGGTATTCCATTGCAACAACAAAAATCATTTGGTGATGCATGAGAGCTGCCCCGCTCAGGTTCGAAAGGAAGGGATACAACTTAACGGCCTCATCAGTCTTTCACAAGAGCTCCAAATCAACTAGACCCAGGATCCTGGTACCTAAAATTGGTGCCTTCAGAACCTCCTCCACACCACCTACCAAATCCTTCCTGAACAGTCTCACCAATAGCTCCTTCGCCTCCATCTTAGGAACTCGGCTATCGAGTAGAGTGGCCAAAAACCACAAGGAAATATGTGCATTGTCCCTCCCATAATCCTTACGCTCGAGGTGACCAACGCCCAAAATTATCTTGACCGCTGCAACTGTGAGAGGATCAATATTGAACAAAATTCACTTCAACCTCTGGTCAGTTATCTCTCGAAACACAACTTGCCTTGATGTCGCAAACAAGGAAATTGGTGTGTCCGCTCCAAACCACAACAAAACCTCCACCAAAACTACTATAATAAACTTTGAGCACCCAACCATTGTCATCCATAGAAAACTCCAAAAGCTGAGCACAGGCCACCAACCAAATCACCACCATTAACTAAGCATTAACACCAAAAACTTTACTACGCTGCATAAACAGCCACCTCCACTCATTAATAAAGCCCACAATCGCCAAGGAACTCTATCGACACACGGACAAGAAATTATTTCTAGGCAAGGCAAGTTGTCCTTGCACTAGTGATGTTTTCCTACATACCCAGATTCATATGGGAGGCTATCCTCAAAAAACGATATCAAACTATCAACCATCAATACTAGTACTCTCCTTAGATGTCGTCACCAACCCTTCACACTAGCTTCCACCTCAACACTAATCTCCCCTACGTGGATGCCACTTATCTCAATCTGACAGAAGCCCTCCACCAGCCTAGAGGACCACCCCCCCAACCGCATACAAATGTGATGAATTAATTAAATAATTAAAAATTATTTAATTAATAGAGGGAAAAAATGATTTAGAAGGAAAATGATGAAAAATAATGAAAATGATAAAAATGAGAAAATGATGGGAAAATGATGAAAATACAAGATTAGTGATGGAAATGATGAGAAATGCAAAATGGGTGACAAAAGTGATGAAAATGATGTGAATAATGTAAATTGAGTGAAATACAAGATTTATTAATGAAAATGAGGTGAAATAGTGAAAAATACATGATTATTGATGTGTGATACATTCAGTCAATTTTAGATGTTTATATTTTTCCCCTCTTTCATACAATGTATCTATTACATTATTTCATAGACACTACTTTGGAAAAAAATGGATGCCCCATTGTGCCCCAGTGAATGAAGAAATGATGGGAGGATGCTAGGCTACTCCCTCAAGAGGTTGGCCTAAAAAATAATTTTCAGGTTGGGCTCAGGATAGGACGATGAGACTAGTTTAGCGGAGAAGAGGACTAAAAGTTTGGTCCTAGGGCTCCCATAAACTGATTAGGACAGATAACCAAATTGCTGAAAACATATGCTAGTTGGTGAAACCCTAGGGTTTGAGTGCCATATATATGTATTTGGGTTCATTTCGACCTCATTTGTGCATTTTGAGTTTAGGATCCTTGTGCTCTGGGACATTTTTAGCTTTAGAGACCTCAGCGAGATGGCATTCATTCTTAAAGATAGATTTTGATAGTTCTAGTAGCTCACTAGAGCAAACCCCCAATATATATTAGGTCATTTTCATTTTGCATGTAGTTTTAGGATCTTTATTTGCTAACCAAATGTAGGAAAAAAAACATGTGAATATAGGATCAGTGCTTTTGTAATCTAATGTGCTGATTTTTCTTTAGTGAAGTGACACATTTATGATAGTGTGTCTCTTATGTGATAGCAAGTTGCATTTGAAACTTGAGTTCATATTTGACTATTATATTGTGATGCATTTTCAAAAATAATTGCATATGAGTTGGCATGTTTATAGAGTGATGCATATGATATAGTGCATTTCCAAAGCAATGCCTTTGACATAGCACATTTGGAAAGCAACACTTTTGTAAAATATGTTCACTTTTGGTTGTAATGGAGTGACAATTTTTCTTAAAAGGTTGCTTTTTATTTTAGGCTAGATAAACCTAGGTTTTTTGATAAAATTTGAAACAGTATTAATGTTGTGTGTGTTAATTGTATGCCATACTAGATCCTATCCTTTCTCGTGAGCGACGCCCTCAGATTCTTAATAGGATGACTTACTTGGGTGAGATTCATGTGGAAATTCTAGTTGTCGTTGGTTTATATTATATAAATGATATGCCTTAGATTCGAGTCCATCACACTTTCATGATAGCTATTGTGGAGTGATGGCACTCAAAGACTACATCATTCAGATTCCCAATGAGAGAGGCCGTCATTAGCTTAGAGGATGTAAGGTGGATCTTGAGGATCCCTAATGAGGATATGAGAGTCTTATGACATCGATAAAGGGATTGAGTCTCTCTCGAGGCTATGTGCAAGATCATCATGGAAAAAATAGGCCCTTAAGTGGCAAAAAAATCAGAAAAACCAGAGTTACGCAACTTGACATAAAAATTTGAATAATTTATCTATATTATTTCAAAATATGTAAGAATAGAATCTATAGAAAATTGAATGCAGTTTATAAACTACTAGTTTTTTTTTTTTTTTTAATCTATTTGGTGAAAATTTGAAATTTCAATGTAGTAGTACTTAAATTTTAGTGAAAATAAGTAGGTGCCTATCTGACCACCCTAACCAAAATAAAATGATAATATTTTTTTATAATATTTTAGATATAAGTAGAGGACTCATGTATCAATGCGATGCATATTTTTTGTAATCTTTTTCCAAGTAAATAATTAATTATGATTTTTGTATTACAACTTTTAAAAAATATAAAAACTCGTATGTCTGACCACCTTAACTTGGTCAAAACTTCATGAAATTCATTTTTTTTTTTAATCCTATAATATGCGAAACATAGAATGTGACACATGTTTTCGATTCAAAAAATGTGATACTGTTTGAAAGCTATAGATGTTTTTCAATCAACCTACCAATCAGGACTTTATCATAATTCAAATAGAAAATGAATAATAATTATTTATTAGATTCAAAGTAAAGCATAATTTATATTGGTGGAAAGTTGAGAATCTCCTTTAAAAACCCTTTTCGTTTCATCAATTTTGGGTAAAAAAAAGTCATCTACACATACCCATCATGATCCTGCACATACCCTCGAGAGTTTTGATGGATGATGAGCTTGATATTGATTATGGACAAATTGATTTGATGTGCTACATTAGTTTTATGAATGATATCACCCTAATAGTGGCAATTTTAATTTTTGGAGTGATCATGCCTGGTCGTTGTGCTAGAGGGTTTTCTATCAGATGGGGAGTTGTGTTAAAGAGGATGCTACAGGACAACATCATGTTTGCATGGGGAAATTGTGTCCTTCCATATTTGTACTATTACATGCTTTAGGTGGTCTACATGAAGACTACTAGTCTATCTACAGGTGATCCATCACAAAGTGTGATCCAAAACATTTTCTCCTCTTGCTCTCTTTCATCCTAATGATGGATCATAGAGTGTGATCTAAAATGTTAATGCAAAAAACTCTGCACAATCAAAACTAGAAGCATTAAAATTTTTTAATATTACATATATTAGAATTCATCCCTTATCACACTAATTCTTTCCTTTTTATGCTTGTAGTTGAGATAATTAAAAAATCTATTTAGTTCCTTTATTTCTTTCTTTTATCTAATGAATTTTGGATGTAATTTTGGCCCCATATCCTTTGTAAGCATCAAGTTTATGCAATTGAGCTTTTGTAGTAGCAACATAAGTTTGAATTCTAATATTTCTAGGACCATCATTACAGAGCTTTCAGTCCCAAATAGTGTTCCTTAAAGGGATTTTTCCTTATGTTTGCGTTGCCAAGCCATTTTTTTGCCAAATAAATGTAAGAAGTTAGTACACTGAGTAGTGGCCTTACACTACCAATCAATCCAAGAATCCCCTTCATTTGATTTAGGAAAGGAGTTCCAAATCCCCACAATAGCATCTAGATAAGTAGGATTCTTTAGATGTGAAATATTTATTTTGAAAGTAAGAAAGTGGTCAATGTTTGAAGTTTGAGACAAACTTATGTTGCAAATTATGGGATAATGATTAGAAAGTGTAGCAAAAAACTCCACTTGAACATATAATCCCATTGAATCTTGGACTAAAGGTAATACATGGGAAATATAAAATTAGTCCAACTTGCTCAACTTCATGTGCTCTCCCATTCTACCATTATACCAAGTAAAACAATTTTTTATTAGTTAGAAAGCTTGTCATGAATAGGAACTGTCACTCTCAAGTAATTTTGATAAAATAACTAGCTATCAAATTCTTTAGAGTTGAGATTAAATTGTTTGGGCCAAGTATGATCATGAGAGTGTTCAACCATATTGAAATCAATCCCTAAAATCTAAATGATAGGGAAGCTATTAGAAATCCAATTCCAAATTTCAATTTGATCTTTAGCAAGATTGGGCGCATAAATTAAAAAAAACCAATGAGTTGATTTTTTATGAATGTGAGAGCCCAAACTATAAGATTTGACTATGGAGATAGCCACCCAAGATCAAAAGTCCTATGGAAAGCACAAAATACTTCTAGAAGATCAATATGACAAGAATAAACTACATTCCTATTAATGAATGCAAAAAGAGTCAATGTACAAATGTAGTAGAGACCCCCTGGTTATACAGCCAAGGTGAGATACAAGATGTCATAGGATTATGACAAGTTTCTTAATCATATGACATGAGAAAACTAGTCACAACTACCTAGGTCATATGTGTTAGTTTTCAAAAGATACTGTAGACACCTAAATTTGGCCACTTATGTTTGGTCAAATTTGTCCCTTTTCATCTAATTATCCTCTTATCTACATTAATTAAGTAATATTACTATTATTTAATTAATACCCCTAAAGTCCTCTAAATCCCTAAGGTATTTAGTTAAATAATTAAACATCTTACCCTTTATTCCTTTCCTTCAAGGAATTAAATAAATAATTCATTTATTTAATTCCCTTTATCTCCCATCCCCCATAATCTACACCTAATCCTAATCCACGTCCTAATCCCATCATTAGGGATGTGCACATTCCTAATCCATGATTAGGATGTGTCACATCCGCCAACTTTTGCAAGTTGGCTCCTAATCCTCATTAGCCACCTAAAACCCTCTAATCCTTCATCAACTAGTCTAATCAACCCCTTAGTCAACTCTCCCCATATCCCAAGGAATTTTATATTCCTTTTTGTCTTCCCAAGGTCCTTTTGAGGAATTTTTAATTCCTCTCCCATCTCCCAAGGAATATTAAATTCATTCTCTTTCCCAAGGAATATTAAATTCCTTTTATCCTTTCCATGCACATTAAAAAGGAATTTTTAATTCCTTTACTCAACTCTTTGATTTTGGCTCTTGATCTCTTGTACTCTTTCAATCTCCACCATCTGCTCCATCCCCCTTGGCTAAATGACTAACACTTAGCCATTTTTACATTCACTACCACATTCTGAAGCAAGAACCCTAACCATTCTAACCATTCTAACCATTCTCAAGCATTCATACTCTCAATCTCTCAAGCTCACACTACCATCTTGCATCCATATCCAAATCCACCATCCTTGCATCCAAATCAAGCAGAATCAAACCATTATGCTATCGAAACCATTCTAGGAGCACACATATATCAAGTCATCAACAAGGGCAAACAAATTCATCAATCTCAAACAAGGTAAAAATTTGGTTTATTGTCATTGTTAAGTTTCAGTTTCATCTTAAGCCCAATCTTGAGTGAACATTTGTTGGTTTTTAGCCTCTTGCTAGATTTCTTGCATCTTGGGTAGATTAAAAATGTTGCACATATTTTTGGCATACTCGGTGGGACCCATGTCATGGGTCCAACATTTTATGTTTGTTGTTGTTTGAGTTTTGTAGGTTCAGGTTTACACGCAGGGACAAATCTTCCCTAAATAGGCGAGTTTGCACCAAAAAATAGGCGAACCTATAGCTAGAGGTGAATTTGACTGATACAGAGGAAAAGTTGTAGCAAATAAAATTTTCCCTTTTTGAGAAAAAAGGGGCGAACTTGCTATCAAGGGTGAATTTACTTGAGTCAAGGGCGAATCCGCATTGACAGGAGAATTTGCACCTTACAGGGGCGAACTTGAAGAGTCAAGAAAATTCAGCCATCCTCATAGAACAAGCAAATTCACTCTAGTGAACAACCAAATTCGCTCCAGAGAACAGCCAAATTCGCTCACAGAATAGCCAAACTTGCTCTACAGGACAGGAAATTTTCCCATCCTCATATAACAACCAAATTTTCTCTAAAAAAAATTCTCCCATCCTCATAGAATAACCAAATTCACTCTAGAGAATGACCAAATTTTCTCACTAAACAACCAAAATTTCTCTAAAGAAAATTCGCCCATCCTTACAGAATGACCAAATTTTCTTACTGAACAACCAAATTTTCTCTGAAGCAAATTTTTCCATCCTTATAGAATGACCAAATTTGCTCTGAAGAACAACCAAATTTTCTCTTGACAGGGGTGAACTTTCTCATCCAGATAGGAAAATTTTCCTCACATAGAGGTGAATCTGAGGTAAATCTGAGACCCAAATTTCTAGTTTTTCAACATCATTTTGGTTTCATTTTCAAGTACTAATCTACTAACTCATCTGTTTGTGAGTGTCTCAGGTTTTGCTAATTATTTGTGTAGCTTTTCCTCATCCATCGAAGACCGGTGGTTGCAAACTACTAATGCATTTTCTATAGAATGATTGGTCCAGGACCTTTTAGTTAGTATGTCTATCATTTATTTTTATACTAGCTAGGCACACGTAGCTTTAATTAGAGGGTCAATTAACTTGCTTGTCATGCTTTTGAGTGGACTATTGACATATCCAATCCCCTTGCGCCATTTGGTGATCCTAGGTGACGAGAAATTGTAGTTCACTCTAGTCTAGTTGAGTCTACCTAGGAGATGCTAGTGTGTCTAAGCTCTCCCCTTGCTCTACGTGTGTTCCTAGGGACCAACCAAAAATATCTAGTATATTCTTCCCTTAGAGGGACCTGCTTGGTATTTCATCACACGAGGGATGATCCCAACCACGTGTTACCGACAGGGTATATAAAGGGGGGAGCTAAAGTTGTACCTCAATCTAGTCACATCGTGTTTGGCGAAACATCGAAGCTAGGGTGATACCTAGATAAGAACTGAAGAGTTGGTTTGAGTTTCCAATACCTCACTAGGGCTCCTAACTCACGCTTGTGACAGGTTAGTTTTCATATTTGTGCCCTACGTACCATGCGTATTTTAGTGACTCACAAGATAGCCTTGTTCAGTCTATATAGAGACCCATGTTTTAGCTGTGGCTTGGTGTAGTGCAGGGCACGCTGTACCCCGAAGTTACTTACCACATAATCAATTGGTTTGAGATAGAAATCCTCATGGTGGACTATGATAGTCCTCGAGTGAGAGTGTGAAGTTGAGCCTATGGCATCTGTTGATGATCCTATGCCACTAGAACACTATCCATCTACCTTTGCGAGAAAGGGTGATCCAGGGAACCACCCTGGTATCATAGAGTACTAACCTTGGGTTTTCCACTCAAGGTGGTTGGCCTACATCAAGTTTGTAAACCCATATCACTAATTTTAGGTTTGTGTTGCTTGGCGTGCCTTCATTATGCGATACCAGTGCTTTTATTTTCAATTGAGTTAGCCTAGCCTTATATCTGCTAGTTTCCATGCTTGTTTGCCTTTGCCATAGTCAACCCCTACCTTCAGAGGCAAAGTTTCCCCTTATAGAGGTGAATTTTCACTATAGAGAGGTGATTTTGCCTTGCAAAAGGGCGATTTCGTGTCCCAGTCCAGTCCAAGTCATCCATTTGGGTGAATTTTTCTTTGGTAGAGGTGAATTTTCCTACGGGTCACTTCATTAGGTGACCCTATTTTCACCAGTTCTTTGGAACAGGCGAGTTTTTCTAGCCTTTAGGCAAGTCCGTCAATCATTTTTCACTAAATTCGCCTATTTTCACTAAAAAAGTGAATTTTCCATCTCTTAGGGGTGAACCTATTGTTCACAGGGGTGATCCCATTTTTAGTCTATGTCATCTTGTTAGTCATTCTCCATCAAATTCACCTATTTTCATTGAATAGGTGAATTTTCCCCCTTTAGGGGCTAATGTACTATCAGTCTAAGTCAGTTTGTTTTTCAGTCAAATTTTCCTATTCTCTTAGGATAGGTGAATTTGCCACATCCTTGGGTGAATTTACTTACTTCAAGGGTGATTTTTCTCTGTGTCTGAGTCTTCAGTTTGTCCCCATCAAGAGTTAGGTGAATCCATTTGTCGCTTAGGCGATCTTGTTTTTAGGTGACTCCATTCTTTGTCCATACTGTTCAAGAAACAGGTGAGTTTGTCACCTTGTTAGGCAATCTTGAAAGTCAAATCCACCCATTTCCCTAAGTTTAGGCGATCCTGCTGACTATTTGGGTAAACTTGTTGACAAATAGGCAAATTTTCTTAGCAAATTTTCCTATTTCTGGTGTCATCTAAAGCTTGGGTGAATTTGCTTCCCCAGATAGGAAAATTTTCTCATCAAATTTTCTTGTTCTTGTGCAACCCAGTTTTAGGTAAATTTTCCCCCAGATAGTCCAAGTCAATCTATTTGTTTTCTGGTCAAATTCATGCGTTCTATTAGGATAGGTGAGTTTTCCACATCCTTGGGAAAATTTTCTCACTTCAAGGGTGATTTTTCTTTGTGTTCGAGTCTTTCTTCTATCCCCGTCAAGAGTTAGGTGAATCTATTTATTGATTAGGTGATCTAGTTTTTAGGTGATTCATTCTCCATCTGTACCATTCAAGAAACCAGTGAGTTTCTCACCCTGTTAGGAAATATTTAAATTCAAATCCGCTCATTTCCCTGAGTTTAGGAAATCTTCCTAACTGTTTGAGTGAACCTGCTAAAAAATAGGAAAATTTGCTTAGCATAGGCGAATTTGCTCATCAAATTTTCATGTTCTTGTGCCAACCCAATTTTAGGAAAATTTTCCCCTAGATAGGAAAATTTGCCTCACAAATTTTCTTGTTTCTTGTGCTATCTAAAGTTTGGGCAAATTTTCTCATCAAATTCTCCTATTTCTTGTGCCATCTGAAGTTTAGGCAAATTTTCCTCCCTAGAATAGGAGAATTTGCTTCCAAGCATAGGCGAGTTTTCTCAAAACATCCCATCATCTATTTTCCTACAATCATCATTTTTGTCCATCTAAAGTCATCGTTTCCTTGATCAGATCATATAGGTTCATCACAGGACATCTCTAGAGTACATATCCACCATCGGTTCATCGATCCCAATCACCTAGACTTCATTTTAGGGGTTTTTATCCAATTTGACTTAGGTGTCTGATCCTGATCATCATCAATCACACTTACTTAGGATTGCTATCCATCCTAAGTCAGTAATGACCCAATCAATCTACTTCCATCTTGAGGTAGATTCGGTGTTGTAACCATCCTTTTCATAATCTAATATGATCATCAGCACCTTACGTCATCTAGGTCAAATCTTTGAAATGGGTTTAGAATCCATTTCATCATCCTATTTGATCAATCATCCAATCTTATCTCATCAATCAATCTTATCAAATCCTATCACATCCTCCAATCCAATCATAATATGAGCTTCAATCCAATCCCAATCTAAGCTTACCTAAATCCCAATTTGAGCTTTAGTCCATCTACATCCAAGATCTTCTGATATTGAAACAAATCTTAAGATCCCTTCTTCCATATTCTAATCCATCCTATTTATCTTTTCATCATCTTTTCTTTCCTTCTAAGCATCTATTCCCATCTTCTCAATCCATATCCATCGAATCCAGCTTCATGAATCTTTATCCTCCATTAATGCAACCAAAAATAGTAGTCAAGGGGAACCCCAATTACATTGATGATGATAACGAAAGTCTTGTTGATCAAGATGAGTATGATATAGACCCCCTTGATGCTATCATTAATAGCAATATTTCCCCAAGCGTCATCCAAAATCCAATCAATCATCCAAGCTATCCCATCATGCCTCCATCCACACCTAATAACAATCCTTATGCTACCTTTGACAAGGGATATCTAGTATATTCCCCATCCACATATTCATCATATCCTTCATCTAAATCTTTCTCTAATCCACCATCCACATCCTCCTATCCCAATCCAACATCCCAATCTTCCCATCCTAATCCACTATCCCAATACCCTTACTACAATCCACCACCTACATCCTCTTGTCCTAATCTACCATCCATATCCTTCCATGTCACTCCATCTTCCACTCCACCATGTCCTAATCCACCATCCACATCCTCCTATCCCAATCCGGCATCCCAATATTCCTACTTTAATCCACCATCCTAATCTTCCCATCCTAATCTACTATCCCAATACCCTTACTACAGTCCACCACCTACATCCTCTTGTCCTAATCCACCATCCATATCCTTCGATGTCACTCCATCTTCTACTCCACCATCTCATAATCCTCCACCTACTCCTAGTCTTCCATCCAATCCCATTCATCCATCTAATCCTAATCCACCAATCCATAATCCTAGTCCTCCACCCATTCATAATCCTTCATCTATTCCCACCAATCCTAACCCTCTACCTACTTTTAGTCCTCTGTCTGATCCCATTCCTTCGTCTAATCCCAATCCACCAATCCATAATCCTTTGTCTATTCCCATCACCCCAGCTAAGCCTAGAATGTGCAAGTTTCTCATTCTAGAAGTCCTCTAAGGACTCATGACAAAGAATACATCCCCAATTCCACATCTTGAAGTCATGGAACCATGCTGCCCCACTCCCCCATGTAAGTCACTACTGATGAGAACCTTCTCCATCCCACACTTATCATTATTGTTACCTCCCCTAGGGCCACTCAAACCATTGAAACCATCAAACCCACCAAATCCATTGAACCCCCATCTCCTACTCTAAGAACCACCAAACCCATTCACCATCTCCTACTCCTAGATCCACCCAATCCATCGAAGACACCGAAATCCAATCCACTTTTCCCACTCCTAATATCACTGAAATCCATTCCCATGAACTTCATGAATCCTTCATCCTTCCATCTCCCCCACTTAAGGAGTCCCTCCAACACTCCATCATCATGCCACCTACACAAGATAACTCATGCCAAGGGCTTGATCCAAAGCATATCGACATATCCCCTTCTCCACATCAAGATCCTTCCATTCCATCTAGTCCACTACAAGATCATAGTCCCCCATCTATTCCATCCCATGATCCCCTTGACACTCAAGATCCAACCGATCTATCTCATGAGCCCTTAAATCACTAGTTTCCACAACTCCAAATCCTATCATATCACCTAATCCTTCTCTGGATCCCTTATCACTCACTCCTCCCAATCAAGATTTTGTTACCCCATCATCTCCATCTTATGATCCTCCATCCCTGTCTAACCCTACTATCCCCACACCACTTTTATATTCCCTACGGTACTCTCACATTCTTCATCCATAGTGGTTTCCTTGTAGAAGAGGAACCGAGCATATACGCCACCCATCCTCCACCTAATAATGGACTCGCATCATGTTTCCAAAATAACAAGTACCCTACTATAGAGTGAATGCTCAAGATCATGAACTACCGAAGAAAAGGTTTAGGACTTCATGAGCAAGATATTCTAGAGCCCATCCATGTTAAAGAAAATCCATGTACACAAGGTCTTGGATATATATTTCAAGGCTTGCAATCCAAAAATGTTGGGACAACCTCTATACATCCTAAGCGAGCCTCTTCCAAAAGAATAATAGGCTCTTCCCATTGCTCCACCAAACCATTTTCTGCCATCCACCCTCCATTGTATCACCTCAAAACAACCATCCACATTCCTCCTTCGTCTTCCAAATCCATTTTGGGTCCTTATGTCCCTCCATCCACCATCACACATCCTCCAGGTACTAAGTCCATTTTGGGCCCTTATATCCCAAAATCACCCCCTCCATCTTGCCCTATTAATCCTTTTTTCCATCCATCACCTATCCTTAGTGCATATCATAAACATCCCACTCTCATGTTCCCTAATCAGGATCAATAAAGGAATGTATCTACACTTCCCCCATCTACATATCATCCTCAAAATCCTACCTCCATCACTCCATTCATGATTCCTCCGCATCATCCATCTTCTTACACCCATCCCATTGCTATTGGAAGCACTTTGGATTCCAAAGTAAAAATGCACAAATCTAAACATCCACATGAATCTAAAGCTCCTCATGTCTCCTTAAAAAATATATGTTGAAGAAAAGAAAAATAAAATACAAAATCCAAATCAAACCCATAGGCCACAAAAGACCACCAAAGAAAAAAGATGCCATGCCTTAAAATGAAAAATCTGTAATAACATCTAAAGTTGCTAATCCCAAAGCTACACTTGCTCATCCACCATCTCCTAAATCTATTTTGGGTCCCTATGTCCCAAAATCCACTATCCCAACTCTTCCATTATCCCCACATCATCCATCCACTAATCTTCCTATCCTTTTACATCCACCACCATATGTGCCAATGTTGCTCCTGAAAACATTCCCCCATCACACATCCACCCCATCATTCCACCCATACACTTTCCAACATCCCGTCTATTATCCCACATATCTCCCTCATCCAATCCCCTTAATCCATTCCTTTTCATAATCCATCCATCTTCATAACCTTGGTTGTACCAACATCCAATAGTCACTTCAAACATGGGCTCTTATTACCTCATATGGAACTTGATGCTTGAGTTCATCCCCTTTGTCACATGTCTTCTAAATAAACTTATCCACATCCATATCCTTATCCATCTCCATCTGCATACCATCCAAAAATCCAAAAATCCAAAAAGTCACAAAAATTAAAAAAAATCAAAAAAGTCAAAAAATTCAAAAATCCAAAAAAAAAAACATAATGAGAAATAATTTGTCCAATGGTGAAAATTGGAAAACAAGCACCCTGGATAAGTACCATGATGAAACAATGGTAGGCATGCATCATGTGTATTTCATCATCCAGTTTACTTCCACACTTGGGGGCAACTGCATCCCCTTCACCCATCTCCTCCATCCCACTTATCTTACACATCCTACCTGTCATATCCCATTTATCTCCAATCCCTCCATCCTCCTTGTGATCTTCATATAGATAGGGGAAAAAATATATACATGCTTTGGAAACCTCTTGGTATACATTATCTGCATCCATTTTCCTTCCTTTTCCACCCATCATGCTACCATAAATCTCCCTTCCTTATCCATGCAACCTATCCATATCCATCTCTCCCTTATTCACCCATCCTTCTATCTTCCATCCCTCTTGCGTCATCATACATGACATATATCGAGTGGGGAATATTTTGGCTTTGTACCATAGTCCTTGGAGACATCATTCATTGATCCTATCGTCCATTCCATGGGTATGTGTAGGATTATGATGGGCCAAAAACTGGCGATATGATGGGTATTTGTAGGGTATGTGGCTGACAACTTTATTTTTACCCAAAATTTATAAAATAAAAAAGGTTTTTAAAGGAGATTCTTAACTTTCCACCAATATAAATTATGCTTTACTTTGAATTTAATAAATAATTATTATTCATTTTCTATTTGAACAACGACTAAAGTCCTAATTGATAGGTTGATTGAAAAACATCTATAGCTTTCAAATGGTATCACATTTTTTGAATCCAAAACATGCATCACATTCTATGCTTTGCATACTATAAGATTGAAAAAAAAAAAGAATTTGTTTTGACCAAGTTAAGGTGGTCAGACATACAAGTTTTTATATTTTTTAAAAGTTGTAATAAAAAATTCATAATTAGTTATTTACTTGGAAAAAAATTACAAAAAAATATGCATCACATCAGGACATGAATCCTCTACTTATATCTAAAATCTTATAAAAAATATTTTTATTTCATTGTGGTTAGGGTGGTTAGATAAACACCTACTTTTTTTTCCCTGAAATTTAAGTACTACTGCAATGAAATTTCAAATTTTCACCAAATAGATTTTTTTTAAAAAAAAAAAACCTAGTAGTTTAGAAACTACATTCAATTTGCCACATATTCTATTGTTACATATTTTTGAAATAATATAGATAACTTATTCAATTTTTTACGTCAAGTTTCCTAACTCTAATTTTTTTTGAATTTTTTTCTAATTAAGGGCCTATTTTTTCCATGATGATTCTGCACATACGGTCCCCTTACCACTATTACTATCTCCCCATCCATCCATCCACACAATCCCTTCCATCTCCCCATCCTTATCTTCCTATCCATCCAAAAAATCCCTTCCATCTCCCCATCCTTATCTCCTTACCTATCCAAGAGAAAATCCTTTTCATCTCCCCATCCTTATCTTCCTATTAATCCATCATAGCATCCCTTCCATCCCCCATCCTTATCTCCGTATCCATTCATCTCTATCCTCATCCCATCTCATAAGACCTTGTCATTGGTATCTAGCTATAGGATCCCCCACATGCAACCCAATGTCGTATATCTCATTGTCATCACTCCCACTTCTTTCACACATCTTTCCAATCTCCTATTGCTTCTCATCAATCATCTCTCCATTGTATCATCCTCCAATTTCATCTTTTGATGATTTGGATAACTATCCCATCCCTAAGCTACACATGATCACCATCATCCTATCTTATCCACTAGGTCTATCTTGTCTCATCATATCGGTTCCATCATTTTATCCACTTATCATGGTCATCTCATCATCCTTTTTCCATAGTCAGTCGTCATCGTTTTATCAAACTACATTGCCCCTGCGCTTTCATGTAGGCAAGGTCGATCATTTGCTTTGCCCCCAGGGCTTTTGTGGGTATGTGCATGATCATGATGGGCCAAAAAGTGGTGATATGATGGGTATGTGTAAGGTATGTGGCTGACGAATTTTCTTTTACCTAAAATTGATGAAATGAAAATGGTTTTTAAAGAAGAATCTCATATTTCCATCAATATAAATTATGCTTTGCTTTGAATTTAATAAATAATAATTATTCATTTTCTATTTGAATTACGACTAAAGTCCTAATTGATAGGCTAATTCAAAAACATCTATAGCTTTCAAACGGTATCACATTTTTTGAATCTAAAACATGCATCACATTCTATGTTTCACATACTATAGGATTAAAAAAAGAAAAATTGAATTTCATCAAGTTTTGACCAAGTTAAGGTGGTCAGACATACAAGTTTTTATATTTTTAAAAATTTGTAATAAAAAAATCATAATTAACTATTTACTTGGAAAAAAATTATAAAAGAATATGCATCACATCGCGACATGAGTCCTCTACTTATATCTAAAATCTTATAAAAAAATATGATCATTTTATTGTGGTTAGGGTGGTCAAACAGTTATTTTTTTCCATAAATTTAAGTACTACTGCATTCTATTCTTACACATTTTTGAAATAATATAGATAACTTATTCAAATTTTTACATCAAGTTTCCTAACTTTGATTTTTTTTATTTTTTTGCCACTTAAGGGCATGTTCTTTCCATGATGATCCTGCACATACCCTTATCTGTGGTCTTTTATCAAACTACGAGGGCTCTGTGCTTTCATGTGGATAAGGCTAATCTTTGATCGACCCTCAAGCCCCTAGGTCTTTAGGGTGTGTCAGTCTTGTGTCTGGTGTCATGTTGATGAGTATGTCCCTAGCCAGATGGTTCTTCACAAATAAGATCCACTAGTATCATGGGATTCAATCAGTCTTGAGTGTCCTAAGTCATGTCGATCACTTAGTTTAGTCTCATCTTTGGTCTTAACAGGATGCATCCTTCCTTATCAGACCACATCAATCCCATCCACCTTTTGATCCTGTGGCAAAGGAAATTTGAAATTGTTTGTTTTCTTGTGATGCTTTTGGCTTTTGTTTATCATTTGAGCCCCCTATCATACCCCGTTGGGGCCACCTTGATCCATCATATCGTGGCATGCTTTGACTGGTAAACATAGGGGCATATCTTGATCTTTTGTTTATTCTTGTCTTCCTAGTTGTCCTACCTAGTACCCACCAAGATCCTTGTGGTCTTGTGTTCCACTGTGGAATCCTTTGTATTTGTGGTTCTCCAACATTATCCCTACCAAATCCCCCATGACTTTGGGATGTTGGACTAACCTTTTGTTTGTTGTGTTAGTTTCATGCATGTGATACAGAGTCACCTTGATTCTTCATACCCCGATGCATAGTATCTCATGCTATATCAAATTTAGTGCTCATCACATGGAAACATAATTCATAACAATTAAATTGCTTGATTTGATCAACACTCCCTCCATCCACCATCTCACATCCTCTCATTTATCATTTTTCTCTATCAACACCCCCCCATCCCCTCACCCTCCATATTTTTAATCCATTCATCCTTCATCACTCTCCTCTATTTATCCTATCCATTTTCATCCATCCATTGTTTTCATTCTCATCATCCCATCATCTCTTCAATCTTCTTAGGATAATATAGATTGGATATTCTAAGCATCTTTTCCTTATTACATCTCCATCCAATCCCACCCCCATCCATTCAATCTAGCACAAATAATCTAATCACATCCTTGACCACGTCTTGTTCCCAACTTTGCTGGAAGCCTTGATCCAATCATCATCATTGAGATGTATCAGTTAGACAAGAACAGAGACAAGGTTGAACTTGCCAAAATGACTAATGGCCTAGCTTCTCAACTAAAAGGCCAGAGTGACACTAGCAAGTAAACAAAGTATTCTCTAATATTGTAAACTAGAAATGCAAGTGTAAGAAGGGTAAGAAGGATCTCACCAAGGAATTTGTTCACCAATTGATCTTCCAAGAAGCGCACACACCTACACACACAAAGAGGGAAAATGTTGGGTGGTTGTATAGGGGCCTACCTCATTTAGCTCTCCGTTTAGGTGTATCCACCTCCATGGACAACCAAGGATATGAGATAAAGAAGTGATAAAGTAACAAGAATACAAGCACTACAAAATAGTACTATGCTACTCAACCAAGTGATAGAGGAGAGGAGAGGGAAGCTTACCACCTCCACCAAGAGCACTCAAGGCTGCTTGGGGGAGAAATGAGAGGACCTCAAGCCTTTGTTGCAATGGTGTGGTCCCAAATGTGCTCTACCGAAGTGACGAAGTGGAGATTTTGCTGCAATGGAATGCTTGGATGCTTGGAGTGAGTGAAAATGAGCTTGAGAGTGAATGTGAGAGTGCAAGAATGGTAGCTTGATGTGATGAAGAAGTTCTTAGAAGATAAAATGCTTGTTGAAGGAGTGAATATGAAGAATGAGGGAAGAAAATGGCCATATTTGGGTCAGTCGGCCAAAGGAGGAATTACAACTTCACTGCCAATGAGAAGAGTAAAGCCTCTGCTAGCTCAACCATAGGAATCTTCTAGGGATGTAAGCACATCACATGAATGTCTGCATTGCACAGGTGTCCCTAACAAAAATACCCTCACTGACACACAAAACAAGTGCCAAGTGGACTACCATCAGTGGGCTTAAGTGGAATTAAACCTCTGAACTTGGTTTTCTAAGGTGGATAAAGGAAAAAAGGGGAATTGCACATAGGGTGAAAATTCGCTCTTATACAGGATCATTTGAGAATATTATTTGTGGTCCTAACATATGTGCCAACCTTTTATCATTCTACCAAATCACTCATCTTGGGAATGGAAAGAAAGTTGAGTTTTATCTAAACACAATTGTGGTCAAAGATCTTGAGGATAATGCCTTGGTTGTAGTGGGAAAGGCCAATATGAGACTCAACTATATCAATTTTATCACTTTGTGCCACATTCTCCTAAAAAATTTCTCACTCACTCAAATTTAGTGAGTAAGTTATGGAATGAACGGTTTGGACATTTGAACTACTGCTATCTTCAACAACTTAGCTCATAGTATATGGTCACAGGTATCCCTCACATCATCTTTTTAGATGGTGCATGTCCAAGTTGTGAAATGGATAAGCATTGAGAAGAGAATTTTGAGAAAGGGAAGTCTTGGAGGGCTTTAGAAGTTCTTCAATTGGTTCATAGTGATCTAGCGATCCCATTTCCAATTTTATCCTTCAGCAAGGCTCGCTATGCACTCACCTTCATTGATGACTACTCCAAATTCACTTGGGTCTACTTTCTTCACCAAAAGAATGAAGTCTTTGAAAAGTTTCAAACCTTCAAGGCACATGTTGAGAAGCAATTTGGAAAGCATATCAAGATTCTTCATACTAACAATGGTCGAGAATATGTGAACCACAACCTTGTGAAATTTTGTACTCTTGAAGGGATCAATCTTTAGCATTTAGTTGCATACACACCACATCAAAATGGTGTTGTAGAAAGGAAAAATAGGACCCTTAGGGAAATGGCTAGCTTCATGATTCATGCTCATTCTCTTGGTCTAGAATTTTTGGCTGAAACCATTAATTGTGCTACACACATTCAGAATTAGGTTCCCCATAAGGCATTGAAAGGCATGACTCCTTTTGAGGATTGGTCTAGTAGGAAACCAATTGAGTAGAATTTTTGAGTTTTTGGCTCTTCAGCTTGGGTACACATTCCTCTAGAGAAGCGCAAGGCTTTGGAACCTCAAAGTAGGCCTTGCATCTTTGTTGGATATCTAGATGGTGTCAAGGGGTATCAACTCTTGGATCTAGAGACACATGAGATCTTCATTGAAAGGAGTGTTAACTTTGAGGAAAGCTCTCCTAGCTTAACCTCTAATCCATCTCATCCTTCACCCACAGTGGAATCAGATTACAGTGACTCAAATGATTCTACCTTACCTCTGACTCACAGGGTTCTCATCCTTCATCTCCATCATCTTGATGACCTCATTGGGCTCGACAGACTCTCGAGTCAATAGGAAATCTTTTTGGGGACCCTACAGACACTCAAAGGACTCGGTCACAACATGAACATCCTCCACATGTCTACATTGCTACTGCTTTAGATCCATAATCCTTTAAGGAGGCTTTAGGCATTCCTGAATGGGATTTAGTGATGGAGGAAGAGTATAGTTCCTTGATGAGGAATCACACATGGGACTTAGTTCCTCTTCCTAAGAGGAGAAAAGTGGTTCGATGTAAGTGGATCTATGAGACTAAATATGCAACAAATGGAACAGTGGACAAGTTCAAAGCATGACTTGTGGCTAAAGGTTTTTCATAGGTTCCTAGAATTGATTACACAAAATTCTTTTCCCCTATTTCCAAGATGAACTCCATCCACTTGACTCTTTCCATTACAACAGCTCATAGATGAATTGTCCATCAGATGGATGTGAAGAGTGCATTTCTTCATGGAGATCTTGTAGAGGAGATTTACATGGAGCAACCACAGGGATTTGTTTAGGATTCTTCTCTGATTTGTAGGTTGAGGAAGTCTCTCTATGGCCTCAAATAGGCCCCTCGGGCTTGGTATGCCAAGATGGACTCCTTTATTCTCTCAACAAGATTCTCTAGGTGCCACTTGAATTTGAATGTCTACATTTTGTGACATGATGAATCTGACTTCTTGTTCTCTATGTTGATGACTTGATCATTACTAGGAGTACATCATCCATCATTGCTAGGGTCAAATATTCTTTGCATGACAGGTTTTCTATGGATGACTTAGGCCTTTTACATTACTTTCTCAGGGATTGAGATCACACAATCCTCTTCCAGGATCACTGCTGCTTAGCCCAAGTATGCTCTTGACCCTCTAGCTCCTCTTCTAGGAGTAGGTGCATTCTTAAAAATCCATGTGTCAAAATTTGAAACTGATTACACCAGTGCTTAGAGTGCAAAAAATTAGCCAAAATAAAAAAAAATGCTTGGAAAAAGGAGCTAAAATGAGCAAGATATGAGCAATTGAAGTTGGACTGCAAAAATAGAAAGCTTATTCATGAGGGGTGAAAAATTTTCATCAAAAGGGTGACATAGTGTTGACGTCATCCAACTACGAAGCTAAATTTGATGGTCATTTAACCATCACATAGTAGCAATCAGTTAATTTTGACATTCGTCTACTCGTCATAGTCGTCGCTCAACTTTGTCAAAATAGTCTTGTCGGGAAATCTTCGTATGACTGAATATTCTTTTGATTCCCTTGGAATCTTCTTGCTACCAGTTAAAATTTTAGGTTGCTACTATTTATTGATTGTCGGTGGTACTTAAAGAATTTTGAATTCAAAAAAGAAGTTAGTTTTTAAAATGGAACGTCAACCGATAGTGAAGGGGAGGCAACATGGAAAAATGATAGGTTGTCGCATGGAGACGTGGAAATGGATGCGGGTACTAGGTACAACATAGCCCCTACAAGAAGGTTTGTAGTATAGGTCATAGACCTATCTGTAAATTTTTATTTTCTATATATATATATTTGTTTAAAAGCTTTACAAACAAATTGTGAAATACATAATTTTTGAATTTTTCTTTTTGAAAATAATTTTTTAGAAAATAAATAAACAAATATATATATATATTTGAAAAATAATTTCATACCCGACTGTAATAATGGCTGGGTTGTATGGCTCAACTAGCAAATTTGTTTTTCCTCAGCGAACAACTTTGTCCAAATTCAACAATTTGGTAGTCAATTTAGGGGTTTTTAGCCCTTTTAAGCATGATGGTGATGTCCTTTTTGGCTGAAAATATGGCTACCTCTTGGATCTAGAAATCACCTTCAATCTTCAAACCCTTGTAGATTTTCCTCCAATCTCTAACTAGGACAAAACAAAAGGAAAAATTAACTTTCTTGGATGCTCTAGATGCAAAGATGAGCTCAAATCTAATGCAAAAATCTTCCAAAATGTACCTGCAATACAAGGCCAAAAATGGAACCCCCCCATAATCTGATATTTCTTTCACAACTTTCCGATTCTCTAAATCATCCAAAGATGCAAGAGAAGAGCATACTCAATGCTTCAAGAAAATACAATATTGCAATCAAGATCTCCCAAAAGACTAACCAAAGGAACTCAAATTGCTTTGATATCATGTAATATTTGGCTATGGAGATAGCAACCCAAGATCTAAAGGCCTATGGAAAACAAAAAATACTCAGAAGATCAATATAACAAGAATAAACTATATAGCCAAATGCACAAATGTAAAAAGAGTCAATGTACAAATGTAGTAGAGACCCCTTGGTTATATAGCCAAGGTGAGATACAAAATGTCATAGGATTATGACAAGTGTCTTAATCATATGACATGAGGCAACTAGTCACAACTACCTAGGTCACATGTGTTAGTTGTCAAAAGATAAGATAACAACTAATGACAACTAACACCTTTTAGGAAGAATCTTACAACCTAAGTAAACTTAACATCATGTGAATATGTCCACTAATTACCTATTAAGTGAAATAAATAGGTACAAGACAATTATTCACACCAACACAAACACAACTATGAGAAGGATCTTCACCTTTACTAATACTGTATTTAGTAACCCATGGAGAAATTCCAATAACAACCCCACCTCTTCCATCATGATGGGATGTATGCAAAAAACTAGCATCTCTCCAAATATTATATAGTGAAGCCTCAAGCTTAATACTGTTGACTTTAACTTCTTGGAGAAAAGCACATCTAGCTTCCATTTCATAACCATATCCTTCATTTTATACTTGCAAGGAGGGAGAGAAATCCCTCATACATTCCAAGAAAGGATTATATAATTCATGATGAGAAAGAGAAGCGCCATCAAATTGGGGCAGTACATTGAAACTATTATCAAGAGTCAATTTAGAATCCTTGGCCTCATGGTCTTTAGAGGTGGAAGAAGGAGATTTGGATTGATGGTGGGAGAAAGATGAAGGGGAGAAGAATCTCAGGAGAGTGGCAAGGAAGAGAAGAATAACCTTGAGTGTTTGGAGAAGGGGAAGAAACAAGAGTGGAAGAGACAAGTGGCTCTTTCCTTTTCCTAACCAATTTCCAACCATCTGACATGACAACATCCTTGAAAGAGGGGGTAGATTCCTCATGGACTTTAGAAAGATTGTTAGGGGTAGAAGAGGAAATGGGTGAATTATTGGGAGAATGTGAGGTGGAAGAAGAGGAGTGATTGGTGGAAGGGAATAGATCATGACTCAAAGAGGACAAGTGGCTACTAGATGGTGTCGAATTGGAGTGATTTTGAGTTAACTTATTTCTCCTGATGGGACAATCATGGATCAAGTGACCTTATTTTTTGGAAATAAAAATATGCATTTGGCTTGTTCAGATAGACTAATGTATGCTCTATTTTGAAGCCTGGGCCTATAAGTTTAATATTTACTAGCAATGGGTTGTTTGGATCTACTTCCAAACAAGCCCTAGGGATGAACTCTAGGCTTGAAAACTTGTCATAATTATGTTTGCACCAGATTATTCTCCCCAACCAAGCAACAATATCCTTTAGAAATGGTCTAAAAGCTAGATTGAGGAATGGAAGCTTGACCCACATGGGGTAATGCAAGTGATACATACCTTCAAGATGGAAATTGAAGGTCCAAACTTGTAGATAACAAATTTTCCTGCAAATGACCCAAGTGTCATATTGCAAAACAACTTGGGCATGCTCTATTGACTTAAACATGCATGAAACATACCCTTTTCCTAGACCTCATAGGGTTTCAATCTCCCATCCTTGATTTTACCAATTTAACCAAGCGCATTTATAAAATTCAAATTCACATGGGACTCTCTGTAAGAAAATAAGAATATTTGTTTTATTTTGATATTCTAAAATAACCTCTACAATATCATTAGGAAGTTGTATTTCAAGGGTTTTTCCTGGTTGGTCATTTGGCATTAGATGATCTATTTCCATGCGCTAGTTTTTCGTGAGCATGTTTGTAGAGGCACGATAAATGTACAGATCATTTTCCATACATTTTAGCTTGCCTTCTTTTTTTTTGTCTTCTAGGATAGAATACTCTCCACTCATTCTAGTTGCCACTTTGAGTCTCATCAGAGCTTTGAGACAGAGGAAGACTCCAGAAACAATTGCATAGTAGAAAATAATGTGGTAAAATTTTGCACTACTGCATTAAAGTTTGCATAATTCCACATGCTGTCAATTATGATAAAAGGTTTTTTTATTTTTGAAGCAAATAGCAATAGTAATGGAAGAGGTAGTGGAGGGAAATTTGATCAGTTGAGGGGAAATAAGCCTCTAGCTAGGCGGGACTTGCTAGGATTCTCTTGCAAGCAAAGAAAACATGGTGGATTAGTGAGATAAAATATAGAAAAGAGGAAAAATGATGGATGACAACACATTTAATAGTGATTCATGACTGGAAAATAAAGGGACATTAGGGTTTGGTAGGCAAAAAATTTCACACAAAATAAATTTTATTATTATCCTTTAATCTTTATAAGTTCCCAAGTTAATTTTTTTATTTTAGTTTGTTGCGAGAATGGGTATTGATATAGGTAGATATTTGGAGGTGTACTCTAAATTAGAATTTTAATTGCATGATCTTCAATATGACATGGTGGTAAGCTAGTTGGTTCTAAAAAGATAGAACTACATCGTGATATAAAATTTCCTAGTTATCCTTCAATGAGTGGGACATAGATAAGTCTTGAAGAGATAAATAACAAAAAGGTGGGCAATAATCCCATTAAACCTCTTTTTGAATAACTTTTCCATGTGACCGTGAGATCTAATAATACTATTTGAGCCAAGTGTGAGGCCTCATAAGGTGTTTTGTTGGTCAGTATTAGTAAATTACGTCTATAATTTAGAAAAGTATAGCAATATGAGACTAATAGTGAAGATCCATTGGGTTCCCAAAATAACGACATAGCCTTCCAAAGAAAGGGAATGGATGACAATTTTAAAAAATAACTAGAATTTTTTGTTTAGGTGTTTTTGAAAATTAGATCCTTATCAACTGAAAATACAATTGAATTCTATGAGTTTTCAATCGTGTGTAATAGACTAAATGTTTCATAAATCAATTAAAATATGTAAAACTGAAATTTAAAAAAAAAACTAAAAAACAAATTAAATATATTTTAAGCATTAAAAATTAGGTTAAAAATAAAAAAAATTATTAATTTTAAAAACCTTTGTGTTTTCAACAAAATAATATTCTACCATAAAAATGTATTAATAATATCGACTCAAGCACCATATATCATAAATAGACCCTACAAAAAACAAAAAAAATACCTTACAAGCAATTTTTCGTACATGTGTGGCGTGCCTCATCCCTCTATCCACTCCTTCCCATAAAAACATGAAATAAATATATCTACAAACATACAATTAATGTCAAGTCATGCTTGAAGTTCACATTGACAATCCCCATATTTCTAATGTGTCAAGGAGGAGGAAATTCAAGGAATCAATCTAAAATAAAATTCAATAAAGTGGAAGGCAGTGGGAATTAGAAAATTTGTGTTTTATGATTATTTGCAAATTTGTCTACGATTTTATGGATTCCACTAGAATGGATCTATCATGCTATAGTGGTAAGGAGTTAATGGAATCAACTTCCATCATCATAAAATATAATGGAAGACATGTGTAATCCACTACATAAAGCAGAGAATCGATCAAAGATGACATATATAATGTCACACTCCAACCTCATGCATGGACCATACATACCTACTCCCACATGGCAGTGGCTATCTAGCCCCAGGAATGCACCGGGGCATGGATGGTTGCCCCACCATGCATCATTCTACATACCTTACACAGTGAATACCAATTTAACTGTCAGTCAGTGCTCTAGTGCTGCGTCCGTGCAAGAGGAGAAAATGAAACTTTAAATTTTAAATTCTAATATGCTCTTCAAAAAATATAATATAGGTATCAAAATAAATCTAAAACTTCAAAATTATTTTTAAAATATTGATTTTTTTTTAATATATTATATATGAAAGAAATAATATTAGGATAGCCATTGCCTTTGGTGTGTGTGGGAGGGCAGTGGCTATCTAGCCCTAGGAATGCACCGGGGTATGGATGGCTGCCCCATCATGCATCATCCTGCATACAATGCTCAACTGTACGTAGTAAATACAAATTTAACTGTATATTAAAAAAAATTGAATATTTTAAAAATAAATTTGAAGTTTTAGATTTATTTTAATACCTATATTATATTTTTTAAAGAACATATTAGAATTTAAAATTTAAAGTTCCATTTTCTCCTTTTGCATGGACGCAACACTAGAGCACTGGCAGATAGTTAAATTGGTATTCACTGCGTACGGTATGCAGAATGATGCATTGTGGGGTAGCCATCCATGCCTCAGTGCATTCCTAGGGCTGGATAGTCACTGCCCCTTCCTTCCACTTTATTGAATTTTAGTTTAGATTGATTCCTTGAATTTCCTCCTTCTTGACACATTAGAAATATGGGGAGTGGCAGTGTGAACTTGAAGTCTGACTTGACATTGTTTGTTCATTTGTAGATATATTTACTACATGCATTGATTTATTTTGTCATTTTGTGGGAATGAGTGGATAGACAGAAGGGGCACGCCACACATGCACAAAAAATTGTTTGTAAGTCGTTTGTCTTTGTCGTTGTCTATTATTTATAATATATGGTGCTTGAGTCGACATTATTAATATTTTTTTATGACAGAATATTATTTTGTTGAAAACACAAAGGTTTTTTAAATTAATACATTTTTAATTTTTTAATCTAATTTGTAATGCTTAAAATATATTTAATTTGTTTTTTGATTTATTTTTTTAATTTTAAATTTACATATTTTAATTTATTTATGAAACATTTAATCTATTACATACAATTGACAAATCATAGAATTCAATTGTATTTTCAGTTCACAAGGATCTAAAATTTCAAAAACATGTACACAAAAAAGTATAGTTATTTTTTAAAATCATCATCCATTCCCTTCTTTTGGAAAGCAATGACATTGTTTTGGGAACCCAATGGCTCCCCACTCTTAGTCCCATCTTGCTATGTCTTTCTAAAATCTAGATGTAATTTACTAATAATGACCAACAAAACACCTTATGAGGCCTCACACTTGGCTCAAAAAAATTATTAGATCTCACCACATGGAAAATTTATCCAAAAAGGGGTCTAATGGGATTATTGCACACCTTTTTGCTATTTATCTCTTAAAGACCTATCTTTGTCTATCTTTGTCCCACCCATAGAAGGATATCTAGGAAATTTTATATCATAATGCAACTATCTTTTTGGAACCAACTAGCTTACCACCATGTCATATTGAAGATCATGCAATTAAAAATCTAATTTAGAGTACACCTCCAAATATATACCTATATCAATACCCATTCATGCAAAAACAACTAAAATAAAAAATTAACATAGGAACTTATAGAGATTAAAGGATAATAATAATAATAAATTTGTGTGAGATCTTTCACCTGCCAAACCTCAATGTCCCTTCATTTTCTAGTCGCAAATCACTATTGTTGTCGTCCATCATTTTTCCTCTTTTCCAAATTTTCTCTCACTAATCCACCATATTTTCTTTGACTACAAGAGAATCCCAACATGAGCTACCTAGCTGAAGGCTTCTTTGCCCTTGACTAGTGCAATTTCCCTCTGCTACCTCTTCCATTGCCGCTGCTACCTACTTAGAAAATGAAAACCTTTTATCATAAGTGATGACATATGAAATTATGCAAACTTTATCGCAATAGTGCAAACTTTTACCACCTTCTTTTCTACTATGCAACTGTTGTTGGAGTCTTCCTCTATCTCAAATCTCTGATGAGACTCAAAGTAGGGACTAGAATGAATGAGGATTCTTCTATCCCAAAAGACAAAACAAAAGAAGGCAAGCTAAAATTTATAGAAAATGGTCTACACATTTATGGCGCCTCTGTAGACGAATTAGCAAGTGGAATTAGATGATCCAATGCCAAATGACCAATCAAGTAAAACCCTCAAAATACAACTTCTTGATGATATTGTAGAGGTTATTTCAGAATATTAAAATATAACATATATTCTATTTTTCTTATGGGGAGTCCCATGTGAAGTTGAATTTTATAAATGTGCTCGGTTAAATTGGGAAAATTTAAGGATGGGAGATTGAAACCCTAAGAGGTCTAGGAAAAGGGTATGTGTCATGCATGTTTAAGTCATTAGAGCATGCCCAAGTTGTCTTGCAATAGAACACTTGGGTCATTTGTAGGAAAATTTGTTATCTATGAGCCTAGACCTTCAATTTCAATCTTGAAGGTTTGTATCACTCACATTACCCCACGTGGGTCAAGATTCCATTCCTCAATCTAGCTTTTAGACCATTTCTAAAGGATACTATTGCTTGGTTGGGGAGAGCAATCTGGTGCAAACACAATTCTAACAAGTTTTCAAGCCTAAGAGTTCATCCTAGGGCATGTGTGGAAGTAGATCTAAACAACCCATTGCTAGAAAACATTTAACTTATCGGTCTAGGCTTCAAAATAGAGCAAACATTAGTCTATCTCAACAAGCCAAATGCAAATTTTTATTTCTGAAAAGGTCACTTGATCCATGATTGTCCCATCAAGAGAAATAAGTTAACTCAACCTCCCTCCAATTCTACACCATCTAGTAGCCACTTGTCCTCTCCAAGTTGTGCTATATTCTATTCCATCAATCACCCCTCTTCTTCCCCCTCACATGCCCCTAAGAATTCACTTATTTCCTCTTCTACCCCTAACAATCTTTTTGAAATCCATGAGGAATCTACCCTCTCTTTCAAGGATGTTGTCATGTTGGATGGTTGGACTTTGGTTAGGAAAGGGAAAGAGTCGCTTGTCTCTTACACTCTTGTTTCTTCCCCTTCTCCAAACATTCAAATTTCTCCTCCCTACCACTCTTCTCCTCAACCACGCTTTCAATAATCTTCTCCTACTTCCTCTTTCTCCCACCAGTAATCTAAATCTCCTTCTCCCACCTCTTTTGACTAATGATTCCAATTAATGGCTCAATTTTGATAGGATTTTATCATATTTTTTTTGTTGATACCATAGACTTTGGCACTTGATTGTTGACACTTTCCATGTTATTTCCTTAAATCCATAAACCTTGGGCATAAACCTATCCTTTGATAATATTAACATGCTATGTGATTATCTATGTTAGTTTTACATGTGGTTGGATAAATGCTATTTTGAGGTAATTATGGATATGCAATTGTTTGTGTGTGCTAATATTATTTTACAAGTTCACATTAAGATGTTGATGTAAAAAAAGCTTGCAATGTGGAAGAGACTCCTGCTAGCTGGCTAGTTGTTAAGGAAGTCAATAAGATGGTCATTAAGAGGTCAAAGGAGGGAAAACTCTCAATGAAGGGAAATTTCCAATAGAGGGAATTCCTAGTTCGAATAAAAGATTGTAACCACCTTTTAAATGATCATGTTTGATTAGTTGAGAAAATCTAGGGAGTTTTTTGTGTTGGATCTTTGTTGGGGAAAGCTTTCTTTGACAAAATTTGGCACATGCATAACTTCCTCCCTTTATTTTCTATGCTTTCAATAAGTGGCGTCCTCCTATTTTGATGGAGTCGATTGCCTAGTTGGTTAGGGTTAATTAGAAGTTTTTCTCTCTATAACTAATGGTCAGATGCCCCTTTTAATAAGGCTGGATAATATGATGTTGTACTTTCATTTTCAGCTTTAAGTAATATAGTCATACAGTCATGTTGCTACCATATTGTATTTTTGTTTTCAATGAATAAAATTATATTCTAGTTTTTCTGCATCTGAGTTAGCTTAAGGAAAACTCACTCAAGGGGGGCCACTTGGTGAGAATTCCACCCATTTAGTTTAGAATTTATTTTCAGTTTAATAACTAGTTTTAGTTTTAATAGTTAACTGTTCCTACAACCATTGGAACTATGTTTTGTGATTGTTGCTGCAGCCAAGGCAGACAAAGTAGTTTCCTATCTATTTGCTGCAATTTCTATTTTTTTCATCCATTTCTAGTTTAGTTGTTGATGCTTAGTGTAGTTGTTAATTCATGCTCAGTGCTTATGTTAATTTCTTTCCAACATTTTACTTTCAAAATTGCTTTCTTTCTAGTGATAGAATGAGGATGGTTGTAGTTGAGTCCTAGTGCACATACAATGCTGACCCATTTCAAGTTTACATCCCTGGGTTGAAAAGTGAAATGCACCTTCATGATGAGTAAGATAACTACTTAGTACAAATGTCTAATCTCTAAGTCATAGCTCTAAGGGCTTAGTTACGAAACCATTAGAGGAGGCCAACATTTTTTTCACCATTGTCAAGGATGGTGTAAAATTAGGAAGTTCTTCAGAGTCATTTTCTAGTTTATTTATGTTTAAGTATTTTTGAAGTTTTTCCTTAGCATATTCTTCATTAGAATAGAGTAATGATCCACCATTCTTTCACCAATTCTTTGTGTGAGTTGGATGATACTGAGTTCATACTGCATGCATAGAGGCAGGAGAAGAGATGCTCTAGGGAGATTCATTCCTAATGATCTTGATCCTAATAACCAACTAGTTGAGTTTCAAAATATTCCAATAAACAGAGAAGGAGAAGAAGAAAATCTTTTTGTTGATTCCTTTCCCAATTTGACTGGCTCTGAAAATTCCTCTGAAGAGCAAGCTACCCAAAACTTGAATGAAAATCCATTTTCTTTGGAACTTCATCAAGCCAATATGGCTGGTGAAAATCCAAATAGACCTAACCAACCATCTTTTCCATTCCCTATCACACACCAGAATGAAGTTGATAATCTCAAGAACATCCCTCTTCAGTTATCCCTAAGTTCTATGGGCTTGTCACAAAAGACCTTGACACTTGTTTGAGTTTGATATCCTCTACAGAAGCTATGACTATACCACTGAAGCTTGTAGGCTTAAGTTGTTTCCTACCACCTTGAAAGAAGTTGCATTAAGATGGTTTACGAGCTTAGGAAGGAATTCTATTAAGATCTGGGATGATATGAAGTCAAAGTTTCTTGAGAAGTATAAGGAATACTATAGAGGTGGTGATATGAGAGGGGATGATATTTTTAGAATGCAACAAAATGAAGATGAAAGTTTGGAGGACTATATTTCAAGGTTTCTATTTTGTTTACAAAAGTCTCCACATCATGCACTGAATGAAGAGTCTCAAAATTTTCTCTTCCTTAGAGGGATCAATGAAGCTTGCTTTGATGCTCTGGATTTGATTGGAGGAGGAGATATCACCCAAGTTCCTTGGGATGATATTAAGAAGATATGCCAGAATTACTCCATAGCGGCTATGAAGAAAGGAAGAGGTTACCAACCCTCTTTGGGAAAATCCTCCACCAATGGAGTTTCAAGAATGGAAATCAATCATTTGTTGGTAGATTTCAAGCAAGATATCATAAACATGGCCACTTAGATAGATATACTCCAAACCAAGAAGAAACAAGAAGAGGTAGAGGCAATGTTGGCATAATATTGTCCTCATTGTAGACAAAAGAAGGACTACAGATGCAAAATGATAGCCAACATTGAGAGCAAACAAATTCCACCAGAATTCAGGCCAATTCAGGTTGGTGATGTTCATGTTTTCTACATTGCACAAAGAAGACCATGGGCTCCAAGACAAGGTATGCCACCAAATCCATTATCTTTTAGAGGACCTTATTTCAATTCCTACACATCTGGTAATCAATGGTAGCCCCCATATCCATCCAACTATGGAGAAAATATACCTCAACCTTGGAACAACCCTCCAAATACCTGGTCCAATTACCAAAGCTCTCCACCTTAGTGGTAGCAATTCCAAGGGAATTGGCAGCCACCTCTAGGAAACTACCAACAAACATCCTAATGGAGGGGAGGATAGCAATGGCTGAACCAATCAATTGGATACATGTAGCCACCACCATAGCCTCAACAACCTGTCGTAATGCCTCCTCCTACTAGCTTAAGTTCTAGCACACCTAGACCTACTCAGTTACCACCTCAACCCACACCTAACCCAAATAACAAACCACAATAGTAGCCTATCTACTATGCAGATCTCAATCAATTCCCTACGTATGTTGTGAGTGTGAGTGATATTCATTTACGTTCAAGAACTACTTTTCCAACTCCTTCCACTCCTATCATCACTGAGCTTCCTATGAAAGAAGAAGATTATCAGAATGTCCCTATTCAACAAAATGTGCCTAAAAATCCCAAACTAGTACAATAGTCTGATTTAGACCCACCATTTCCTCAAAGGTTAGAAGTTGTGAAACACAAGGAAGAAAAAGAAGAAACAACCTTTGATCTGTTGGATCAATTAAAACACATATGTGTTAAGATACCTTTGTTTCAGACCATAAAAGTTGTCCCCATATATAGTAAAGCAATCAAGGAAGCATGTCTTAAAAATATAGGGAGGAAAAATAAAGATCCCACTATCGTACATGTGGTGGGATAGTTGGAAAACATCATGCTTGGGAAAATTATTGTTCCTAAGTATACTGACCCAGGTAGTCCTGTAGTTATAGTGATTATCAATGGAATCCAAGTAAAGAATTTCTTAATAGACTTGGGAGTTTCCCACTACCGTACATGTGATGGGATAGTTGGAAAAAATAATGCTTGGGAAAGTTATTGTTCCTAAGTATACTGACCCAGGTAGTCCTGTAGTTATAGTGATTATCAATGGAATCCAAGTAAAGAATTTCTTAATTGATTACGCATCTGGTAATCAATGGCAGCCCCCATATCCATCCAACTATGGAGGATATCCACCTCAACCTTGGAACAACCCTCCAAATACCTGGTCCAATTACCAAATCTCTCCACCTTAGTGGTAGCAATTCCAAGGGAATTGGCAGCCACCTCTAGGAAACTACCAACAAACATCCTAATGGAGGGCAGGATAGCAATAGCCGAACTAGACAATTGGATACATGCAGCCACCACCACAGCCTCAACAACCTATCATAATGCCTCCTCCTACTAGCTCAAGTTCTGGCACACCTAGACCTACTTAGTTACCACCTCAACCCACACATAACCCAAATAGAAAACCACAATAGTAGCCTATCTACTCTATAGATCTCAATCAATTCCCTATGTATGTTGTGAGTGTGAGTGATATTCATTTACGTTCAAGAACTACTTTTCCAACTCCTTCCACTCCTATCATCACTAAGCTTCCTATGAAAGAAGAAGAGTATCAAAATGTCCCTATTCAACAAAATGTGCCTAAAAATCCTAAACTAGTACAGTAGTCTGATTTAGACCCATCATTTCCTCAAATGTTAGAAGTTGTGAAACACAAGGAAGTAAAAGAAGAAACAACCTTTGATCTGTTGGATCAATTAAAACACATATGTGTTAAGATACCTTTGTTTCAGACCATAAAAGATGTCCCCATATATATCAAAGCAATCAAGGAAGCATGTCTCAAAAATACAGGGAGAAAAAATAAAGATCCCACTACCGTACACGTGGTGGGATAGTTGGAAAACTTCATGCTTGGGAAAGTTATTGTTCCTAAGTATACTGACCCAGGTAGTCCTATAGTTATAGTGATTATCAATGGAATCCAAGTAAAGAATTTCTTAATAGACTTGGAAGCAACTATCAATGTGATGATCAAGGATCTCCTATAGCAACTAAATGTTACAACTCTGAGACCTACTCCTACTATCCTACAACTTGTTGACAATTTTACTTGTTGATGGTATTTTCTGCACAGCAACAACTTAGACAGAATATAATATCCTATTTCTCTTGAAAGGTAAATCTCTATCAGTAAGCCTCAAGGGATAACCCCAAGGTCTCTAATGTTAGGTCTTGACAATGCATAAACAACTCAGCGATAAATGTGAAAATGTTTGTAATCATAATGGGACCTTACTACAAGCAAAATACTAAATCTTAAATTTATCAGATCTAGCAATATGATGATACTTTAATTCTAAATCTAACCCAAATGATAAAATAAATAACAAAATATATAAGGTTTCAAAGAGATTTCTAGATTTAACACTACTCCTAAGATTAACAATGTAAATGACAAACACTTGAAATGGACCAATCCCTTAGAAACTGATTTCTACTTGACCCAGATGGATCTGCAATCTTATAGAAATAGTGCAATCTTCTAAGGTGTTAAGATTTTTAGATCATGAAAATTCATTCAAACAACCCTATTGCAATTGAAATGAATAAACCCTCACAATTGAACTAAGCACAATGAATATAAAATTCCAGGCTAACTTTGCAAAGCAACTAAAAATTAGTTGGTTGTGAAAAGTATGGACTAGGGATTGTTGCAACACTTCAATTATCAAACCATAAACATTATTAAATCAAATCTAATCCTAAGTATCAATTTTCCTCAAAGAAATTCTAAAGATAGAATAACAAGAACCATGCAAGATAAGAACACAAGTATGGCACCAAATCACAATGTCATTACTTGCATCAAATTATCCACTATAGCAACAATTCCAACTTTTTGTTACAATATTTTCTTGAGAACAACTACTTGCTAACTCTTGCTCTACTTAATTTGCTTCTATACTAGCTATCTCTCTCTTGTTTATATCTACATCTAGCCCTTACAAATGAGGCAAAATTCTATATTAATAGAAATCTCCCAATATATGTCAGCCTAGTTTAGGGTTTACAATAATAATTGGCCACAAAACAAGTCGGCCAAGAGAAATTCAAAATAAGATAAATTATGCATTAAATTTATGAACTTCATCCAGGTCAGCCTATGATCTCCAATGCAGCTCAGACCAATGGATGCAAAATAATAGGGAAGCACAAATATCATTGTAGCCCAGCATTAACTACCTTCCCCTTTGTCTTTATTTCAATCCAACATTTCATGCATCTTCAAAAGCACCTTATCCAAGTCAGCCACAGGTGGTAAAGGAAAAACCTTAAGTTGGTTCTCAATTGATGTAATATCTTCTCTTGATTGTTTCACTGATTTATCCCACTCAACCTTATATGTTAGATATTTATCAATAACAACAATGTAGGTGGCAGCATCATCTAATTGGTGTTCAGTAATAGGATCATCATTGACTGGAGCATAAACATCCTGCCACCACCTCCTCAACTACTCTAAACTCAAATGCTTAGGTGCAATCTTCCTTCTCCCTATCATTATCTCAAAGAAAGCAATGCATCCATTATAAACACTAGTTAGGGTATCCTCAATTTGCCTCCTTTGCTTGTAGATCTTCTTCAAAACCTTCTGCCTAATTTTCAAAGCCTCAAACCACTCCCAAGGTTCGACAACTCTGGAGGATAGGAGAATTCCATCACTTACAATCTTGTCCTTGGTATACTCCATGATGGTTTTAATTTTCTGCAACAAGAGGTCTGCATCTTCCTTATCTTGAGCTAATACCTCCTTCAACCAATCAATTTCCCTCATAACATCCTTTCCAATTGATAGAATGTCCTTGATAGCCTCATTTCCTTTAGTTCACACCCCTTGTAGCCAATTTGCAGCAGCAAGGGTGGAAGCCTTCATTCTTTCAAGCTCAGTGATAGTTTCTTGGGGTAGGAGATTTGTAGCAGAGGATGAGGAGCTAATGGATTGCAAGGGTTTCATCACATCTTCCAAATATTTCTTGAGTCCTTCAATCTCCTTCCTCATCTCCTATTTAGTCTTTATTTCTTTCCTCAATTGACCCAAGATGATTGCACTAGAATCCTGATACTCTTCAATGTCTTTCTCAATGGAAGTGGACCCTAAATTGATAGTTTGTAGGTTGTAATCCTTCCCAATTACATCATCTATGTTCTTGTTTGGAGTAGGAGTTGCAATGTGAACCACCCTATTGCTTGCCTCATCTCTTTCAATCTTTGAAATGACCCTGGCCTTTTTCTTTCCTTTATCCTTTCCAATATTAGCTAGCAACTCATCCCAATTGAGTGGAGTTCCTCCACAACAACCTACTTTCTCTTTATTTCCTTGTCCAACCACTTTGGAACAGTGGAATCTAACTATACTTCACTTTGTCCCACTTCCTCCTGTTGATATTTAGGTGCATCTTTATTCAAACCCTGCTTCTCAAGAATCTCATCTACCTTATTTTCCTTTTCTTCAGCATGTTCTTCCCTGTGCAAAGGTGATGGAACCTTAACTACTTCTTCTTCTCTTGGAGGTGATTTGACCTCTTTAGTTTTAATAGGTGAATCTTCATATGCAACTAGGGGAGACTGCATAACTTTTTCTACTTCGCCCTCAGCATTATAAAGCTCACCCTCATGAAATTCTTCTCCTTCCATATCTTGATGATCTTTAGCTTCCTTAGATTCACTTGGTTCATCGTTTTGAGCCTCGGGGACATCATCAGGCTGCTCCTCATGATAAGTAACTAGAGGAGGATCCTTCTTTGGCACATTATCTTTAGGAGGAGTCCTTGACTTCCTTGTATACACTTGTGTCTTTTCTTCTGAACTCTCTATATTTACTATAGGTGGATTAACTTCCTTTCCATCTTTAGAACCTAACTTTTGTGACAATATTATGATTCTTCTCCTTTTAGGCATAGGAGCACCAACTGTAGGATCTTTCTTTTTAGTTTCTTCATTTCCATATTTCTTAGCCTTTGAAGTATGTCCTCTTTTCTTAGCAACGAGCTTTCTCTTTCTTTTTGCTTCCTGAGCTTTCTCCATTTGAATATCTTTGATCTTGATCTTGAAAGGGGAACCCACCTTACCTTTACCTTTAGGATCTTGCTAAGTTGATTCCTCGGAAGTAGAGTGAGGGTCCAAATCTCCCATCAGATCATAGGTGCACTGTACACCTTCATTTTCCAACTCCCATATTTTATGCTTTAGCCACATCTTGGTATACTTGGTGACTGGATCCATTATCTGTCCTAATTATTTCTTTTCTTCTTCCAACCAATCTACCTCAACAATTGGCCTGTCCTTTACCGCCTCATAAGCATGGCCTTGAATCAAGTCCCCATCATCCTTGAGTTGATATGGAACTACCTTTACATTATATAATCAAACTGATTCAACTGGAATCTAGGAAAACTTCTTCTTCCTTACCTCATATTCATCACTGTAATTGGCCCAGTAGTCTTCCAACTCAACTTTGTGGCTATATTCCTAACTGGCCTTCTTTTGGGCCTCACCTGTTATGTCAAATCTATACCTCTTGGAATGGAAAGATAAACCAAGAGTACTCATCTCCTCTTCCGAAGCCTGAGCTGAATTAATGGAAGGGCATGCCTCTCCAGTGCCTATCCTCAAAGGGAAGTCTCCACCAAACCCAGTCTTATGTTTGTCCCTTTTGACAATAGCATCAAAATCACATATATGTCTAGTAACTTCCAGAAGTAGGATATGATTAGTGGGATACCTTGGAAGTCGATATGGAGCCCTTTGACAACCATCAAACTAGATGTATGAGAAGGTTGGGAACTGAATAAACCAAGCACCATATTTCTTGATGAGCTCCTTGGCTTGGTCTGAAATCCTCATGTGTTCTGTACCCTACAACAGTCTGGTGATATGCATGGTGAATGCCTCATTCACCCTCCTGTAGCTCGAGCTTCCCAAGTGCAAGTGAGGGTAAACCTCATAAATAACATCCTATCCAAAGATGCCCCTTGTACTTAATCCTTTGTAGGGATGAAATATTGCAAGTACATAGACTAAGTACAAGGTCATTATGAAGGTCTTGGTTTGTAGCACATTGGACAACTACTCATGAATCACTCTACTTATGACACCTGCCCAATGATAGTTAATATTTTCTTGTTCCATCCTCACAATAACATGGCACATCCAATTCGCAAACATACCTGCACTCTTTAATCCAACAACCCTGCTAAGAAGAGTGATGACATCATAATACTCTTTCTTGAACTTTACTTTGAATAGCTGTTTAGGCAGTTTAGAATAATGAGACTTGGGCTTCTCCAGCCAAGAATTGATGAGCTGCTATGATTTAACAATCTCCTCTTCATAATACTTTTTAGCTTCCTCCATGTTGAATGCCACCACATGAGATTTGTCTGGCATGTCAAAATTTTGGGCTATGGAGACAGGGTTTAGATTTTCCACAATCCTCCCTTGAGGACCAATTATTCTCTGTGTATCACTGTCATAATTTTTGGCACATTTAAGGACTAATTCATAACACTGCACTAACCAGCTACGTGTGCCAATCCTAATTCCAACATTCTTGTAGCCACCAGAGGAAGATCCTGTGCTGCCATTCTGCCCTTGAATTCCTCATAATCCCATAGTCCAACGTTCATGTCTATTACTTCTGACTAGATAGAGGTAATCTTGCTCTCCGAGATTTTTCTTTTGATGTCCATCTTAATCCTTTCTACTTTAGATACTGAAGACCCCTCCATGTCACCCTTAGCTTTTCCACCTACTACCTTGCTAGATTCTGCCTGCACTCAATAGAGGGAACCATAGTAAAAACCAAAAGAAACCAATGTTAATCAATCAAAATCATCATTAAAATGAATCCTAGATAAGCAAGGTGACATTAAATATCATATAGAATGATCATATTAGAATTCAGGTTTCAGGTCCACCTGCAGAATCCAAGCCAGGGAGGAATTTCAAAGAATTCTGGGCCAAACAGATTCTAGCGAAATGAACATAAAAACACCTATTAACAACTTAATTCGATCATCATCAATCAAGGAACAAAATATGAGATCTCAAAATAGCATAAATTAATCATAAAATGCACCATCATTTGTTAGCAAGTCATGCTATTCCATATTTCTTCACATTCCATCAGATCCTAGAAAAATCTGCATGGGACATATTTTTGTGAAGAAGGAGACACTACCAAATTTTTGAAAAATCAGGAAACAAAGAATTTTAGGAAAATCCAGAGTCAAAGGAAATCTACGAAGAAGATGAAACTTTGAAAAATAGCGGATTCCAGGAAAACAAAGGAGACAAGGACAATTGGGATAATCCACCAGAGCCGGAAAATCCCAAGATGAGTGAAAAACTTGAACTTTGGCATCCAATCATGATTCATCCCAAATTGATGGATCGATCATAAATTTCAAGAATCTAGGCCTGAGACAAGTTTGATATGGGCCCTCTACAGATTTTCTTTGAATTTTAGGCATATTCAAAAATAAAATTAAGGTGAAATGGTGATGCCCTAGATATCAAACCCTATAGATCCGCCATTGACGCACTAGCAAGCTCAAGACTCAATCCTTGTGACTGCTAAATCCTTACTAGGGGTATTCATGACTCACAATCAAGTTATCTCTAAATGAGAATTTAAGAGTGAACTTGAAACTTACTTGGGAAATAATGAATCAAACAATATTATGCAACCCTAGCTACGAAAGTGCTCAAACATGCAGAAATCCAAACTCTAAGCAAACCAAAATGCCAAAGCACTGCTCACTTACATCAATTGAAAGCAAAGAAATCATATACATACCATTTGATGAAGTAAAGATTGATTGTGACAATAAATATCAGCTTATCAGCGCTCAACAAAGAATAGTGGCAAAAATGCCAAAGAAATTTCCATCAAATTGAATAATTCGTAGATCAAATTCCCCAAATCAAATCCAATACTCCAAGAATGCACTCCTCAACTGAACCAATCACAGAAAATAAAGCATAATGGCACAAAAGCCCTCAAAGATCTGTTAAATGCATCCCTTACAACAGTACGAATGGCATTAATTTTTCTGACAAGACAAGCAGGAAAATCTAGGAACCCGACGATAGGACAAAATTCAGAAAAATCTGGCCCACATGGAATTCTGCGAAGGTCCATAGCGTTTATCTAGAGTTCGAGTAGGATCTAGGAAAATCTGAACGGGGTGGAAAATCCTGAACCAGGGTAAAAATCCAAAATTCACTCGAAACTTAATATTTTCAATGAATAAGTTAGGGGAATCACTTAGGCAATCAAAATAAACATTTAAGCACATGCCAAAGCAAGATAAATCCTCAAAATCAAAGGGCCAAGACACCAAAAACCAAAGTGAAAGAGGGTCCCCACTTTTAGTGGGGCATGTGTGTGAAAACTATTGGAAAATATGTCACAATTTCATAGGCTGAAACCTCTGAGAAAGCATGGTCGCTATGACATTCTTGGTGTCTGGCCGACTGGCAGTTTAGTAATCTTGTGTTTTTCTCATGTCGCTATGACTATTTCTTTTGTCTTTCCGAATGGACCTATCGCTATGACTTGGTGCATTCGCTGTAACCCTTTGTAGAGTGGAAATGTCTCAGCGACAGAAGGGTTTGTTATCGGGTGCCTAGCATATGTCGGTGTGACCTATGGCAACTCCAGAGTCATCGGTGTAACCTGTCTGCTTTGATATGAAGTCTTAGGAATGGAGGGTTGTCTCACCGATATGTTTTTTCATGGAGCCATTGGGGTAGCTCAAGTGTGTCGGTATGTGGTCCTAGCGACAGGGAGATGTCTCACCAATTGTAATCATCGGGGTGACTTGAATATTCAGGAAGATCTCTTGGTGACTAGGAGGTGTCTAGCCGATTGTATACAATCAGAGTAGCTTAAGGGTCTCGATATGAAGTCTCATCAATGAAGGATTGTCTTGGTGACAATGTAACCTTCAGAGATATCGGGAAGACACTTGGCTGAAAGGCTTGTTTTGATATGATGTCTCATCGAATATTGGAAGTCTCACCGATAGCTTGTGGGGTCATCAGTTCAGTGTGACTCTTGGCGAGAAGTGGTTTTGGGATATCATGGAAACCTCGATAAGATTTCTTGCTGAAGGTTGATTCTCTCACTGATAGTGGAACACATCGGTATGACCTGAAGGCTTCGCTATGAAGTCTTAGTGATGAGCATTTGTCTCACTGATGGTGTGGGATGTGTTTGGCATGACTCCTAGCGAAAGGTGAGCTCAGGGTAACCTGGAGACTTTGGCATGAAGTCTTGGTGACAGGTGTTGGTCTCACCGACGGGGATGCAACTAAAGTCATCAGTGAGGCTCTCGGCACCCGATGAGAGGTCTTGGTGAAGTCAAATGTCTTGCTGACTCAACAAGACATGGGCGCTTGGTATGTGGTCTCAGTGAAAGACATAAGTCTTGCCGACTAGTGAATGCAGTGCTCGGGGTGACTTAAGACCTTGGTATAAGGTCTTGGCAAAGATGATAAGTCTTGCCAACTCTTGAATGTGTTCGGTATGACTCCTGAGCTTGATGTCTTATCAAAGATGGAATGTTTGGCCGATAGGAGACTTTAGAGTAACATGGAGGCATTGGTATAATCTCTTGGCGAAGAGCGATTGTCTTGCCGATGAGAAACCTGATATCGGTATGACTCTTGGCCACTATTTGGGTTTCGGTATGACTTGAAGACTCGATGTGAACTCCTAGCAATAGCGATAGTCTCACCGATGTGCTTGCTGAGGTCGACGTAACATGTAAGCTCATTGGAACCTCTTGTCGATGGAGAGGACTCTTGGCAACAACGTGTAATCAAGTCTTGTGGCATCGGGGAGACACTTTTAGTGTCTCACTGACATGTGACACAAGTTGATCACTGTTGACTGAGTGAAGGTTGTCTGATGTGGTGCATGTCAAATAATTAGAGGAAGAAAAATTCAGATAGTTGGCGATTGGATTTTCTAATAGTCTGAAAGGAAAAATCTACACAAGAGTGGAAACATCTACGACAATAGGGATACCGCATTGGTATATTGCTGAAGTGTGATCTTGAACCGATTCACAGAGATCCTATTGAGAACGAATGCATATATGTATGCATTGGATGCTCTATAGAAGGGTTGATGAGGTTGACAAGCTGAGAAGCTGAAGAGCTAAGGGCTAGAGAGAGATTGATAGAGAAAGGCTGAGTGGCTGGCTGAAAGGCCAGAACCATGAGGTTGAGGTAAATAGTGAGAGAGGCAGGGTTATGCTGGAATCTCTCTTAAACATGAATGCTATGGTTGATCTCTCTGGGGATGTTTGCTACCAATTGTATCCAGATGAACAAGATTTAATCTCTGAAAAGGCTAAGAGCCTACAATTGTATTGTAATCGTTGTTGCTAAATAATACAATGGCTCAAACTTTTGAGAGTGGGGTTTTTTACCCAAAAGGGTTTTCCCCACATAAAATCTTTGTGTTCTGTTTTCTATAGTATCTTTCATCTGTGTTGTTGATTGTTGTTGAATCTACATATGTTTCTCTCATAAGGATTAATGTGGAAATAACTATGTCTGTTTCCACTTTAGGACATAGTTGTCTGTGTCTTTCAGGTAACCTAAATGAAATTGAAAGTTACCAAAGGCACTACTATATGGAGTTTTCACTAGATGTGCTCCTAGATTTCCTTGCAAGTGGTATCAAAGCCTTCTTTTGGTTGTTGGTTCTAGATATTTCTCCTGTGAAGATTTCTTAGCTTGATGGGCTAGAAGAAATATGTAGGAATGGACTGATGGATTGATCCTTTGATGAGTGGAAGCCTTGTGGTATTTTGAGACAACATACAGTTTGAAGGATAGTCAAAAGGGAAAAAGGAGTTGATCATGTTGTGATCTATGTCTCCTGGCTAGTAGGGGTTTAACCTTGAAGTATGAGGTAGATTTTTCAGAGTGCTTATGCTAGGTGGTGGTTCCTGGTGTTGGAAGGCATTGTTTCCTGTTAACCTCAAATGCTTGAAGGCTATGAAGTTAATTAATAGATGATTTGCAAGCTTCTGAAATAGCCTTTCTCTCTTTCTCGGATGCATGTACATATTGGTGGTTTTAGAGTTGGTTTGAAAGGGACCTGGATTCTTCTGAACTATTGTTTCCTTTTTTAAGGATGCTTTGTACTTGCATGGCTCTGTGGTTTTGTAGGTTTTACATGGTTAAGAAAAAATTGTGGTCATGTGGAGTTGCTGTTAAGCTATTGTCTAGACATTGGCCTTTTGAGGTGTTACTAGATGAGATAGTTGCAAGTTTGCATGCATGCTTGGTGCATGGTCTGAGGAGGTGTGTTTTCTTCTTTGTATGGGAATGTTGGTACATCATTTATCACTCAACATTCTTGTGGTGGTGTTCCTAGATTATGATGCTCATTGTGGACATGTTGGCAAGTCAGATTTGGTGTGATTTGGTGTTTGAGTCATGCTTTCTATGTGGTTATTCTCTTTGAAATATCTTAGTGTTGTAGTTTCCAATGAAATGATGGGTTTGCACATCTCTGTTGAATGGATCTATGGGTTGTGCAATGTTGTGGGCTATCTTTACCTACATTTTTTCTATGAGACAACTCAGAAGTGGACAGTCTTTATCCATGAGGTTGATTCATTTTTGGTACAAACTTGTTAGCTACCCTTATCTGTGGTCACTTGTGCATTGGTGTTCTGTTTTGAGATGAGAAGATGGATACTATTGAGTACCTAAATAGTCGGTTAAGGGAACCTGTAGTAGGTGGTCATGATGCTTGGAGAGCTCGGGTGTCACATTTCAGTGGGACCTCTAGCAGTGACTGTGGATTCATCACATGGTGGTGAATGGTCTTCTTTAGTGTTGCAGAAGGGTTCTTGTGCTTTTGCATGGACATTATTTGAAGATGTGCAACATCTTGGAACCATGGAGGATGCCTGGAGTCTTTGGCTAAGGTGTTGGTGGTGCTTGACAGGTGATGTTGGTTTTAAGTCTATTTGTTGTATGTCATGGTATACTCTTAGTGCACTGGAGTTTTGGCATTGTGCACTATACTTGAGACAATGGAGAAGTCACTTGAAGCATGGTATCTCCTAAGGATATGTGTAGATCATGGTGTCATGATAAGTTCCCAATTTAGTTGATTGGAGCTTTGACAGTGGTCTGGTAATTCTTTGTGTATTGAGTGCTTTGATTACTTGCTTGATACTTCATGTTAGTGCAATAATGCAATTGAAGTTTAGCATGAGATGATCGGTGGCTAGTACTCATGGATACATTAAGAATAAGGTGAGGCTATTTTTCTCTTGTGAGAGAAGTGTTGCTACTTGTTACTCTTGTTAAAGTTGTTCGGTAGAAAGTCTAAGAAGCCTTCACCCTAGTTGAACGTGAGTTCAATAAGAGACCTATGAGGAGATTGCTCTTGGAGTAGTCATGATGACTTGTATATCTTGAAGGAATATTCTCATTCCTACTCTTGGTCTTCTCGACAGTTTATCTGAAAGGTATGTGGCCCATTATATTTTTCAGATGTGTTTTATTAAGTTTACTTTCATGATATGGATCTTGAATTACTATTTAATGATTCTAGAAGATTCATAGTGGAAGTTGTACAGTTTCTTTTATCTCCTTGTTACTAATGAGAATTGGTAGGAGATGATGTATGGGCTGATTTCCTGAAATGGGAAATGAACAAGCTTGATCTTCTTTAAGATTCTTACATCCATGTTGGTTTTAAAGATAGTTTGATCTTGGTGGTTGAACGGATGGATGTTGATAAGGATTTATTTTGGGATATGAAGATCATTCTTGACACAACTGGCTATTAGAAGTGTATGTAGGAGGATGTTCTACAGGAAGATGATGTGCAGAGTTTCTCTCTGTGGCTGTGAAGGTTTGTGGTGAGAGAAATGTTTCTTGTGGCAGGTTGTTGCAGGTTGTGCATATCATTATGGAGTTTTCCTTGGTACAACAGGGTTACATTTTATATGTGCTGTTACTAGTAGACTTGTTGATGCCTTTGATCTTTAAGATCTAAATTACTCAGGCAGTGGGAGTTCCTGTATGTGTCTTGTCTTCTTCAACTGGTTGGCACTTGGAGCTTGTATTTGTTGTTGATGAGTTGGTTCTGATTTGGTATAAGTTTACTAATGTTGATACCTATTAAGGTATGTAAGATTGGATGGTATAGCATGAGCTATGGGTGCTATTTTCAGTCGCGTGGGTTTATTAGTTGGATGGAAGCAGTTAGTCTGATTGTTGTTCTAACTGTTTAGTTTCTTGTTTCTGGATAAGACTTCATGGTTGTGTTCTGATTGAAGCTTTAAAGTTGATATTGCTTCTATATAGCATTTGAGCATAGTGAAGTGGAAGTAGTATCTTGTTGGTGATATCATTGGGATCTTTTTCTTGTGTTCGTTGGAATGGTGCTTATTCACCTTGGCTTGTATCTTTCTTCCACATGTGTCATGTTGGAAGATGACAGGATTGTTGCCTGGATGGTGGACATCTTGGATGTTGGAGCTGATTTCTCGATGGAGCATGAGAGCATGTTTGAGGTCTATGTGGTTTCCTAGATGGTTGTGATCGATTGCTTTGTTGGTCAGTGAGTTGCAGTTGGATGCTTGGTCTTTGTTGCAGATTGTCTTGTGGACTGTTATCTGTTGAATCATGTTGATTGGGTGTCTTGAGTATTGCGAGATTTTGAATGGTGGAGCTAGTGTGATCTTAGTTCCTGGTTACTTTGGAGGTGCTTGTGTGATCTTTGTCAAGTGGGAGATTGTTGGAAAATATGCCTCAATCTCACAGGCTAAAACCTTTGAGAAAGCATGGTCACTGTGACATTTTTGGTGTCTAGCCGACTGACAGTTCAGTAATCTTGTGTTTTGCTCATGTCGCTGTGACTATTGCTTCTATCTTGCTGAATGGACCTATCGCTATGACTTGGTGCATTCAATGTAACCCTTTGCAGAATGGAAATTTCTTGGTGACATAAGGGTTTGTTATTGGGTGCCTAACATATGTTAGTGTGACCTATGGCGACTGGAGTCATCGGTGTAACCTGTTTGCTTCGATATGAAGTCTTAGCAATGGAGGGTTGTCTCACCGATATGTTTTCTCATGGAGCCGTTGGGGTAACTCAAGTGTGTTGTTATGTGGTCCTAGTGATAGGGAGATGTCTCACCGATTGTAGTCATCAGGGTGACTTGAATATTTGGGAAGATCTCTTGGCGACTGGGAGATGTTTGGCTGACTGTATACACTCGGAGTAGCTTAAGGGTCTCGATATGAAGTCTCAGCGATGAAGGATTGTCTTGGTAACAATGTAACCTTCATAGATATTAGGAAGACCCTTGGCCGAAAGGCTTGTTTCAATATGATGTCTCATCGAATATCAGAAGTCTCGTCGACAGCTTGTGGGGTCATTGGTTCTGTGTGACTCTTAGCGAGAAGTGGTTTCGAGATATCATGGAAACCTCAGTAAGATGTCTTGCCAAAGGTTGATTCTCTCACCAACAGTGGAACACATTGGTATGACCTGAAGGCTTCGCTATGAAGTCTTGGCAATGGGAATTTGTCTCACCGACGATGTGGGATGTGTTCGGCATGACTCCTGGTGAAAGGTGAGCTCAAGGTAACCTAGAGACTTCGGCATGAAGTCTTGGTGATAGGTGTTGGTCTTGTCGATGGGGGTGCAACTGAAGTCATCAATGTAGCTCTCAGCACCCGGTGAGACGTCTTTGTGAAGTCAAATGTCTTTCCAACTCGGCAAGACATGGGCGCTCGGTATGTGGTCTCGGCAAAAGACATAAGTCTTGCCGACTAGTGAATGTAGCACTTGGGGTGACTTAAGACCTCGGTATAAGGTCTTGGCGAAGATGATAAGTCTCGCTGACTCTTGAATTTGTTCGGTATGACTCATGAGCTCGGTGTCTTAGTGAAGATGGAATGTCTGGCCGATAGGAGACTTTAGAGTAAAATGGAGGCATCGGTATTATCTCTTGGCAAAGAGCGATTGTCTTGCTAATGGGAAACCTGATATCGGTATGACTCTTGGTGACTATTTAGGTTTCGGTATGACTTGAAGACTCGATGTGAACTCCTGGCGATAGTGATAGTCTCACTGATGTGCTTGCTGAGGTTGATGTAACCTGTAATCTTGGTGGAACCTCTTGTCCATGGAGAGGACTCTTGGCGACAACATGTAATCAAGTCTTGTGGCATCGGGGAGACACTTTTAGTGTCTCACCAACATGTGATACAAGTTGATCGTTGTTGACTGAGTGAAGGCTATCTGATGTGGTGCACGTGGACCAATCAGAGGAAGCAAAATTCAAATGGTTGGCGGTTAGATTTTCTAAACGGTCTGAAAGGAAAAATCTGCACAAGAGTGGAAATATCTATGACGATAGGGATGCTGAGTTGGTAGATTGCTGAAGTGTGATCTTGAATGGATTCATAGAAATCCTATTGAGAACAAATGCATATATGTATGCATTGGACATTTTGTAGAAGGGTTGATGAGGTTGACAAGCCGAGAAGTTGAAGAGCTGAGAGCTAGAGAGAGATTGATAAAGAAAGGTTGAGTGGCTGGCTGAAAGGCTGGAGCCATGAGGTCGAGGCAGTTAGTGAGAGAGGTAGGGTTATGTTGGAATCTCTCCTGAACATGAATGCTATGGTTGATCTCTCTGGGGATGTTTGCTTCTAATTGTATCCAGATGAACAAGATGTAATCTCTGAAAAGGCTAAGAGCCTACAATTGTATTGTAACCGTTGTTGCTGAATAATACAATGGGTTGAACTTTTGAGAGTGGGGTTTTTTACTTGAAAGGGTTTTCCCCACATAAAATCTTTGTGTTCTATTTTCTATAGTATATTTCATCTGAGTTGTTTATTATTGTTGAATCTACATATGTTTCTCTCAGAAGGATTAATGTGGAAATAAGTGTGTCTATTTCCACTTTAGGACATAGTTGTTCGTGTCTTTGAGGTAACCTAATCAAAATTGAAAGTTACCAAAGGCACTACTGTGTGGAGTTTTCACTAGATCCACTTGTAGATTTCCTTACAAAAACTGCACAACACTACTGTTAAGCCAGATGGTATAGTAGAAGACCCTGTTGTTATTCTAGATTCTTCAAAATATCCAAAAAATTTCATGATCCTTTCCCCTAAAGCTACATTGGGAGGGTATCCCATTATTCTAGGAAGGCCATGGTTAGCTACAACAAATGCTTACATTTAGTGTTGGTCAAGGGACATGACTATTTCTAATGGAAAAAGCACTAAAAAGCTTCTCCTTTATCCTCTTGCTCAACCATCCCCATATATGGACAACCCCATCTAGCCAAATGTTGGAGAAGAGGTCGAGGAGGTCAATTCAATGGCACAACTTGTGATGATAGGCATAAGTTCTTTTCTATAGCTTCAGGAAGAAGATGAAGTACTATCTCAAATAATCTAGAATTTATGTGAGGTACATGCAGAATCATCCACTCATGCAGCTAGTTTTGCATGTCCATTACAGACACTTCTGCCCACTCTACCTGCACCTGTCTCCTATAGCAATAGATATGTTTCATACATTGTTGCCACATGAACTAAAAATGCCAAGTATTAGTGAAAAAACCATGATTGAGTTGACCACACAAGTACAAGTTTCAAAGGGGAAATAGTTGAATATCAACAAGAAGTTGAATCAAGAACATCAGTTGTCCCCGAAAAACCTATTGAAGACCTATCAACATGCATTTTCATGGGATTAACATGACATGAAAGGATTGGATCCCAAGCTTTACACTCATAGGATCTACATTAGAGATGAATGCACACCAATAAGGAAACCACATAGGAGAATTAACCTTGCATTGAGGGAGATTGTAAAAGGAGAACTACAAAAGTTATTGGATGCAAGATTTATCTCTAGTACCCTATCTCAGATAGTCAATGGGTGTCCCCTTTGGTCATTGTGCCTAAAAAGGGAGGTGAATGGAGAGTCTGTGTTGACTACAAAGAGCTAAATTTTTCCACCAAAAAGGATCATTTTCCTCTTCCTTTTAGAGACCAAGTACTAGATTCACTTGCAGGAAAGTGGTACTTCTCTTTCTTAGATGGATTTAGTGGTTATAATCAGATATAGATTGCACCTGAGGATCAAGAAAAGACAACTTTTACCTGTCCTTGGGGGACCTATGCCTATTCAGTACTTCCATTTGGTCTTTGTAATGCACTTGCAACCTTCCAAGGAGCAATCATCAACATATTCTTAGATATTTCACATGAATGCATGGAAATCTATATGGATTATTTCACTACCTATGGTACTGATTTTGATGAAGCATTAGAAAACCTAAAAAAAATTATGTAGAGATGTGAGGACCACAACCTATCCTTGAATAGTGAGAAATGCTTCATGATGATGTAGGAAGGAGTAGTCCTTAGCCATTATATCTCTCAGAAAGGAATTCAAGTGGACTAATCCATTATATCTTTTGACTAAAGATGTTGAGTTCTAGTGGATAGAGGACTGTGATAAAGCATTCTATGATTTGAAGGTAGTCTTAACTCATGCTCCTACGCTCAAAGGCCCTAATTTGGAGCTTCCCTTCCACATTCACACTAATGCATCAAACTATGATATAGGTGTTGTCTTGGGGTAAAAGGAGGGAGCAGTTTAGAGTGCAATATACAAGCTGTTAGCAAGAACTTACAAGGAGCTGAGTTCAATTAGACGGTGATAGAGAAGGAAATGTTGGCAGTCATCTATGCTCTTAATAAGTTCAGGCACTACATAATAAGATATCAGATCTTTGTTCATACAGATCATGCAACTATCAAATATCTCATGAACAAGCCATTGATCACAAGAAGGTTAGCAAGGTGGTTGCTCTTAATGCAAGTATTTGATATCACCATCATTGACAAGCCAGGAAAAGAAAATGTTGTAGTTGAATTTCTCTCTAGATTGACTACATTAGAGGATACTCCAATCATTGATGACTCTTTCCATGATGAGCATCTATTTTCTATCAATGTGCACACACCTTGGTATGCAGATATAGCCAATTATCTGGTTACATGGAGACTTCCCCCTCATTTCTCTCCAAAAGAGAGAAGGGTGATTATTGAGAAAAAATTTCCTTTCTCATGGATTGCAGGATGTTTATTCTACACTAGACTAGATCATGTAATGAGGAGATGTGTAAGGGAAGATGACATATATGATATACATCATGCATGTCATAATGAACCCTGTGGAGGGCACTTTGCAGCCAAGAGGACAACAATGAAGATTCTTAATACAAGATAGTACTAGCCCACACTTCATAAGGATGCAGGAAGGTATACTAGAAAGTGTGATAGATGTCAGAGGATGGGCCAGGCAACTAAATATGATGAGATGCCTCTATACCCGTAGGTAGTTATCACTCCATTTAATAAATAGGGACTTGATTTTGTGGGTCCAATTGATCCACCATCAAATGGAAAATCCCACATCTTGGTTTGCACTATGTGAGCAAGTGAGTTGATGTTAATGTTATGAAACATGCCTGAGATAATAAAGTTGTAGAATTCTTCTATGAAGAGATATTCACACACTATGGGGTTCCAAGAGAGATAGAGATAGATCAAGGGGCTCAATTTACATCAACTCTTGTCACAACCTTATTCAATGAATATAATGTCAGACATAGGAAGTCTACCCCCTATCATTCTCAAGCTAATGGCTAGTCTGAGGTGACAAACAGAGAAATAGAGTCTATTTTGACAAAAATAGTGGTTGTTCATAGAAAGGACTGGGAAAATAGATTGCCAGAAGTTGTTTGGGCTTACAGAACCATAAGGAAGACAACCACTGGTTTCACTCCTTTTTAATTATTGTATGGGAAAAACGTCATGATGTCTATTGAGTTTGAGCATAAAAATCTTAGAACTGCACTAGATCTTGGGATAGACATATCTGAGGCATAGATGGATAGAATCATGTAGTTGAATTCCTTGGATGAGATGAGAAATTCAACTCTTCATCATGCAGAGGTATTGCAAAATCAGAGAATCTTGAATGGCATGATAAATACATAAAGGAGAAGTAGTTCCAGCCAGGTGAATTGGTCCTCCTTTATGATTCTAGGTATCAAGATAATACATGAAAATTGAAAACTAGGTGGTTGGGACCGTATGAAGTTGTTGAAATCTTCTCCAATAGTGTTGTTCAACTCACAATAATTGAACCTATCAAATTTAAGCTCCTTGTCAATATCCACCTCCTCAGGTTATATCATAAACCAATTTCTAAACAAGAATTCATCCAACAATTTAATCAACACCAAACCCCCGAACTTCAGCTGAAGGAAGCGAACCTAGTGACCCTCCTTCTGACTAGTCAAATTCTGCATGCACTCATAATAAAGATTTCCACTTTTGTGGGAATCCAATTCTCCATCAATAAATTCATTTGTCCATCCATCTCCATCCTTTCTCTCTCTTCCATAACTCCACCATCACTTCACTTCACCATCACTTCATTCCATCACCACTTCACTTAATTGCTCAACTATACTTCTAAACTAACTCGCACTTCCTTCCACAATTTTTGCCAACGACACTCCAAATTTTTATGTATGTGTGCAACAATTTGTTTTATCTTAATTATCTTAAATGCATTCATTTAACTATTGTATATTAATGTTGATATTTGGCATAGGATATCTTATGTACTATGCCCTATCTCATCATAATTATATCCCAACCTGTGAGGACACATGCCTTAATTTAGGTTGGGAGGAAGTATTCCATCATGTCCATGTGTCATGCATGTCAACAAATTTGAAATTTAAAATGAGCCCATTTAAAATAATTGAAATTTCGGCTTGTGTATGTGATGTGACACTAAACGGCCATCATTTTTCTTGATGATATACCTCATTTATGTTTTTTATTTCCTTAGTCATAGTCATAACATCACCTAAAAGGAAAATTGAAGAGTTACATGACATTGGTGAAGAGTTGCATGAAGCAAAAAAAAGGGTTTCAGAGAAGTATTACAGGAATGAAAATTTTGTATAAGTGTTTGCTTGATTACAAGTAGAAACAATGGGAGGAAAATTGATTAGAAATGATCCTACGGTTCATGATGTGATACTGCAGGATGCACTCTCTTTGGCCAAATTCAGGATTGTGGATGGTTGAAATACTTTTTTAAAATAAACAATTTCAATGAGGACATTGCTCTGGAATTTACACAGACACTCTCTAATGGTAAGACAAGGGTAAAAGGGCTTGAATTCATAGCTACTGAGGAGAGACACTATTGGCTTCCATTGACATTTCAACCACCTACTCTATTATGGCCTGTACCAGATTACAAATATTATTAGTATGACATAGTTATAGAAAGGCCAATGTGGAATAGGTTAGAGAACAAGCAAAGATTCTACAAAGATTCTAATTCAAACACTGTAGAGACTAATTTGGGATAGCTATTAGTTGGAGACTTCAAAGCATTGACAAGGAAAAGAAACCAAACTTCTTCTATCGGAGGACCAATAAAGCATTAGGTTGGGGGGAATGATGAGTCTAATTAATGGCTCAATTTTGATAGGATTTTATCATATATTTGTTGTTGATACCATAGACTTTGGCACCTGATTGTTGACACTTTCCATGTTATTTCCTTAAATCCATAAACCTTTGGAATAAACCTATCCTTTGATAATATTAACATGCTATGTGATTATCTATGTTAATTTTACATGTGGTTGGATAGAAGTAATTTTGAGGTAATATGGATATGCACTTGTCTGTGCATGCTAATGTTATTTTGCAGGTTCACATTAAGATACTAATGTAAAAAAAGCTTGCAATGTGGAAGAGACTCTTGCCAGCTGGTCGGTTGTTAAGGAAGTCAAAAATATGGTCATTAAGAGTTCAAAGGAGGGGAAACTCTCAATGGAGGGAAATTTCCAATGGAGGGAATTCCTGGTTCGAATAAAAGATTGTAACTACCTTTTAAATGATCATGTTTGATTATTTGAATGAATCTAGGGAGTGTGTTGTGTTGGATCTTTGTTGGGGAAAGTTTGCTTTGACTAAATTTGGCACTTGCATAACTTCCTCCCTTTCTTTTCTATGCTTTCAATAAGTGGCATCCTCCTATTTTGATAGAGTCGACTGCCTAGTTGGTTAGGGTTAATTAGAAGTTTTTCTCTCTATAAATAATGGTTAGATGCCCCTTTTCACAAGGTTGGATAATTTGATGTTGTACTTTCATTTTCAGCTTTAAGTAATATAGTCATACAGTCATGTTTTTTCCATATTGTATTTTTGTTTTCAATGAATAAAATGATATTCTAGTTTTGTTGCATCTGAGTTAGCTTAAGGAAGACTCACTCAAGGGGGGCCACTTGGTGAGAACTCCACCCATTTAGTTTAGAATTATTTTTTTGTTCAATAACTAGTTTCAGTTTCAATAGTTGATTGTTCTTGCAGCCATTGGAACTATGTTCTATGACTATTCCTGCAGTCAAGGCAAACATGGTAGTTTCTTATTTGTTTGTTGGAATTTCTATTTTTTTAATCTATTTCTAGTTTAGTTGTTGATGCTCAATGTAGTTGTTAATTCATGCTCAGTGCTTATGCTAATTTCTTTCCAACCTTTTTACTTTCAACATTGCTTTTTTTCTAGTGATAAAATGAGGATAGTTGTAGTTGAGTCCTAGTGCACATACAATGTTGACCCATTTCAAGTTTATGTCCCTGGGTTGACAAGTGAAATGCACCTTCATGATGAGTAAGATAGCTACTTAGTGCAGATGTCTAATCTCTAAGTCACAACTCTAAGGGCTTAGTTATTGAACCATTAGAGGAGGCCAACAAAGACCATGAGGCCAAGGATTATAAATTGAATCTTGTTAATATTTTAAATGTATTGTCCCAAAATGAGACCCTTCTCTTTCTCATCATGAATTATATAATCCTTTCTTGGAATGTATGAGGGATTTCTCTCCCTCCTTGTAAGTACAAAGTGAAGGATATAGTTACAAAATGGAAGTCAAATGTGCTTTTCTTCAAGAAGTTAAATTCAACAGTATTAAGCTTGAGGCTTTGCTATATAATATTTTGAGAGATGATAGTTTTTTCCATACATCCCATCATGATGGTAGAGGCAAGGATTTTATTGTAATTTCTCCATGGGTTGCTAAATACATTATTAGTAAAGGTAAAAATCCTTCTCATAGTTGTGTTTGGGCTCTTACCTTTATTAATAATAAAATCATTGGTTTTTATTCAATTTATGTGCCCAATCTTGCTAAAGATCAAATTGAACAGTGGAATTGGATGTCTAATAGCCTCCCTAACAATGATTATATTTTAGGGGGTGATTTCAATATGGTTGAACACTCTCATGATCGTAGTTGGTCCAAAAATATTTATCTCAACTTTGAAGAATTTGATAGGTGGTTATTTTTTCAAAACTTCTTGGGAGTGACATATTCTATTCATGAGAAGCTTTATAGGTAATAAAAAAGTTGGTTTACTTGGTTTAATTGCAGAATTGGAGAGGACATGAAGTTGAGTAGGTTGGAAATTTTTTTATATTTCCCCTATCTTACCTTTGGTCCAAGATTTAGTTGGATTATATGTTCAAGTGGATTGTTTAGCTACACTTTCTGATCATTATCCCATAATTTACAACATAAGTTTGTCTCAAAAATCAAACATTGACCAATTTCTTCATTTCAAAATAAATATTTCACATCTAAAGAATCATGTTTGTCTAGTTGTTATTGTGGGGATTTGGAACTCCTTTCCTAAATCAGATGAAGGAGAGTCTTGGATTGATTGGTGGTGTAAGGCCATTACTTAGTGCATTAACTTCTTACATTCATTTGGCAAAAAAAAATGGCTTGGCAATGCAAACAGAAGGAAAATTCCCTTTAAAGAAAACTTGTTGGGCCAAAAAGATCCTTAATAATGATACTAGAATTATTAGAATTCAAACTTATGTTGTCGCTACAAAAGATCAATTGAACAAACTTGATAATTAAAAGGACAAGGGGGAAAAATTAGATCTAGAATTCATTGAATAAAAGAAGGAAATAAAGGCACCAAATATTTTTTTAATTATCTCAACTACAAACATAAAAAGTAAGGAATTAGTGTGATAAGGGATGAATTCAATACCCTTCATTCTAACCCTTTTGATATATGCAATTTTTTAAAAATAATTTTATAAAAAATATTTTCAGAGACGATTGATGGTAGCATATTCAACAAGTTACCCTTGAGGATATGGTTAAAACTTATATTCCTAATAGAATAGAATTTTATGATAGTCAATATTTAGATAGAATTTTATCATTGGAAGAGTTGTAAAAGTCTATTTTCTCTATGGCCCCTTACAAAAGTCCTGACAATGATGGACTTCCTATGGAATTTTACCAAGCTATGTGGCATCACATTAAAGATGATTTTTATTGTTTATACCTAGAGGCTATTAAAAATGGATCATTGGGGCCCATTATTAATGGTGGTATAATAAAAAAATATTTCTAAAGGGAAAAAGGAAGTTTCCATTTTTGGTTGGCATCCTATTACCCTTCTTAATACTTATAAAATTATAGCAAAATCCTTTTCCATTGAGATCAAACTAGTGGTACAAAGAATTGTTAGAGCTGAGAAAATAGGTTTTATTGCTAGCATATTCATTCTTGATAATCTTAATTTAGCATGGGAGACTTGTGAATGGGCTCAACAAACTAGTCAAAAGTCTATTTTGATTAAACTTGATTTTGTAAAGCTTATGATAGAATTCACTAGAGCTTTATTCTTAAAATACTTGAATGGTTGAGTTTTGGCCCCAAACTTTAAGCTTATATTTAAATGATGTCTTGAGATGCTAATGCTCATATTATTATCAATAATGTAATGACATACCTATTTCCTTTATAACTGAGATCAATGTAAGTGAAAATGAAAGTAAGAACCCATACAATTTATGGATTGTTGAACATTTTCCCTTTTCAAACTACACAGTGTTATGGAGTTCCATCACTTAGAAGTTAAAAAAAATTTAAATCTTTTTACTCAAAATTAGTGATCCTTTCATACGTAAATGGATTCATCAAATAATCCAATTTATTTTCTAGTCATTTTCAAACGAGTCAAGAGTCGAGGAAAGGGTCAATTGTCAGGGTACCATTTACGATATGTTGTTGATAAACCCAAAACATGCCTGGCTTCGCTCTATGTATGGTCTAGTTTCCATGCATGATGATGGTGTGAATGGGTGGTGAAAGGTTTTGTACCTTTCACGATAACTTGCTTGAAACACAAAACACTCCTGGCTTCGTAGTGTCTAACAAAAGGTAAAATAGAACACACAAAATCTTCTCTGTATGATTTTCACATGTTCATAGATATTGGTAAGGGTGAAACACCATTTTAACATGCATAATACAGTCATCATAAATGCAAAATTCAATAGCCTTTGGTGTGTGTGGGAGTATGGTCCATTCATGACAGTGGAGTGTGACATTATATATGTCATCGTTGACCAATTTTTTGCTTTATGTATTACACCTATCTTCCATTATATTTTATGACAATGGAAGTTGATTCCATTAACTCCTTACCATTGTAGCACGAAAAAGACATTCTAGTGGAACCCAAAAATTCATAGACAAATTTACAAATAATCATAAAACACAAATTGAGTGCTCCTTCCACTTTATTGAATTTTAGTTTAGATTGATTCTTTGAATTTCCTCCTTCTCTGACACATTAGAAATATTAGGAGTGTCTGTCTGAACTTCAAGCCTAACTTGACATTGGCTGTTCATTTGTAGATATATTTACTACACACATTGATTTATTTTATGGTTTTATGGGAAGGAGTTGACAAATGGAAGGAGAATTCCACAAATGCATGAAGCATTACTTGAAAGATGTTTGTCTTTGTTGTATTAGGGTTCATTTGAGATATATGGTGCTTGAGTCAATATTATTAATATTTTATGACAAAATATTATTTTGTTCAAAACATAAAGGTTTTCAAAATTAATTTGTTAAAATTTATATTTTTTAATTTTTTAATATAATTTGTAATGCTTCAAATATATTTAATTGTATGTTTAATTTATCTTTTTTTATTTTAGGTATACATATTTTAATTAATTTATTAAATATATAATTTATTATATGTAACTCTTCATCGATTGACAAATCATAGAATCCAAATGACCTTTTCCAAATTACTGTGATTTAATTAAAAGAATTTAATCCTTACTTGAAGGAACCAGTTAAATGAACCACACAAGAATAGCAAGTGTGCCTTGATAAACTAAATATATACTTGATATATACCAATGGGTGATCCCACAATATTGGTTTACAATTTTTGGCCAAACTGGACACTGAACTAATTTTTTCTAACTAAATCTTCACTTTTGGGCACCTATAGCGATTAAACCGTGAGGAATTTGAAGATGATGCAAACTAGTGATTTGTGACATTTTTTTTGGAGATTCTAAATATATTTTTTTCATTTTTTTTGGAATTAGATTGCAATCCTTTTTCCATCTCATTTGAAAACTAGTTTTTTCCAGTAAATACCATTTTTAAGGAGTGATGCTCATCTTACACAACATAATTTTTTTTCTATGAAGGATAAAATTCTTTTTTTTTTTTCAGATTTAGATTTGTAACCATGATATCTAACCCTTTGATGTGGTTTCATAGTGTTTTATTGAATATTTTTTCCTTAATCAAGTTTTGAAGTCAAACCAATTACAATTGAGACATAGGCGGATCATATACAACATAACTTACATAGCTTTTTTTGTATGTAGGGTAAGTGCACCAAGATGGTTCCCAAAAAGGGGGCTTAAGTGGCCACTTTTTTTCTAAAATCAAGAAATACTGAACTTGGATGTGAAATTGAGGATAACTACACTCAAAATTTTGAGATGGAACAAAAACAAGGATCAAAGTGTTTCGAGTCTACTTTCTAAACTACTAATTTATTTTTAAAATGGTTGAGATTAAGGGGTTCAAAAGAGGGATGTACACAAATTATTGTTGTTTTTGTTAGAAAAACATAACATAGCAACTCTTGTACGACCCTAGCACGATGAAATTTTTTGTAGTATTTTTAAAATCACTACGGTCAGAAGTTATCTAACAATATCTAGTTGATGCGTGATTTTTCTAATAATTTTTTAATGAATATTTGATTTTTTACTAATTTTCTAAGTGGGCACTTCCTAAAAAGAAAAATTTTGGCTATGCACCCCTAATTTTTTTGGAAAGTAATAGATTTTTTATTTATTTTTAATTTGTAGAATTAAGTCTAGTTTCTAAAAATGTAATTTATTTGAAATTTTGATGAATGGTTA